>JARHVA010000742.1:3187500-3327500 GCA_037957365.1 Torreya grandis | reverse complement strand
TTAGAACAAACTCAAATTTATTATCCTTGGAAGATCTTTACTTGGTTTTTTTGTTTTCTATAGATTGATAAAGCTTCCATGCTCAATGAGGCCATTGAATACCTTAAGAAGTTTCAACTGCAAGTGCAGGTAGGTCTTTCACTCAATGCTAAATGAGGGTAAGTTTACATTTTGGCATACATTAATTATTAATACTAGTTATTTCTATTCCCAGAGAGTCTCCATTAAAAAGGTTATTTGTTACACCTTCGCATGCCAATTTTTCCTCTAGTTGATATGTAACATTACTTGGATGAGGAGAAGCTATTGATAGCTTATGCAATTTATTTATGCTCTCTATTAACAACACATTATGTTAAATATCATATAATTAATCATAATAACACTCCTTGATTATTATATTTTGAATCTATATGCTACAAGCTTAAGATAACATTCCTTGATTCTAATGTTCTAAAATAAATATGCTACAAGCTTTGTATTCATGTCAGGAAAGGCTATGTATGAAATATTTTGATAGTTACAAATCAGTACTTTACATTGTTGTGTTTTTATGGATTACTTAATGGTTAATGTGCTTCTTGAGTTAAAAATGCACATTATAAAACTATACTACATAGTTGTTTTATTCAACCATGTAGGCTAATTTATGACTTATCCTATGTCTACTAGAATATAGATACTTTTTATGAGAAGTGGAATTAACCTATCATCAATGTGCATGTTATTTGATATACCATAATGACAGACACCACAAATGCCAAAAAATATATGAGTATAAGATCTGTAGGAGTTTCCCTAAGCATGGACCACATAAGAGGGCTTGCAAACATGATCGAGGATTTTGTAAGGAATCCATTGTTATATTTACATGATACACATCCTAAAATACTTCATAATATGGTTATGCCTAATTTGTCTTTAGCTAGATATGACGTTCAAAATTAGATGAAAGCCTCTACTAAAATGGGTCATGGTGCAAATTTTGTTTTGCCTCAAGTGCCAAGCACTTCTTAGGTCAGCCCTGATTATTGTCTGCATAATAATTTTTTGTTAAGGATTTTATAAGGAAGGTCTAAATAGTCTATTTTTTGGAAGAAAATTATTATACATTGTTCTTATAGCAACATGAATCATAGTTATCCCATTCTAAAATCATGTAGTTGAGGAGGATTTTAGCCTCATTACTGACATCTCTATTGTTAGTATTATTCCATTACATAGTTCATGCTCCTTTGATACTCCCACAAATGTGTTGTTAAATAAACATTAGAAGAAGATCAGTGTGGGTTTCCATTTTCTTCTTAAGTTGGGGAGGTCTGAAAACATGCTCGTCTTTGCAAGACTATAAAAATATTTAAAGTTTAACTTAAAATTAAAAAAATTTAGCTTATGTAAGAAAATGAAATCAAACCATTCTGTAAATTCTACTATCCATTTGTTTAAGTGTAAAATTTGATGTCCCCTATATTTGTTTGATTTTGAAAGTGTGTGTAATTATATAGAATTCTTGATTAAGTGAGTTATTGACATTCTTATAAAAAATACAACTATTGTCTTGTTGAGATTCATAACCATGGGGCAAAGAAGTGAACTAAAAGAGGGATATAACCAAAATTGAGAGTGAACCAGAAAAGTAAGAAGTGTATTCATAAGCAAAAACATGTAGACTTTTTTTTTTCCCCAATTAATTAGATGTTAAACTTCTTAAATTATCTATCTATTATAGGGGTCTCATGAATATTTAGTGTCTTGATAAGGATGTTTTATGATGGAAACCCTCCTCATATTTATTGAAGGAACTTGTAGCTTTGAGTATGATATTTTCATCTCTCATTTTAAGTTTTTATCCTCCCTTCTCTGTATCTAAAGTCTTTGCACTTTGTCAAATATTATAAAGATTTAAAATAAACTATAATGTTTATTTTTTGAGTATATCTAATAAATTTCAATGCTTATTGTATCATTTTCATCATAGCTTCAAGTAAATCTAACATAATCCAACTTTCATCATAGCCTCAAGTAAATCTTATTTTCACAAGTTAGTCCTAAACTCTCATGAGCACATAATTTACCACTTGAGTTACCACTCAGAAGGCTAGGTTCAAACTAAATAGCTTTTGTGGAAGAGAACACAATATTTTGGAAGCAAGTACCTCATGTTTTGTTTGGGGGATGCATATATTAATGATTGCCTACATTTGTTATCATCTGGTTAATTTAATGGTTGACTTGGTGTAGGTAACCAAGATATGGGGATTTCCTTCTATATGAGGTGTTTTATTACCTCTCCATGCCTCAAAAGGGTCATTTTTGGGACCTATTATTTCCTTAAATAAAAAGTAATCTTTGATTTTGTCCCTCTCATTCAATTTAATGGTTGTACTTGATATATATTGCATTTTATATAGTTTTAAAAGGGCTACCTAAATTTCATTTTCATTTGATTTTGGTTCACTTAAAAAAATAGGGATAATTCTATTGTCACATCATTCATCAAGAATTGTTAAAAATATTTTAATAAAATTAAATTAGATATCTAAAAGGTAAGTTTCAGGTAAGTTTTCAAAATAAGAAATAAAATAAAAAGATCAAAAAATAAAAATTTAATAGTCTACCTAGTTGATCTACTCTAGTTTTCTCTAATGTCCATTAATACTACAATATAAAAGTGAGAAAATCCAATATTTTTATACCCAATTACTTGATTTGGAGCATAAGGATGATCTAGGGGATAACACACTAAAACAGGGTTCCAATGTGTTATGAACAAAAATGGTTAACAATATATATAACTTTAATAACATAAGTTAGAGTACCATGAGGAGGATAATGAGAGAACAAGATGAAAAAATGATTAACATATTAAAATATAAATATAGATTATATTAATTAGGAACATATAATTTATATACAAAGATCCTAGAAGTTGGATGTAAAACTCAACCAAAATTCCTCACTCACTCCAAAACTTTAGGCCTATTCAATGAATAGATATTATAATACAAGTGTGAAAGATGAATAAATATCTTGAAAATTACAAGAAGAGAATTGATATTTCATGATCTATCATTTATTTTTAGTACCATGGCATGGGTGTTTAATATTGTGTTGACATTGTCAGAACTCAATGGTACAACATGTAACAAGTTAGGCTCTATAGTTTCAATGAGTGACTAGGACCATGATGAAGCCCATGGTTGATAGCATAATTGGTTTGGTATACTACCATTAATCACATGATTATCAAGTTCCTAATTATTCTTAGATTAATTTCCTTTCCTTGAGAATAAATGGTCTCAATTGCGGTAAGCTAAGAAATCAAGTGTAGAAAATGTTTTGCAACCTAAGCCCTAGTGTACCATTTCCATTAATGAGAACTTGACCAAGTTTAACAACCTTGTATATTGTAATTTATTTATTCCTTGATTTTTTGATGTGTACATCAATTACTTGATTCACTCCTACCAACATACTATAGTTAGTATTGATTTTAGTTGGCTAGAGTTCTTCGACATCTAGTTTATCCAACAAAGGTTGAAATTAATGATGCAAGAATTTTATGTGTTGAAAATTGTATGAAGACCAAGATAAGTAGGAATATTAATATCAAATACATCATCTCCAACCTTCTTAGTGATATTATATAGACCACACTACAAAGGTTAAATCTCTCAAGAAGTTTTAATCAGTTTTCCTTTTACAAATAAAGACATACTCTGTCACCAATCTTTAATTGGTGTTGCATTTGATTCTAGTGAATATGATGCTTATATTTGGTATTATTTTGTCTACATATGATATAAAATTTCAATGAACATGGAAGCTATGTCTACTTCTTCATGAATTGAATAAGTCACCATTATTGTTGGTAACATTGGGTAAGATACATCATTGTGTGCTAATGGTTGGAAACCAAAACAACCTAAAAAGGGTTGAGTTTGGTAAAGTTGTAAAAAAAAAATGTTATATCTATGATGAATAAAAAGTAGAGTTTCATATCATGTGAAAAATTTATTATAACTATACATTCTAAGGAGATGCATGATTATCCTATTCAACACATTTATTTGTCCATTAATTGGAATGCATTAGACTTAGTAAATTCTATGTCAATCTTAAACTAGTTCTTTTCAAAAATTGCTCAAGAATTTTATACCTCTATTAGATATGATTATTGATGGTAGTCCAATTTTAACCCATACATTCTAAAATAAAAATTGAGCTATTTCCTAAACTAATACAACCTCTTTAAATGGAAGAAGAATTGTCATCTTTATGAATCTATCCACTACTACATAAGCACATCATGGTTAGTGCTAGGCAAACCTAAGAGGAAACTCATGAAAACTAATGTTCAACACCACCAAAGGAGAATACATTACTTATTTCTTATTTTTTGGATAGGTTATAACACATGTGGTACAATATTTGATGTATTTATAACATTTGAACTTAGATCTGGCCAAAAGAAATACCTCAATGATATCACTAGGGATTTTTCAACTCTAACATGTCCTAAAATATAGTGAAAGTGTGCCACTAATATTAACTTATAATAGTTTGATTAAAATGTGCACACAAGTGCCCAAAATGATATAAGATCCCAATATATAGGTGGTAAAGATTTTGCCTAGGAGTAAATATTTTGGTATCTATAAGATGGAAAGTTTTTGTTCATGCTTTGCTTGGGTGAGCTAAGAATTTTATTTCATAAAGGAACCAATGCATGTTCACAATAGAATAAGGAATTATAAATGGATAATTGAGTAGAATATAATATTTTAGCATCTAATAAGATTACATTGAAGGTCATTTTAATATGTTTAAAGTACATCCTATGAGATACCTTAAAGGTCCTAGTAATACCTTCTAGGTTTCTCCTAGTACTATAAGGATTAGGAAATACCTTGAAATTTTTTGTAGTACCTTCAAGGTATCTCTTAAGAGATACCTTGAAGGATCCTTTTAATACATTGAAGGTATAAAAAGGAACCATTAAGGTGTCTCATAGGAGATACCTTGAAGTTATTATAAGGAACTATCTTTAAGGTATCTCTTATAAGATGACTTGAAGGTATTTTCAAGGACCTTTAAGGTATCTCCTAAGAGATATCTTGAATGTATTACAAGGACTAAAATATGCCTTGAAGGTTTTTATAATACCTTTAAGGTATCTCTTAGGAGATACCTTGAAGGATCCTTGTAATAACTTGAAGGTATAAAAAGGAACCATTAAGGTGTCTCATAGGAGATACCTTGAAGGTATAAAAAGGATCCATTAAGGTTTTTAGTAGGAGATAACTTGAAGGTATTACAAGTAATTATCTTCAAGGTATCTCTTATAAGATGCCTTGAAGGTATTTCAAGGAAATTTAATGTATCTCCTATAAGATACCTTGAATGTATTATAAGGACTAGAAGATACCTTGAAGGTTTTTTTAAATACCTTCAAGGTATCTTTTAGGAGATACCTTGAAGGATCATTGTAATACCTTGAAGGTATAAAAAGGAATTATTAAGGTATCTTTCAAGATATACCTTTAAGGTGTTAAAATTAACTAGCTTCAAGATTAAGGTATCTCCTATGAGATACCTTGAATGTATTACAAGGACTAGGATATACGTCAAAGTTTTTTGTAATACCTTTAAGGTATCTCTTAGGAAATACCTTGAAGGATCCTTGTAATACCTTGAAGATATAAAAATGAACCATTAAGGTGTATCGTAGGAGATAGGTACCTTTAAGGTATTACAAGGAACTAACTTCAAGGTATCTCCTATAAGATGACTTGAAGGTATTTTAAAAACCTTCAAGGTATCTCCTACGAGATACCTTGAAGGTTTTTGTAATACCTTCAAGGTATCTCTTAGGAGATACTGGAGATACCTTTAAGGTATTACAAGGAGCTAGCCTCAAGGTATATCTTATTATATGCCTTGATGGTATTTCAAGGACCTCTAAGGTATCTCCTATGAGATAGCTTGAAATTATTACAAGTACCTTTAATGAGATACCTTGAAGGTTTTTGTAATACCTTCAAGGTATCTCTTAGGAGATACTGGAGATACCTTGAAGGTATTACAAGGAACTAGCCTCAAGGTATCTCCTATTATATGCCTTAAAGTTATTTCAAGGACCTCTAAGGTATCTCCTATGAGATACCTTGAAAGTATTAAAAGTACCTTTAAGGAGAGACATTGAAGGTATGAAGGTATTATAATGAACCTAAAGGTATCTCCTTGGAGATCCTTGTAATACCAAAATTTAATGTATCTTCTAGAAGATGCCTTGAAGGTATTTAGAGGACCTAAAATGTATCTCCTATGAGATACCTTGAATATATTACAAGGATGTTTGAATATATACCTTGAAGGTATTATAAGGAACATCAAAGTCTCTCCTTGAAGGTCCTTCTAATACCTCCAAAATATATCCTATGTATGAAAGTCCATGTAATACCCTCAAGTTATATCCTACTTATAAAATTCCCTGTAATGCCTTCAAAATATGTAATAATAATTTTAACAACTTCAAGGCATCTCCCTAAAACTTGGTTTAATACCTTTATGTTCTCTCTTAGAAGTTCATTATAATATCTTCAAATTATTTCTTACATATGAAGTGTTTTGTAATACCTTTAAGGTATCTCATAGATATGAAGTTTTTTGTACTATCTTAAAGATATATCCTAGGATATATCTTGAATGTATTACAATGAACTTCATAACTAGGATATATTTTGAAGGTATTACAATAACATTCATCATACTTAAAGATATCTCCTAAGAATGAAGGAGATACCTTAAAGTATGATGAATGTCCTTGTAATACCTCTAAGGTATTCCCTAGGTGTGAAACAGAGACCTTCTATGAGATACCTTGATTGTATTACAAGGACCTTCATACTTAGGAGATACTTTGATGATATTACAAGGACATTCAAAATATCTCCTTCATGATGTAGGAGTATTACGATATGTTCCACGTAAATGATGTAAATATCCAATTTGTACTTTTTTATAGCCTTGTCAGGTCCTAGGAGTGTTTTAAGAGTCAATAAGGACTTCAAAGTTTTAATTTAAGGTCTCTAAGACTCTGATGAGGGTTTCCCTTGAAATTGAAGAATTTGAAAATTTGAACTTCTTATGAAGGTTTGTAAGGATAGTAACAGTTGTAAAGGACTTGAATAATTGAGAATGGTCTTAATAAGTATAGTTTCATGTGTTATAGGTACTCTAATCTATTGTAAAGTTAAATCCTATTTCAAGTCTCACCTAGAAGCTAATTCTACATTGGAAGAAGCATGTTAGTTAGAGATAAGGATGAAGAGAGAGGTTTATGGTCTATTTCAATACCACTACCAAATAAATACCCATTAAAATGAATAGATGAGTTTTAATTCATATAATAAAATCCAATTAAGGAGTATGTACATAGGTATAAAGAGGAGTAAGTGTTATAGAGGAGAGAATAAGGCCTTTATGCCTATGTGTTGTCATAATAGTCAATAGGATGTGAAGATCAATATGAAGAATATTGTGGTGCATCAATGGATTATTAAATGCATAAGATTATGTTATTTAATTTTATTAATTTTATTTTATGATTCTTCAACTTCTCTCTTCTAACTTCATTGAAATATCTTCAAATTATTTCTTATGTATGGATTTTTTGTAATACCTTCAAGGTATCTCCTAAATATGAAGTTTTTTCTAGTACCTTAAAGATATCTCTTAGGAGATATCTTGAATGTATTACAATGAACTTCATAACTTGGAGATATTTTGAAGGTATTATAATGACATTCATTGTACTTCAAGATATCTCCTAAGAATGAAAGAATAACCTTGAAGTGTAATGGATGTCCTTGTAATACCTTTAAGATATTTCTTAGGTGTGAAAGATATATATTCTATGAGATACTTTGATTTTATTACAAGGACCTTCATACCTAGGAGATACCTTGATGATATTATAAGGACATTCAAGGTATATCCTTCATGATGCAAGAGCATTTGGATATGTTCCACGTAAATGATGTAAATATCTAATTTGTACTTATTTATAGCCTTGTCGGGTCCTATGAGTGTTTTAAGAGTCAATAAGGACTTCAAAGTTTTCATTCCATCTCTCTAATAGTCTTATGAGGGTTTCCCTTGAAATTGAAGAATTTGAAAATTTGAACTACTTATGAAGGTTTATAAGGATATTGACAAGTTGTAAAGGACTTGAACCATTACGAATGGTCTTAATAGGTCTAGTTACATGTGTTAGAGGTACAATGAGCTATTTTAAATTTGAATATTATTTCAAGTCTTACCTAGAAGCTAATTCTACATTGTAAGAAGCATGTTAGTTATAGATAAGGGTGAAGAGAGAGATTTATGGTCTATTTCAATACCAATACCAAATCAATACCTATTAAAATGAAAGAGATGAGTTTGAATGCAATTAATATAATCCAATTAAGGAGGATGTACATAGGTATAAAGAGGATTAAGTGGCATAGAGGAGAGAGTAAGGCCTTTAGGCCTATGTGTTTTCATAACAGTCTATAGTACTATAATGTATGTATATGTGAAGATCAATATGAAGAATATTATGGTGCATCAATGGATTCTTAAATTTTTAATATTATGTTATTTAATTCTATTAATTTTATTTTATGATTCTTCAATTTATGTCTTAAAATTTCATTGAAATATCTTCAAATTATTTCTTATGTATGAAGTGTTTTGTAATACCTTCAAGGTATCTCCTAAATATGAAGTTTTTTGTAGTACCTTAAAGATATTTCCTAGGAGATATCTTGAATGTATTATAATGAACTTCATAACTAGGAGATAATTTTAAGGTATTATAATGACATTCATGGTACTTCAAGATATTTCCTAAGAATGAAGGAGATACCTTGAAGTATAATGAACATCCTTGTAATAACATTAAGGTATTTCTTAGGTGTGAAAGAGATACCTTCTATGAGATAATTTGATTGTATTACAAGGACATTCATACCTATGAGATACCTTGATGATATTAAAAGGACATTCAAGGTATTTCCTTCATGATGCAAGAGCATTTGGATATGTTCCACGTAAATGATGTAAATATCTAATTTTTACTTATTTATGGCCTTGTTAGGTCCTATGAGTGTTTTAAGAGTCAATAAGGACTTCAAAGTTTTCATTCCATCTCTGTAATAGTCTTATGAGGGTTTCCCTTGAAATTGAAGAATTTGAAAATTTGAACTACTTATGAAGGTTTATAAGGATAGTGACAAGTTGTAAAGGACTTGAACCATTGAGAATGGTCTTAATAGGTCTAGTTACATGTGTTAGAGGTACTCTGATCTATTCTAAATTTAATTCCTATTTCAAGTCTCACCTAGAAGCTAATTATACATTTGAAGAAGCATGTTAGTTAGAGATAAGGGTGAAGAAAGATATTTATGGTCTATTTCAATACCAATACCAAATAAATACCTATTAAAATGAAAATATGAGCTTGAATGTATCTAATAAAATACAATAAAGGAGGATATACATAGGTATAAAGAGGATTAAGTGTCATAGAGGAGAGAATAAGGCCTTTAGGCCTATGCGTTGTCATAATAGTCTATAAGACTGTAATGTTTGTATATGTGAAGATCAATATGAAGAATATTATGGTGCATAAATGGATTATTAAATTTGTAATATTATGTTATTTAATGTTATTAATTTTATTTTATGATTCTTCAAGTTCTCTCTTTGAATTTCATTACAATATATTTAAATTATTTCTTACGTATGAAGTGTTTTGTAATTCCTTCAAGGTATATCCTAGATATGAATGTTTTTATACTACCTTAAAATATATCTCCTAGGAGATATCTTGAATGTATTATAATGACCTTCATAACTAGGAAATATTTTTAATGTATTACAACGGCATTCATCGTACTTCAAGATATCTCCTAAGAATGAAGGAGATACCTTGAAGTACGATGAATGTCCTTGTAATTCATTTAAGGTATTTCATAGGTGTGAAAGAGATACCTTATATGAGATACCTTGATTTTATTATAAGGACCTTCATACCTAGGAGATACCTTGATGATATTACAAGGACATTCAATGTATCTCCTTCATGATGTAGGAACATTAGGATATGTTCCATGTACATGATGTAAATATCCAATTTATACTTCTTTATAGCATGTTAGGTCTTAAGAGTGTTTTAAGAGTCAATAAGGACTTCAAAGTTTTCATTTAAGGTCTCTAATATTTTAATGTGGGTTTGCCTTCAAATTGAAGAATTTAAAATTTTGAACTACTTATGAAGGTTTGTAAGGATAGTGACAAGTTGTAAAAAACTTGAACCATTAACAATGGTCTTAATAGGTCTAGTTACATGTGTTATAGGTACTCTTATCTATTTTAAATATAAATCCTATTTCAAGTCTCACCTAGAAGGTAATTATACATTGGAAGAAACATGTTAGTTAGAGATAAAGGTGAAGAGATAAGTTTATGGTCTATTTCAATACCAATACCAAATAAATAGCCATTAAAATGAAGAGATGAGTTTGAATGCATCTAATAAAATATAATTAAGGAGGATGTACATAGGTAGAAAGAGGAGTAAGTGTCATAGAGGAGAGAATAAGGGCTTTAGGCCTATGTATTGTCATAGCAGTCTATAGGATGATAATGCATGTATATGTGAAGATAAATATGAAGAATATTATGGTGCATCAATGGATTCTTAGATGCATATGATTTTTTAATTTAAAGTTATTAATTTTATTTTATGAATCTTCATGTTCTCTCTTCGAAGCTCATTGCAATATCTTTAAATTATTTCTCATGTATGAAGTGTTTTGTAATACCTTTAAGGTATCTCCTATATATGAGGTTTTTTTGTAGTACCTTAAAGATATCTCCTAGGAGATATCTTCAATGAATTATAATTAACTTCGTAACTAGGAGATACTTTGAAGGTATTACAATGATATTCATGGTAATTTAGGATATCTCCTAAAAATAAAGGAGATACCTTGAAGTATGATGAATGTCCTTGTAATAGCTTTAAGGCATTTAGCTAGTGTCAAAGAGATACCTTCTATGAGATACCTTGATTGTATTGCAAGGACATTCATACCTAGGAGATACCTTAATGATATTAAAGGACATTCAAGGTATCTCCTTCATGATGTAGAAGCATTAGGATATGTTCCATGTAATTGACGTAAATATCCAATTTTTACTTCTTTATATCTTTTTCAGGTCCTAGGAGTGTTTTAAGATTAAATAAGGACTTCAAATTTTTAATTTAAGGTCTTTAATAGTCTTATTAGGATGTCCCTTAAAATTGAAGAATTTGAAATTTTGAACTACTTATGAAGGCTTGTAAGGATAGTGACAAGTTGTAAAGGACTTGAACCATTGAGAATGGTCTTAATAGGTCTAGTTACATGTGTTAGAGGTAATTTTATCTATTTTATGTTTAAATCCTATTTCAAGTATCACCTAGAAGTTAATTCTACATTGGAAGAAGCATGTTAATTAGAGATAAGGGTGAAGAGAGAGATGTATGGTCTACTTCAACTCCAATACAAAATAAATACCTATTAAAATAAATAGATGAGTTCTAATGCATCTAATAAAATCCAATTAATGAGGATGTACATAGGTAGAAAGAGGATTAATTGGAATAAAGGAGAGAATAAGGCCTTTAGGCCTATGTGTTTTTATAATAGTCTATAGGGTTGTCATGTATGTATATGTGAAGATCAATATAAAGAATATTATGGTGCATCAATAAATTCTTAAATTCATAAGATTATGTTATTTAATGTTATTAATTTTATTTTATGATTCTTCAAGTTCTTTCTTTGAAGTTCATTGCAATATCTTCAAATTATTTCTTATGTATGAAGTGTTTTGTAATACATTCAAGGTATCTCTTAGATATGAAGTTTTTTGTACTACCTTAAAGATATCTCCTAGGAGATATCTTGAATGTATTAAAATGAACTACATAACTAGTTGATATTTTAAAGGTATTAAAATGACATTCATGGTACTTTAAGATATCTCTTAAGAATGAAGGAGATACCTTGAAGTATAATTAATGTCCTTGTAATACCTTTAAGGTATTTCCTATGTGTGAAAGAGATACCTTATATAATATACCTTGATTGTATTACAAGGACCTTCATATCTAGGAGATACCTTGATGATATTACAAGGACATTCAAGGTATCTCCTTCATGATGTAGGATCATTAGGATATGTTCCATGTAAATGATGTAAATATCCAATTTGTACTTATTTATAGACTTGTAAGGTCATAAGAGTGTTTTAAGAGTAAATAAGGACTTCAAATTTTTATTTAAGGTCTCTAATAGTCTTATGATGCTTTCCCTTGAAAATGAAAAATTTAAAAATTTGAACTACTTATGAAGGTTTGTAAGGATAGTGACAAGTTGCAAAGGACTTGAACCATTGAGAATGGTCTTAATAGGTATAGTTACATGTGTTAGAGGTATAGTAAGCTATTTTAAATTTAAATATTATTTCAAGTCTCACCTAGAAGCTAATTATACATTGGAAGAAGCATGTTAGTTAGAGATAAGGGTGAAGAGAGAGATTTATGGTCTATTTCAATACCAATACCAAATAAATACCTATTAAAATGAAGAGATGTGTTTGAATGCATATAATAAAATCTAATTAAGGAGGATGTACATAGGTATAAAGAGGACTAAGTGGCATAGAAGAGAGAATATGGTGTTTAGGCCTATGTGTTTTGATAACAGTCTATAGGATGGTAATGTATGTATATGTGAAGATCAATATGAAGAATATTATGGTACATCAATGGATTCTTAAATGCATAAGATTATGTTATTTAATGTTATTAATTTTATTCTATGATTCTCCAAGTTATCTCTTCAAATTTCATTGCAATATCTTCTAATTATTTCTTATGTATGAAGTATTTTGTAATACCTTCAAGGTATCTCCTAGATATGAAGTTTTTTATTGTACCTTAAAGATATATCCTGGGAGATATCTTGAATGTATTAAAATGAACTTCATAACTAGGAGATATTTTGAAGGTATTATATTGACATTCATGGTAATTCAAGATATCTCCTAAGAATGAAGGAGATACCTTTAAGTACGATGAACATCCTTGTAATACCTTTAAGGTATTTCCTATGTGTGAAAGATATACCTTTATTGTATTACAAGGACCTTCATACCTAGAAGATGCCTTGATGATATTACAAGAACATTCTAGGTATCTCCTTCATGATGCAGGAGTATTAGGATATGTTCCACGTAAATGATGTAAATATCCAATTTGTACATATTTATAGCCTTTTCACATCCTAGGAGTGTTTGAAGAGTAAATAAAAAATTAAAAGTTTTCATTTAAGGTGTCTAATAGTCTTATGAGGGTTACCCTTGAAATTGAATAATTTGAAATTTTGAACTACTTATGAAGGTTTGTAAGGATAGTGAAAAGTTGTAAAGGACTTGAACCATTAATAATGGTCTTAATAGGTCTAGTTACATGTGTTAGAGGTAATTTTATCTATTTTAAATTTAAATCCTATTTCAAGTATCACCTAGAAGCTAATTCTACATTGGAAGAAGCATGTTAGTTAGAGATAAGAGTGAAGAGAGAGATTTATGGTCTATTTCAATTTCAATACCAAATAAATACCTATTAAAAATGAATATATGAGTTTTAATGCATATAATAAATTATAATTAATGAGGATATACATAGGTATAAAGAGGATTAAGTGGAATAGAGGAGAGAATAAGGCCTTTAGGCCTATGTGTTGTCATAGCAGTCTATAGGACTATAATGTATGTATATGTGAAGATCAATATAAAGAATATTATGGTGCATCAATGGATTCTTAAATGAAAAATTATGTTATTTAATGTTATTAATTTTATTTTATGATTCTTCAAGTTCTCTCTTTTAAGTTAATTGTAATATCTTCAAATTATTTCTTATGTGTAAAGTGTTTTGTAATAGCTTGAAGGTATCTCCTAGATATGAAGGTTTTTTTTTAATTATCTTAAAGATATCTCCAAGGAGATATCTTTAATGTATTTCAATTAACTTCATAACTAGATGATATTTTGAAGGTATTATAATGACATTCATGGTACTTTAAGATATCTCCTAAGAATAAACGAGATACCTTGAAGTATGATGAATGTCCTTGTAATACCTTTAAGGTATTTCCTAGGTGTGAAAGAGATACCTTATTTAATATACTTGATTGTACTACAAGGACCTTAATACCTAAAAGATACCTTGATGATATTATAAGGACATTCAAGGTATCTCCTTCATGATGCAGGAGCATTAGGATATGTTCCATATAAATGATGTAAATATCAAATTTGTACTTATTTATAGACTTTTCAGGTCCTAGGAGTGTTTTAAGATTTAATAAGGACTTCAAATTTTCATTTAAGGTCTCTAATAGTCTTATGAGGGTTTCCCTTGAAAATGAAGAATTTGAAAATTTGAACTACTTATGAAGGTTTGTAAGGATAGTGACAAGTTGTAAAGGACTTGAACCATTGAGACTAGTCTTAATAGGTCTATTTACATGTGTTAGAGGTACATTGAGCTATTGTAAATTTAAATCTTATTTCAAGTCTCACCTAGAAGTTAATTCTACATTGGAAGAAGCATGTTAGTTAGAGATAAGGGTGAAGAGAGAGATTTATGGTTTATTTCAATACCAATACCAAATAAATACCTATTAAAATGAAAGAGATGAGTTTTAATGAACTTAATAGAATCCAATTAATGAGGATGTACATAGGTAGAAAGAGGAGTAAGTGGCATAGAGGAGAGAGTAAGTCCTTTAGGCCTATGTGTTGTCATAACAGTCTATAGGACTGTAATGTATGTATATGTGAAGATCAATATGATGAATATTATGGAGCATCAATGGATTATTAAATTTGTAAGATTATTTTATTTAATGTTATTAATTTTATTTTATGATTCTTCAAGTTCTCTCTTCTAATTTCATTGCAATATATTCAAATTATTTCTTATGTATGAATACTTTTTAATATGTTCAAGATATCTCATAGATATGAATGTTTTTGTATTATCTTAAAGATATCTCCTAGGATATATCTTTAATTTATTAAAATTAACTTCATAACTAGAAGATATTTTGAAGGTATTATAATTACATTCATGGTTCTTTAATATATCTCCTAAGAATGAATGAGATAGCTTAAAGTACGATGAATGTCCTTGTATTACCTTTAAGGTATTTCTTAGGTGTGAAAGAGATACCTTATATGAGATACTTTTATTGTCATACAAGGACCTTCATACCTAGGAGATACCTTGATGATATTAAAATGACATTCAAGGTATCTCTTTCATGATGTAGGAGCATTAGGATATGTTCCACATAAATGATGTAAATATCCAATTTATACTTGGTTATAGCCTTGTTAGGTCCAAGGAGTGTTTTAAGAGTTAATAATTACTTTAAAGTTTTCATTTAAGGTCTCTAATAGTCTTATGAGGGTTTCCCTTGAAAATGAAGAATTTGAAAATTTGAACTACTTATGAAGGTTTGTAAGGATAGTGACAAGTTGTAAAGGACTTGAACCATTGAGAGTAGTCTTAATAGGTCTATTTACATGTGTTAGAGGTAAATTGAGCTATTTTAAATTTAAATCCTATTTCAAGTCTCACCTAGAAGCTAATTCTACATTGGAAGAAGCATGTTAGTTAGAGATAAGGGAGAAGAGACAGATTTATGGTCTATTTCAATACCAATACCAAATAAATGCTTATTAAAATGAAGAGATGAGTTTGAGTGAAATTAATAAAATACAATTAATGAGGATGTAAATAATTATAAAGAGGAGTAAGTGGCATAAAATAGATAATAAGGCCTTTAGGCCTATGTGTTGTCATAACAGTTTATAGACTATAATGTATGTATATGTGAAGATCAATATGAAGACTATTATGGTGCATAAATGGATTCTTATGTGTAATATTATGTTATTTAATTATATTAATTTTATTTTATGATTCTTGAATGAATTGTTATTGGTAAATATGAATATAAGGCTTTTATAATTGAGTATGACTGTTTGCAGTTCAAGAACAAGGTTCCATGTGTATTGAAGAGCAATTTTATTGAAAATAATGGTATTATATCACTTGAATTAGTTTATTTTATATTTTTTGTGTATGAATAATATCCATTAAATATTTAATTGAATTTGTACTCAGTTTGAAGCTTTCCTCATTAAAACCCCTCAATACCATGTTTTATGTGCATCTATAGTTCATTGTAGTCGCTCAAAACACATGTAACAAGTTGCATGAGTTCATTTTAAGGTTTATAAAGGTTAAAGGAGGTTATTAATATTATATTATAATTTTTATAAAGATAAAAAGTGTCCTATAGTTTATAAATTATTGTTAAGTAACTCTCACCCTCTAAGCTTCCTAAGAAACCCTAAAACATGGTATTCAAACACAAAGTAGGCATGTAAACACCATAATGTAAATCAGGCATAAAATTATTGAATGATATTACATCCATATAAACTCAAGAAATGGTATGAATAAGGAAACTTAAATAGTAATTTCAATATATTGGCCTTAGAGGACTAACATGGCGAAAAAAGCAAACTCAAAATGAACAAAGGTCTAAGAATGGTCAATGATCACTCTTAAGAAAAGTTTAAGAGATTATAGAAGTAAAAATAAAGTGGGTAATGGATTATGAATCATCAATATAGGTCTATTCAAGTTTAAAATTTTATTTAATGGTAAATCTAAGTAAACAAGGGTATATTTCAAAGTATCTTGGGATAGTGTCTGAAACATGTGATATTGTCATCACTTCACACCTAGTACTTACCTTGAAGTAACATGAATATCCTTTTAATGCATTAAACATATCTCCTAGGCATCAAGATATTTGTAATACATTCAAGGTATCTCCTAGGATATACCTTGGTGGTTTTAAAAAGTTGTCCTCGTACTACTTTTAAGGTATCACTTAGGAGATATATTGAAGGTATTAAAGTTCAAGGTATTACGCATAGGTCTTTATAATACCTGCAAGTTGTCTCATAGGAAGTAACTTGAAGGTGTTAAAATTCAAGGCACTAAAAATATGTCCTTGTAATAATTCCTTCAACATATCTCTTAGGTAATGAGATCTTTGTAATACATTAAAGGTATATCCTAGGATATACCTTGATGGTTTTAAAAAGTTGTCCTTATACTACTTTAAAGATATCACCTAGGAGATATATTAAAGGTATTATATTTCAAGGTATTACACTAGGTCCTTGTAATACCTTCAATATATCTCCTAGAATATAAATAGAAGGTAATATACGGATATCTTTCTAATACCTTGAATTGTAACACCTTCAAGGTACCTCTTATAAGATACCTTGAGGGTACTTGGCAATACCTTCAAGGTATCATATAGGAGATAAATTTAAGGTCCTTATAATACCTTCAAGGTATATCTTTAGAGATATGTTAAAGGTCTTAGTAATACCTTAAAGGCATCTTCTTGGAGATATATATCACTATGTGATATAGACATGAATCATTTTTTAAGTAGTGTCCTTAAAATAGATGTGTTATGCATTACATTTTTAATATTTTTATGTTTAAAAAATCTCCATGCATATGTTATGGTATAAGTAAATATTTATCTCTTACATATAGGTATACATTGAAATAATTTTAGAATTAACATAATTAAGAATATCTCATGTCTTTGTCAAATGTCTAGGACAAAAAATCATACATCAATGGATTTCAAATGTGGAGACTATGTTTCTCTCATAAATAATGAAAATGTCATTGGTGAAGGAAGATTACACAAAATTCTTGGTGCAAATACTGACTCTTTGGAATCCATAAATCCAAATTTTATGTGCGAAATGATAAAATACCTTTTGGATGTGTAAGTGTTAATGTGAAAAAATATTTTAATCTGACTCTACCACTTCCAATTCCAAGATCTTTGGTATATACTTTGGGGGATGCAGTTGATAGTTATACTATATGGAGCACAATAATGATGCATCATGTCATAGATAATTTTTCTATAGAGAATTACATGGAAAAAGGACAAAATAATTTTAGTTCAGTTATGTATATAAATCCATTTCAATAAGAAAACCTTAGATTGGATTCATTCATTTGTTATATTTATGATCCAACCACATTTCGTAGTCTTAAAAATGAGTTAATTGGAGAAAGGGTACATTTATTACACAAATGTATAACTATTGTAAATAACAAGAGAATTGTTTATGGTTATATTGAATTTGCACATCCAGGAGAGATTTTTGGTTACATTCTAGTCCCTATTTCATAACATGAATTGGGAAATTCCATAAGGCACATTCTACAACATTTTGAAAATTACAACATATAAGTAATTGAATAATCTATTGTTAGATGGCCTTCCAACAAGATAATGGACATTGAAGGTAAAACAATTAATTTACCATACATGAAAAAAAAATAGAAATAAATTGGAAATGTTTGGGAAGTAGTGGATATTGAAGTCATTCCTTGCATGAAATTCTTAGAGCAAAGGCATCCAAAATAATAAACTTGTGCCTACAACTATTCTGGCCAAAAAAAATAACAGCCAAACAATTCAATCAGTCAAGTAAAATTTTGTCAATCATAGATAGTGATATTAAAAAGGTTTATACTAATAAATGTTGTGCCATAATATGTCCTCAATTAGGATTGTTATTTGAAATGCTAAAATCATCAAGGATGAAGTTGTTTGATTCCACCATAATGGATAAGAGGAAACATGTCTTGGATGCCCTTTTTACCAGTTTATTTAAGAAAGATAAAAAAAAAACTACCATTTATTTCCAAGGTACTGAGATCTATTTAGAATCTTGGCTTAAATATATGGATTGAAAATAAGTAGTTTTTTCTACATTAAAAATTGTCACAAAATGTTGAACGAATTGCATTTCATGTAGGGAGGTTTTGACAAAAGCCATAAAAGAAGTCAATGGAAACCAAAGATTTGTTGGACCAATTAGTGTCTGATATTTTAGATGTTTTTCCAAGACTCACATGTTAGGTAGATATAGATGGTGCACAAGGAAATGTTCAACATCTTCTAGCATCTTTCACTCAAGAATTTATGAGGCACCACATCAATGCACAACTAACAGATATGGAATATGAGCCAATATCCCAACCAAAATTCAATAACATGTGTATAACTAATTTTCATGATGTGACCATTACCAACACTGATAACTTTGTTAAGTATAAAACATGTATCTTTTTGAATTAAAAAAATGCTTTGGGTCCCTATCTAAAGATCAGGTAGAGCACATTAATCAAGAATTTGTGATGCACTCAAATCAAATAGTTTATAAAAGAAAAATGTATTACACTCATAAATTAATGTTTGATTATTTGTCATTCATGACAAGGTATAATTCAAAAAAACATTTGTGCCAAGGATAGTCATAAAAATCAATGCACTTACCAATAAAATAGTAGAGTTGTCAATGGCAGAGATTATCACACATGGTCATGGTGCAGGTGGATATGGAATTTTTTTTAACATATGTTTTTGGAGGGTATAACTTTAATATCACCTCATTGAACAAGTACTTCAAGGATATGAAAACAATAATTCCATATACTTATGGATCTTTACTAGATAAACTTGGATGTTCAAAATATCCATTATATGATGCACTTTTATGTAATAATTTCTACCTTGAATTAAAAGAATACATAGATGAAGTACACTCAATTGGCACCTTCAATAAACTTCCTTCTAGGCTATATATTCAACTAGAAAACTATTGTGGGGATAATAAGAACATGGACTTCTTTCACATTTTTATTTGAAAATTATGTTTAAAAACAAATACATATATAATGTTTTATTATTGAATCTTACATTCCCATAATAATTAATTTATCGATCATGATTATTTTAGAAAAAACAATCCCATCCACTTCCCTTTGTTTTCTTATGTGTCTCTTAAGTGATACATTTATATTAGCCCTTCTAAAATATCAAATAAACTTTGATTGTACCAAATCTGGTCTACTACTCTATAAAAGTTTTTCTCAAGCCATACATTTTTATTATGACTTGAATATCATCAAAAAACATGTATTCATAACACATTCACTTCATTTTTTTTTATAGGTGTCTCTTAAGAAAATAATTTGATTTATTCCTTTCATATTATCAAAAAATGGTGTAGAAGTACCATGATCATTTTCATTAAAAGTAAGGTATCATTTGAGAGAAAAGTTTAGAGAAAAAATAAAGGTGTTGTGTTAAGAAATATATTTATTTTAATATATATGGGATAATAAGAAGGTATCATTTAGGAGATACAAATGGATGTTAATTCTATAGTTTCATTGCCACTATATCTTATGTGATAATTATCGAAGGATTAATACAAAATTATTTGGTTTGATATACTCAAGAAGACAAATAAAAATGATTGCATGTGGCATGTTATAATGGTTTGAAATGAAGGTATCACTTTTGAGATATTATAAAGGCTATTTGATACTGACTTACATAATGTAGTGGTAACTTAACCACATTCGATGCTCATATATGTATCTCTCAATAAATATATTGTAAATTATAATTTGATATTAATATGAAACAAAAATTATAAAATTATATGGAACTAAATTTAATTCTATTAGATTTATAATTACACAAAATCATATGTTTTTATATAGGTTTGTTTTTCAATATTGATATCTCCTTATCTACAAAGGTATCTTCCTTGACATCGAGGTTAGTTTTCATCCTTTAGGACATACCCACGAGGATATCTCCAACACATTTGGACACCTATCTGAATGTGTAAAGAGGAAAGATGTATGGAGTGTGGTAGAGATTATGGACACTTATATGACATGTGAAAATACAATAAACTTCATGCCATGTTTAATTTAAGAAGTAGTTGATTTCAAATAATTTATTAATAATTACCAGATGAAGGGAAGTAATGAAATAGAAGGCTTGATAAAAGGATAATATTTTATTCTATGCATAGAGCAAGGTAATCCTATTGTATGTTTCAAAAAATCTATAAAAGATAGAAATTGGTCCCCCTCCCCCCCTTTATTAAATTATGGGGAGTAAAATAAAATGGTGAGCCAAATGTTCTAGAGGGTAATCCTATGAGAATATTAATCAAAGATTTAAAAAATAGAGAAAAGTCACAAGAATCCATTGCTTTAAAAGAATCCAATAGAAGTATAAAAAAGAGAAAAAAAGAAATTAAAGATAACTTGATCAAGTATGTTAAGCAATTTAATAAATTTGGTTTGACTAGAAATAGTAAGTTGAAGGATCTAGAATATCACTTCTAAAATATTCATGACACAATGAAGGAAGGCATGTTACCTTATGAATTTGAATATACATGATATTTATACCCTATAACTCACCATGAAATACCCCTATATAGATATCTACACAAAATGGTTCATGATACGGCCCTTGATTTGGGAGTGGCATCAACAGATACATATGTGTGTCCAAGAAGTAAAAGACAAAATTTCATTTGATATAGTTTAAGATGTGCATAAGTTAATATGATTTTTTCTATACCTAATGATTCAATAGGTTTTAAGTAAAAATTATGAGTTTTTAGACCTGAAAGCAATATTGAGATACTAAAAATAAATGAAGATCTAGAACAAAGTGTTAAAATAACTTGGTTCATACTAGTTCATACAAATAAAAAAGATGTATAAGAAGCACAAATTTTTTTAGGATGTTTGGATAAGAAATGAAATCCAAACCCAATATACACCTATTTACCATCCATTATTATAGATAATATCATCTACACTTGACCAAACAAAACATGGAAAGGTAAAACACTTGTTCTCACTGATTTTTTGAAAGGCATTGTAACATAATATTTGAATTCATCATCAAATTAGTCACTTTGAAAAATAATGATAAAGGATTATGAGATATTTTTTTCTTTCATGACATTGAAAATTCAAATGGTGTTTCCCTAAATTTGGAATGACAAGTATGAATGTTTTTTTTCATATTTTAGTGCAGCTTTTTGGCATGTATAATGTTTTACTAGATTCATAGCTTGTATGCTCATTTCAATGATTCACTTATTTTTTTATATTAATATATAAAATATGATAGTAATATTAATAAAAACTATCCTTCTATAAACTTTATGGCTTATATTTCATATTCATGAATATATTGATCAAACGTATATACAATATTTATAATTGTATTTACTATTATTAAAGTTCGTGATATAGTAATTGGTCATTTCTTTTTGGTATATCTTAAAGTATTATTTTATGCCAAAATGATATTAAAATCTCAACATGGTTAAATAAAAAAATATTAAATACTAAATATATATTTTATGGTGTAATGATTGGCTAATTATGTTAAAAAACATTATTCTAGATATCATAAATTCCATTTATGTTTACTTGCATTTAATAAGATTTTTTTAAAGAATTTGATAATTGATAAATATCCATTAAAATTATTATTATAAATTATTTTTTATTACCAAAAATGATTTTCATGAATTTATCCTCCTTTTATTACTTGAAATTATCCATCGAGTTCCCAATTATTTCTTAAAATTACTATAAATAGGTCCTTCACTTCTATCTATTTATGACAAGCAACTATATATATAAACTAATAAGGAAAAGGGAAAGCATATAATTATGGTTTATGAGAGGAAGAAAATTCATTGGTTGGAAATAATTTGGACTCGCTAAAAATGCATTAGATAGATGTTTATTTATAGTAACTCCAACTAATTCTTGATAAAGTCCAATTTAGTTTCGATAGTTTTTCAAAATTTGGACTAATAATAAGTCCATATTATTTTAAATTATTCAAAAAGAATATATTGATTGCAAATAATTTTGACTTATTAAAAATACATTAGATAGATGTAGTTTATTTGTGATAAGTCCAATCAATTGTTGATAAAGTCTAATTTATCTATGATAGTTTTTCAAAATTTGGACTATTATTAATTTCATATTAATTTAATTTGGCTAATAATAATTTCATAATATTTATCATACTCATTACAATTTATTTGGAATATATAAAAATTATTTTTGGAGAAATTTTTCTTCACTCCACTTTAGTGGGTATAAGTCCAAATTATTTGAAATTGTTTAATTCATTCAAAATAATCTATACCCAAATGGTTTGAAACAACCTAATTTATTTGGAAAATAATAAAAATATTTATGGAGAAAATTTTAACCAATCTAATTTAGTAGGTATAAGTACAAATTATATGAAATGGTCCTTAAATAGTCCAATTCATTCAAAATGATCTATGGCCCAAATGGTTTGAAATAATCCATTTTATTTGGAACAAAAAAAAATGGAGAAAATTATATCCACTCCACTTTAGTGGGTTTGAGTCAAAATTATATGAAATAGTCCTTTTGGTCAGAAAAATAGGGGAGATTCCCTCTATTTTATCACAGATAGAGGGCATTCCACAAACAACCCAACTTACAGTTTGAGTATATGAATGGTGAATGGATGAAGGGAAGAGCCTTAAATGCATTGTGAGATGATGTGTGAGGTTGATATAAAGATGAAAAAATATAAAAAAGTCACCTATAATGTTACTATTCACTAGGAATGATCCTATTATATTATATTTAATCACCTATAATGTTTATTCACCTATAATATCCAGTCACCTATAATATTCATTCAAACACATTTAGGTCTATTAGGCCTAGAACTAGATATGAGCCCTAATGGATTCCAAATTCACTCATATGACAATGAAAACCTCCCAAACACTTTGAGAGATTTTATAGGATATTAAAAGGATAGTAGCAACCATTTTTTTGTAGATAATAACACATGAGTGGAAATTTTGTCCTAAACTTTTCTCAGACTTACTCAAAATGCATAGAATGAACTCGAAGGCCACATTATTTTGTTCACATGTGTATGGATAATATGCATGGTTCCTTAGGGAGTTGGGGATAGTTTAATTGGATCCTTAAATTGTTATTTAATGGATTTTTTTAATTTTTAGCATTTTGTTTTTATAAATCATTGTTAACAAGCTAACCCTCCTAAAACCCTTGCTTGAACTTGATGGAGAAGATATGGAGAATTATGCATATAGAAGGAGTAAACTTGACTTTAATGTGTCTTATAACTATATGGAACTCTCCAAATATCCTTGAAATATATCATTTCCAATTGTCACTTGTATTGATAGACCAAAATTTGAGTTTTTTTATAAGCTTTGAGGTTAATTATAGGTATATAGGGGAATTGTTGAGTTAATTCCATTAAGGGAAGTATATAGGGATTTTTTTCAACTCCCCGTACTCATATATCACTTAAATGAAGAATGAAAACCTCTATATTATAACATTCATTGCAGGCAATCTAAATGAGATAGTGAGAAGGAGAAGTGATTATTTAGTGTGAATATGAGAAGAGTGATGTTGACTCTTATTGAAGTCTATGGTATCTTAGAGGACAAAGAGGGTATAATTAAGTTTTATAAAACCTATTAAATGGATATCATTGATTATATATATGCCACCTAAGTGACAATTGTAAGATTTGAGGCCTAAAAATCTAGTGAGTGGCTACTAGATGGCAAGTGGTGCAGGAGAGGCTCATCAGTTAATGAGTATATGGTGACTATCACAATCAAGATTCCACATTCTCAATATATTTAAAATGTGTTAAATACCCCAAAGGTAATTTAAAATATTTAAGTGGACTCATTATTAAGTAAACCATTTTAAGAATGATAGTAAAGAGTCTTTACACCAACTTGAGGGAGAATGATGCATTTATCATGGACACTTGTCAATGACATCTTATTGACCTAATTTTAACTTCATTATCTTTCTTTGTAACTAGTTTATATGTATTGAAACTTGGCCTTGTGACTCTTGATCTTTACTTCTCTCTCCTCTACTATGTTCTATTTATACAAGCCATTTTGGCATTTATATCAAGTACACACCTAGTATGGTGAAGCCTTACTGGTTTGGCGCCTTTTTTCCCTTTGAATAAGATTATAATATTGATTTTATCTTTAAAATATCTTAACTAAGTGTGTTAAGAGGTTTACATGGTTGATAAGTGATAAATGTCTCCCCCTTGCTTTCATTATGCTCTTTCATGTTTTGTGTGAGTGATATCTCTTCTAGAAGGTCTCATAAAGTGTATGCATTTGATAAGTGTGTATTGAAGTGTGTGAGAGACTATTAGTGTCTAGTATTAGACTTTATTTTCACCCATCTTTGGATATACATAAAAATCTACTTCTATGAGAAATACTTATGCTAGAAAGATAATGAGTTAAGGTCAGTTTTAGGAGTCTCTTTTCTTGGTGTAGATGCAAGTGTGTTTGTAGAATTATATTTGGCGTATCACATCATTAACATAGATTAATATTTATTTTTTATTCTATTTTCACCCCCAAATGACTAATCTAGTGTAGTGTGTGAGCTTAAAATATAAATCAAGGGAACTAGCCCTTTATTATAGATGTTTACCTCTGTTGTAGGCAACCCATAAGCCTAGAGGTAATCATATGCTAGCCAAATGTGGAGAGGCCTAAAAGAACTCATCCAAGGGTGAAATATTTAGCTATATTAGGTTTCTCACTAGGGAAGGTTCCCCAACTTTGGGTATGGTGAGGATAACTAGTGCATACCTAGGCCTTTGATGGACTTATACAGATAAAACCAAAAGACTAGTTTTAACACAAGACCTGGTTACTCTATTGAGTGTCTATAGTGTAATATCAACATATGAGACAACCTTGTCTAGGGAATAAGCACATAGTGGTTATGGTGTTCTTCCTTCTAGTACCAAATTTTATTTTTATATTTATTTGGTTTATTTACATAGTAAAAATTTAACAAGGTAACCTCTAACATTTTAGGATCTCAATGGAGATAAACTCCATTCTAAGGCACAAGTTAAAGGTATGGGTTGAACAACCAAATGGTGGAATAGTAGGTTGAGCATGTAGGTTTGTCAATCATGTGTGAATTGGTGAGTAAAACCTAGAATAAATTTAAAACCTAATTTATTTAGATGGATGAAACCTATGCTAAATTGGGTAGATATCAAAAAAAACTCAAAAAGGGGTAATGGTAGGGTAGAAAAGAAGACTTTGTAATTTTAAAGGGATTAATTTTAGGATGGTCTCTTTTTTGGATTTACCAATGCTTGAAAATAGTAGCTATTACACACACACATGAAAACACATTAGGACATTATGGAGAATACTAGATGTAGTAAACTCTAAGGTTTGAGCTAAAAAATGCTTCTATCTAGAGTAGCTATTGCACACCCTTATTTAAAAGATTATAGATCAGACCAAAGGGGTATCTAAGGTAGTTTTTTATCACATCTAGAAAGATATATCAAGAAAACACTTAACCACACTTAGAGAATTAAAATAGTTAAACTAATTGCATATAATCAATGATATTTTCTAATTATCTAATAGTTATTATACATCTTCAATTAACATACACCAGACATAATAATAAGGAACGTTTCATAGATTTTTCACACTTAAAATTATTGAATCAAATAATTAATAAAGTAAAACTAATTAATTACATATAATTGGAATGGAATAACATCAACATAGTTAAATGATAATCAAAATACTTCTTCATGTATTGATAAATTTTCAACTAATGAAAATAAGAGGATTAAAAGTATAAATATATTTGGGGAGGGATCACCTCATCCTCTAAATCCATGCAAGAGTCCAAAATTACATGTTAATTATAATTATAAAAAAAATTCTAATTAATGCACATTATGCATGTATGTCTAAACTTAGTCAAATTATATTCTTATAAAATTATACTCACTCTTATAAAGACATGTAATGTATGCATGCTTACAAAATTATTCAATTGACTACTATATGTCTTAGTTACAAAATAATTTATAAGTAAAATACATATAGAAATAATTTAATAAACTAATGATTATTAGTCGATGGAGCTTTCATGGTTGAACTAAAAGTCATTTTAGGGACTATAGTGTAAGGCATGGTTAAACTAGAAGACCCCACCACAACTTACTTCTTTGCTTCCAACTCCCAATAGTGTTTATACCTGATGTTATGTTACAACTTTTTAGCATCCATGTTCAAAAGGGATGGTCTATGGACCATGGTAACCTAGAATATTAAACATGCATGTTCTACCTTGGTGGATCTAAATTTCACCTAAAATATCTCCACCTCTATGAGATTATTTTTGGAAAAGCCTAGTTCTTGTTCAATTTTTTCAAATGTACATCACTAGAGACTTTGCTTAAAATAGGTTGACTCTTTCTATAGAAACTAATCAAAATTAGCCATTATTATTAATTTACCTAAAGTATCATGATAATAAAAACAATTTATCTCATTCCAAATTTATATGAATTACTTATAATGCTTTGTCAATTTAAGAATCAAGGTTTGTGTGCTTGACACCCACTCTTTGAATTTTGATGTCCTAATGACCACCATGTCGAGAGCATTAGATGATTCCAATGGTGTCATGAAATAAAGATGGTTGAAAATAT
Source organism: Torreya grandis (assembly GCA_037957365.1). Lineage (NCBI taxonomy): Eukaryota > Viridiplantae > Streptophyta > Pinopsida > Cupressales > Taxaceae > Torreya > Torreya grandis. The sequence continues at coordinate 3,299,808 of JARHVA010000742.1, read as the reverse complement.
TATTGGTTGTATACAATACAATTAAATCAAGCTCATTTTCATATTCTTTCAAATAATTAAATAATTTTATTGTTTCAACTATGTAAGGGGACAATTCAGTCTTCATGGAACTAATAGTCTCCAAAATATTGTAAAGCCTTAGAGTAACATTTTTTACATCATCTTAAATCTCCTTTGGAACATGAAAACTCTATTTTTGTTCCCTTACCTACTCAAACTCTTATTGTAACTCTCACCTGGCCTACTCTATGCCCACATGAAGCTATAGCATTACCTTTGTATTTTCTTGCAGGTAGGCCTTGAAATCTTAATTATATGGAGCCTACCCAAGCATGTTAGTATTTATCCTTGACAATGAAAATACATATTTGCTTTAGTATAAGACCAAACCCATGCTAGAATCATCTTTTATCTTCCTGTTTTTGTCCCTCCATATTATAGCTATTGATTTGTCAAAAATAGAGCACATAGTGGGGAGCTTAGTTATTGTTAGATTGGGTCTTTAGGAGGTTTGGTCTTCTAGGTTTATGGCCCATTAGGGAATTAAAAACTTAGTGGTATCTACTGACTGAGTGTCCATAGTATTATTCATTTTCAAAACATCCCCTAAATATTGCATTAAGTCATCTACATGTAATGGGTCTGGTAATCATGGCTAAATGATCTTGGACTAGTCTATGTTTATAAACTAGAGCCATAGGGTGAAAAACATAAGTGGTATTATTATTATTATATTTGATTTTAGAAATAATGGAAGTAGACTTAGTTATGGTGGAATAAGGCATAGGTAATCACAATTGAGTAGAATATGTATACACATAATATTTTTAACTTTTATTGATTATTGACACTTTGTATCTTGTAGGAACCCATCAAGTCTCAATCTCTCTGAGTGCATGCCTTAAGGGGTGCACTGGGAAAGGGTTGGGTAGACCATTAGTGCTTCATAATTTTTTTTCCCTTTTTCCACTTGTTATCTACACACTCATTTCCTAAAAACCAATTACCCTAAGATTATTCTTCTAAACCTTACCCATTTTAGTCTTTTTCCATGCTTTATCCTCCTTGTCTTGCCTTAATTCCCTTTTGGATAGTCAGTTGTACTAAGTCAATTGGGTTGAACCTATATAGTTTAGGGGTTTTTTTCACTTTTTAGGTTTGTTATCCTTTCAACTAACCTATCTCAAACCTTGTGAATTGTCCCCAAAAACATATAGGGCTGACTTGGTCGACCTTTTACAACTAACATTTCTAAGAGGATTTAAGGAAAGATACGCCTATATATACAAGTTCATTTCCAACCATTTGTAAGTAATAGAATCAAAGAAGAATAAGTGAAAATTAACATCTACTTATTATTCATTTGACTTGAAGAATAAATCTTAGGGTTCCATACTTTCTTTAGAGATACATATATTGTCTTGTGGAGAAGTCTTTTAGATGCATAGATATGTTGTTTAGCCTAGAGTTGATTTATCTTTGTTATCCTTAAATACCACAATAATCTCTTGTGAATCACCATGGAAAAGGGAGATATTGAATATTTGTAGATTTGTCTTCATGGTATTTATTCCTAATTTTATTTCTCTTTTGTAAGAGTAAATAGATAATGTAGTTGTGATTCTTTATTCCATGCATTAGGATTACATATACATTGACATGAGTATATGTATTCTATGAATGTTTATTTTAGTTGTTTTGTTTTTTTATAACCCCCACTTTATGCCATAAGCTTTGGTGTGTACTAGATTATATTTACTTTCTTATTTTTTAGAATAAGTGAATATTAAACCTAAGACTCTATTAGGGTTGTGTGATTGTGTTAGACTATAGGATTTAAAACCCTACCTCACATGGTGTAGTGATAAGTGATCCCATTAATAGTTCTAATTAATCCCCATATTGGTCATTCTCCCAATTAAAAAATGTATTCCCAATTAGAAGTGTAGGTATGCTCTATCTTCTCTGAGCTAGGATTGATTTATAGACATGATATATTTCTGATTACATACATTCTATTAAACCTGATGTGAAACTAACTTTTGCAAGATTTATTTCACTTTATTTCATTCTTTTTAGAATTATTTTTATCCTATATCTATCATATTGGATTGACTCTATTGACCCAATTCTAATCTCTATGTGTAGTTTTTTAAGAACATGTAACTAGATCAACTTAGATGACCCAATATAGGTTTCTAGACTTTTAGACTTTGAGTTCAAACTATTAGGTTGACCAAATTGACCCTATACACTTTTAGACATCCAAATTTAGATACTAGGTCAACCTTGGTTGAACCTATATTTTAGGCACTCAATAGTAGGATTTTACAAAGTTTGATCCATCTAGTCGACCTAGTTAGCAAATTTTAAAAGAATATTCTAAGGTTATTGACTACAAATATTCATTCTCAACATCTCTAATCTCATAATGTTCCTTTTTATCTCTTTGTCTCTTTCTTTTCTATCTTTCATTTCAAATTTGTATTCTTTAAAATAGCCCCTACATAGTCAACTAGATTGACCCTGTCAACCCAGTTCTATGTTTTGTGTGTTGTTTGAATAACTAGGTTGACCTTAGATAACCCTATTTATTTTTAGACCTTACTTCTATATTATAGGTTTTACCATGTCTCCCTTATTTTATATTTTTTTATATAGTGTCAACACTATACCCTATTTCAAGTTGAAATTTAATCCATAAATGCTAGTAATTAGTTCACACTTTTATTTTCTTGTTGATTACATGCTTATAATAGTTCACATAGTATAATTAGGGGGATTTTAATTAACCATTTAGTTTCATTATTTATAATTTATGCACGCATAACCAAATCACATAATCTCAACAAGCATTTTAACATTTGTCTACCCAAGGCCAACCTACTTGGATTTCATCACCAAGGGGAAAGCCAACTTGATAATCTAGTCAAGTATAAAGTGTGGTTAATGGTATATTCTAGTTAAGCACCTAATACCCTTATTACTATGGTGTGTGAAGTGAGGGGATAGACCCCAATATGAAGCCTGTATCATTACCACTATAGTCCTTTTTAGCCTAAAATACCTGAAACCATCCTTAGATTACTATTTAGTTCCTTGTTTTAAAACCAACTTCCCATCACATTTAAAATTATTTCTTAATAATCTAATAAAACATCTTAGGTTGACCAATTATTTAGGTCTTTACTTTCCAAGTTGATTTCTTGCTCTTTTCTTAATTGTGTGTGCAAAAACATGCATTAGCCAACATTGATGCAAGGTTTTGTATTGTGTGCTTAAATTAGATTGGCTAGCATTGATTGAATTGACTATTTGTTTCTATTTAGTTCTTACTTTCCTAGATTAAATGTAAAAATTATCATTTTTTAGTTCATAACTTGTTATCAACCTTTTATTTTTCCCTATCTATTGTACTAGGTCAACCCAATTGACCCTATACCTTTTTCCAACTTATGTACACTATACAAGATCGATCCAATCAACCTTGTATAGTTTTATAGTCCCTATTTTTGTGCTAGGTTGACCTAGTCAACCTTATACTATTTTAGTCACTTCCTAGTTATTTACTTTCTCATCTCTCTTCCTTTCCCTTCATCATGAACTTTCTTCTCAATAGTGACACTAAGTTGTAGTCAATAGACATGATAAATCTTACCAATCTTCATAGGGTCTCCCATAGATAGAGTAGGGTTCCTCTCTTAGATGATAGTAACATTCATATTTCCACTTGCATAATGACCTATGAGACCCTTCCTAATATCTCTTCAAAACATAATCCTCTTTTCTCATTAGAAGATCAACCTAAGTTATAGTATACTCCCAAAATGTTCTTATTTATCTCTAAGTTCCTCAACATTGAGGAAAGGATCCTCCTACCATTTAAAATCTTATGATTAGTGTTAGAACTAAAGATCCTCACTCACCTACTCCTACATTCTCAATTAGATTTAGGGGCACCACTTTATTTTATTCTCAGCCTCTTCCTTTGTTTGTGACCCCTTCTCATACCATGACCTCTTCTTCTCTAACCTCTTCCACCTCCATACCTAGTATATCCACTAACATAGAAGGTTCTACATCTAGTGGGCCTCTCATAGAACCCACTATGCTTAATCCTTATACTAGTGCTTTGTTTGCTGCCCAAGGCAATCATGCTTCTAGTGTTTTTTTCCTTTCAACCTTTAACTGTCCATCTTTTTCTACATAAGTAAATTTTTCCACTAGTGCATAACACTCTCATAATTCTTCTCAAGCTCCTATCAATATTAGTAGTGGTACCCAAGCCACTAATACTAAAACTAATTCCAACCCTAATGCTTTTACTAATGCTAATCAAACACATCAAATTTTATTTCAAACTCTCAATTAAATGAATACATTTCAATCTCATAACACAAATCAAATTATGAGAATGCAAAACCACCTTCAATATCATCTACAAATAATGGCTTGGGGCATACATAACCAAAATGCTCCTCCTCCTCTTCAATATTTTCAAGGAAATCTTATTCCCCAACCTCATTTAATCAACAAAACCATTAAGAATATTCAAAATTAACCTCTTACTACTCGAATTTCTAATATTGATATAAGATATATCACACCTTCAATTTCTTATAATGGATCAACCGATTTCGCCCTTCATCTTAAAACATTAAAAAATATTTATAAGGATCGCATCAAATTAAACACCTTTATTGCTACCAAGTTCCTTGCCAAAACCTTCACAAGTGATGCTTTACATTGGTAAAATCAACTTAGACCTCATTCCATTACTAGGTTTGAGGATTTAGTGAATGATTTAATTCAAGAATTCCAAACTAGTGATCTTCCTGAAAACACTTTGGCCCATTTCATAAATTGAAAAAAAATTGAAAATGAAACCACTCAAGACTTTGTTAAAATATGGAAGACTTTGTCATATAAATATGAACATAACATGGGCAAGGACAATATTTTACATCTCTTTACCAATGCCCTTTTTCCTAAATTATACTATTGAGTCTGTACTCTCTCTCTCCATGTACATTGGAGGAGGCTATTGACCAAGGTAGATGTCAAGATTTCTTAATGAATCAATTCAAGCCACCCCAACCTTCTGTGGGTCCTTGTCTATTACTTAAGAACAAAAAATACAATATTTCCAATCATGGTGTTACATATTCTTATGACACCATACACAATATAAAAGCTATCATTCCTAACCATTATTCAGAAATAACTCCCCCTTCTCAACAATATACCAATACTCATTTACCTTCACTAAATAACATCAATTTTTAAAAACCTCTATTCTCAGATGAATCGCTTAAGTGTCTACCTAGGCATCTTCCATGAGAGCTTGACCCTACTCATCTTATGAAATCTTGGTATGATCCTAACAAGTTTTGTTGGTTTCATGCTAGTTGGGGTCATTCTCATGAGACATGTAGACAACTTCATCATTTAGCTATGGATTTTCTTCTTGGACCTAATTTTTATCATGATTCCATCATTTGTAAGTACCAAAAAACTTATTAAATTTCTTTCAATGACTGTAAAACACATGAAAAAACTCAAGCCTTAAATCAAACCAATGCTCAGTTAGCTATCTATGAGGACCCTCTTCCTAATCACCAACTAATTCAAGACAACCAAGACAAGCCCACCCCTTCTACTAACAATGTTGAAATTATTATTCAACCAAATTTCAAAGATAATGTGATTATCATGACTAATATGTGAAGGGTGGTGGATTTCATTGTTTCATAGCCTATCTACACTCCTTCATCTCAAATATATCATGTTATCCATGATTCTTCTCCAACTCATTTAAATGAGTTGGGTCAAGATGACCTTATTAACTTTGACAATATGATTTATGATTCTCCCTTGGATAACACTTCCCATTCTATTTATACCACTCTAACATCATCTTATAACACTAATGATAACCAAACTTCTATTAACACTTTTCTAATTCTCCAAATCAGCTTAAATCAACTACTTCATCATCTCAACATGATTTTTAACCTTGTTCTAAACCTTCTTATTATTATCAACAAAAATTCTAATGTACTTCAGCTCCTCTTTTTGAGGACCTCCTTAATTGTTACACACCTATATATAACAACATTATTTTGGGTTGTGATGAATGGGATCCCATAGTAGAACTTACTAATCTCTCATCCCAAATTTCATTCTTTGAGCTTATGATGACTTATCCCCATCATAAAAACCATCTTATACAACTAATATTTTAGATGAATGTCCCTCATCCTCCCCAAGTAGGATGGGAGGTGGCTTTATTTGGTTTTCAAGATAATATATTGCAATAATGTGAAGATATGTCTATAAACATTGATGAAACTATAAACACTTCTCTTTCTATAAAATTTCCTATAGCTTCTATGATTCTTGACAAGATTCTGCTTCATGTATATAAACCTTCCTTATTCACTAACAGCTAAATAGGTAATATCCAAGTTAATCATGCATTTATTAATGAAGATTATGGCATGTATGTTACCTCTCTCAACTTTATTAAGACCCTTAGATATTTTGGATGTAATATCAAGTCTACACATAACACATGCCAAAGATATGATAAAATTAAAATGCCTCCTCTAGGTTGCATGTGGCTTTCCGTTACTTTCCCACCTATCACCATTCATGTAAAGTTTATGATCTTTAACTTCCCCCTTTCTTATAACATCTTAATTGGTAGGCCATAAACACACCACATGAGAGCTATTGCTTTTTCCACCTGGAAATGCATTATATTCCCTCATAATGTAGCCATTTACTAGATTTAAGGTGAAACTAACCCTTGGAATTTCAAAGAATTCCAAGATCATTATGTCTTCAAGATTCTAAATCTTGTGACTTTGCCTAATGTTCCATTCCATGTGTCATATCATCTCAACTTTCCTATTAATTCAACTTGAGGTTATAGTGGGCATCCTAAGGTCATTGGTAACATTCCTTTCAACCTCTTAGATTATGATGATGATGATCCTAGTGAAATTAACCTAAAGATCATAAATTTTGATCTCTCACCACATCTCATCTTGAAACTTCCTACTTCCTTGAAAACTGACTCTCACAAGCCTCCTTGCGATGGCATTCCCATAGTCTTGACCAATGCTAGGCATTCTATTCACCATACTTCATCAGATGATAAGGTCATCCCTACTTGCATCATTAACCTTCACACCTTAGATTATGATGATGGTTGTTCCTTAGATGATCCATTATTAGGAATTCTTATAAAAGCCTATGATGCTAAGATTATTTGTTATCATTATTCTTTACTTGAGTCTTTTCTTGCATGGAATCATTTTCCTTCACTTATAGTTCCTACTTTTTGTTTTTTCATTTTTATTATAGGTAGAGATGGCATAGACACCTCTAATTTCTAAGGATCAATGTAAGATTATGTTCATGGATCATGCTATGATTGAGCCTTACTATTTTTCTAGGTACCCTGACCATCATAGTTGGTTTACCTTTGCGGTTAGTGTAACTCTCCTTAGACCTTCTATAGATCTTACTCCTCCCCTAGTAGATCCCACTCTAGTTGAGCCTATTCCCACTCCTACTATAGTTTATCCTATTTTTTCTCCTATTGTTATTGAGCCTACCCCTATTTTTATTCCTTCTATTGCTCTTTTAGTAGTTGATCCTATTTTTTTATCCCTCCTTATGTATCACTACATCTCTCATGATTGGTCATTCCAAGTCTATATGGAGGAGGAATCTTAAAAATCCATAAATATTAAAATCCAAATCATTTAAACAAAAGAAAATGATACAAAAGGCAAAATTATTCTTAAAAGTCTAATCAGACTAAAATATGTGATTCAAAACACATCTCCTTCTAGTCGAATATCAAACTCCACAGTTGGCCTCAAAATAGAGTTAATGTATTTTGGGGTGTGGTAGCCCATTATATTAGAAGAGGAGAATAAAAAAATCTTTTAGTGATACTTACTTTCTCATGCAAGTACCCAATCTTTGTAGTAGATCAAAAACTCTATAAGGGGTCTCGAAGAATAGGGAACACATCATGGGAAAGTAGGTCCCTTTTATTTTTATTGTACCAATCTACCTTCATAATTTGATCTTAGTAGCATGGATATTTGCCTACAAAGCTTTGTGTCTATAGTAAACATGTTTCCTTTATACATAGATGACCACTAGTCCCTTAATGTCTTCTCATGTCCTTAGTATGGCTCTTATTTCCTAAAGTCTTCTCATAAGATGCCTAAGTCTTAATTTTTTCATTCTCTTTTTCAATCCATATATCCCTCATATTTCCTCTTGAGAAATATTATTTTGTCTACTGATCACTACCTTTGGGATTTCATTTGTCAATTAAAGTGTAAGACGGTGGATAGGACCCAACCATCCTCACAAATTACCACCTTTTTTCTTCCTATTACCCACACCATTTATTACCATATTTTCCTAATTTTTCCACCCTAGTGGTGTTCTCTTTATGATTTTTAGTATAATACTATGGATAGGACTTGACATTCCTCACAAATTTTTCCAATACCCAAGTCACAATCCAAAAATACATGTGTCAAATATGAGATAAGATGTGATTGATTATGAAGTTACATGTCATTGACATACTTCCCAGCTTGATTTAGTGTTTTTTATGCTTATTTTATTTCTCTTCTATCTTTTATCTTCTTATTTTTTGAGTACATCTAAGAATACAACCATTTCTTGAATTTTTCATACTTCCTAGCTTGAATTAGTGTGATCAATTTAAGATAAATCTTTTGCTAATTTTTTTATTCTCTTATAATTCCCAACAATATTTTTTATAATTTATTAAATTAATTCATTTGTTTTTATATCATTTGTGCCCTTTTACATACCTTCCATTTTGTTACATTTTTTTCATACTTCCCAACGTGAATTAATATGACCTTGTTTTCATTTGGTACAAAAATATTTCACTTTGGTTTTAGAAAAACCCCTTTACCATCTTGTTTTACCATTTCTTGGTTATTTATACTTAGTCATTTCTTTTTATTACACATTGCTCAGCTTGAAATAGTGTGTAGTAAATTTTCTAGATTGATTATATTTTTCCAAGTCCTTTTTTGCCTATTTCTTTTTAACCCTGCATGTGTTTTTCATAATGATAGAAAATAAACCAAAGCTCATATATTTCCTATAAAATATACAACAACACTAAATTATATGTTCTAGAAAGAAATATATCTAAAGAATCCACAACCACAACCATAATGAACAATCACCATAATAAACCATAATAACAACATACACAACCAACAACAATGTGCTAAAATGGTCCATATATATATATCATGAATTTGATACAACCATATACAATGCTTTGGCTCTATGGTTGGGTCCCATCCTATCTATCTCGTGACCTAGCCATGTTATTTGCTAAGGTCTTGGTCTAACTCCTCTAAATAATATGTTGTAAGGAGGACATCCAGGATCTTAGTCCCTCTACCTATCCTTATAAATGTGTTACCTAAACCTATGAATACATAGCTAGGTCTATATCTCTATCATCTACATCACTATGACTAGATGAGTAGCGCTCCCCTCAACCAAGTCCTTCCATGATCTCATCTCACCTAAACCCATCTCTGATGGTGGCTACATCCTCTTTATATATATATATATATATACTTATATCTATCTCACTACATTCCCAACTAGTCTAAACCATCTTACCTCAGCTGGGGTAGATGGTATGCTAGGGTCTTCCAATAAATTTGGGTCATATGGCTGTAGAGTTTCATCTAGGATGTCATGGAGTGATCCCATCATTAGGGACCCCCATCTCTCCTCTACATCCTCAACCACACCTACAAAATCACACTATATGGATATTAGATCATTGTTATATCTCAAAATATCTATTTATCTTTACTTCTAAATAAAAACTGAAAGCAATAATTTAACCATATTTTCTTACCTATCTATGTTTTGGCTACTACAGTCTCACCATCTGCATGACCACCTAGCATAGTATCCCCACTTGCACAACCTCTTATTACCTCCTCTATAGGTAGCCTCCACAACTTAAATCCCTCTATCATGGCTCATGGTCATCTCAACCTATGCATGAGTGGTATCTTTATCATCCATCCTTCCTCTAACTTCTTTGTTGGCTTCTTAGAGATGATAACGATCTTTATTATATCCTACTACCTCTATCACCATCATGTTATTTATGGTTGTAGTTCCACCTAATATAGAATTGGTATCATTACATCTGGTATCTCTACCTCCACCTCCCTATCCTTTTGCTCTATTACCCATCATGTTCAACTAGTCTATGGTCATTTATGATGTGGTTTGAGTGTCAGTCTCACTATATGTGGTCTTAGTCCTCTCCTCCCTTATGGTTCTCTCACATGTTGAGCCCACTACATGGGAATTAGTATCAATGTTTCTAGATGAGGCAAATCCATTTATCTTATCACTTGTGCCACTAGATGTGGCTCTCTCCACCATGTATAGTGTCCAACCACCTCTATCCTCATTATCATTTGTAAAAATATGTGCCAACTGACTCATGTAGTTACTATGTTTCAATATGGATACCAAAATATGTCAATATATCTCACTAACTACAACACCAATACATGTGGCATGGCCTACACCACCTAGTCCTCTCTCCATCTTTACACTTGAGGTGACCTATCATCGAATACATGGAGAAACCTAGATAATCAATACATAGGTAACCACTCATATATCTAAGATTTTAGAAATATTATTGGTCCCATGGTCTTTTAACCTCTAACCAACATCTCATATAGATCATGTATGAGATAGACCCAGATGATAAATCCCAAATCATATAGAACTTGTTCCTCTATCATCATCCTACTCAAGGCTACCATAAATAGTGGTACCTTGCCATCTAACTTATGACATAGCACCCACTATGTCACAAGCCCTATCATAGCTTTTTAAATATCCAAAATCTATGATGTATATAAATAATCCATACTAAATTTCCATCCTTTAAAAATTCTCTCTGAGCTTATAGCCCACATGGCTAAGGCTCTCCTCTCGTTTATGTTGTCTAGTATCCTTATGGTCATTAGTGCTCCTACTATGGGTATATTGAGATGGCATGGAAATCCTATAGTGTGATGTACACCTTTATCACATCCCCATCCACCTTCCATCTAAAGGTGTTAGTCATTCATTCTCAACAACCAAGGAACATGACTAATAGATCTAAACTCATGGGGATCCTACACATATCAGCTATGCCTCCTAGACCTATGTATACTAGTATATCCCTAAATCTATCTAATAATTTCTCTAATAAAACTAGTAACTAAGACACATCTGCCAATCTCTATAGCCTCTATCATTTCTACAACCAAGAAATAATAAAGGATCTATTAGTTCCTTCACGTTAGCATAGTCATAATACATTATTTTTACATTTTTTCAAAAATAAGTGTAATCACTTTTAAAATTATTCATTTTTATCCATTTTACCATATTTATATCCTAATCAATCCTTTTTTCCCTCCTTTGGTCATATTAGGCCATTCTAGCCTTCTTTCAGCCTTTTACATGTTTTTTGTGCTTATTTTAGTTTTTTGGTCAAACTAGTTTGACCAAAATTTCCTTATTTTTACCTTGGTTGACTTCAAAATCTTAGTTAAACCACTTATTTTTCCCTTCCTAGTGATGTGTTGTCATTTTGGACCTTTCGAATTAGTTCATAAACTACATTAGGGTGGTATCCTAGAGAATGTATAGGGTCAACCCATACCAACTGGGTTGGCACTATGGATTCTACTTAGTTTTATCCCATTAGGTTAACTAGGTCAGCGCAATTCATTTTTCTTATCAACCCCTTATATTTTCCTAAAAAATTGCCTTTTTGTCATTTTCTTCCTAATTCCTATAAACCTATTTCCCATTTTGCTATTTTCTACCTATAAAATCTAATTTTGTTCCATTTTGACACCTAAAAATGCTAAAAATTACATTTTTCTAAAAATACATTAAATTCAACAAAATACTTAAAAGTTGGCTTAAGATTCATAGTTACATACCTGTAATGTAATTGATGTTTCTCCTAGAGCCCTTCCCTATCTATCATGTTGTCTCCTTGCCATGCTATCTTATTTGGTCTCTTGAGCTCTTTTCTCTCTCTTTCACAAGTCAAAATAACAAAATGACTTGTCTCTCCCCTATTTAAAAAAACTTTTTCAAAATTCAAATTCTTTAATTATTTTTTTATAGATTCCTTGTTTTATCTATATCTTTGTTTTTACTAATCCATTTTAAAAATAGTAAAATGCATTAATTTCGTGATGATGTAGAGTATATTTTCCACTATCATATGCCTATTTTCTAAAAAAAAGTATTTTTGGTTTTTTTTGCACCAACTTCTATAGGTTCACCTAGCATTCTTCACATTAAATGCCTTCACGTTTCTATTGTAATCTACTTATTTATTTGAAACACTAAGGTAAGTAGAGGTATGCATTTTTTAATTATATCCTTTGCTTTATCTTAATTTCTACTTAATACACTTTACTTAGCATCAACATTATGTGTTATCATGTTCTCTTTCCTGAAGCACCATCCCATATTGCACTTACGTGACATGTGATGAGCTTTGAGTGGGTCATATGTATACAATAATATTTTTAACTTTTATTGATTACTGACACTTTGTATCTTTTAAAAACTCATCAAGTCTTAATCTCTTTGAGTGCATGCCTTAAGGGGTGCATTAGGAAAGGGGTGGGTAGACCATTGGCGATTTGTAAGATTATTGTCCCTTTTACCACTTGCCATCTACACACTCATCTCTTAAAAACTAGTTAATGTAAGCTTATTATTTTCAACCTTACCCATTCCAGTCTTTTGCCATATTGTATCCTCCTTTTCTTACTGTTGTAGTCTAGAATTACACCCTTATGGGAGAGTTATTTTAGGTTCTTTCACTTCTAGCTATAGTATTGGAACAACCTTAAACTGTGGGTATCCTCTAATGAGGTTGAACCTATAGGATTTTTAATGAGGAAATATCCTTAGATGATTCACTTTAGCTTCTTTCCCACACTAAAATCTACTGCTAACTAAGTAAAAGGGAGAGAAAGATAACATGAAATGGAAATCTAAGCTAAGGATAGTGATGCACCAAAATGTGAAATGATCCACTTTTAGCCTAAAAACCTCAACAACTACTAATTAACCTAACAAAGACATAAATTAATCTAATCCTATCTCAAAGCCATATGCATAAGTATTTTGTGTGGAGGTGGAAGGGAAACCCTATAATTTGAAGGATAGAAAGAAATAGGTCTGTATGAGACACTATAAACTTGTGATACTTAAAGAAAGACACTAATGTTTAACACTTCACAAAACATAAAAGGAACCAATAGAATTAAATCAAGATACATAGAGAATCTATAGATAATGAAAAGGGACATAGATCTACAAGTTAAACTCTATTAATGTATACTTGACTTCAAACCAAAATCAAAAAAGTTTATCTTATTACTTTAAAAGAGTGTTTACATGGCAATTTTGATAGATTAACTTTATCACCAGTTGAGGGATCTCTTTTTAGGCTCAAAAAACCTATATATATAGAAGAAATGGATGAGAGAAAAGAGGGAGAGAGAAAGGGAGAGGGGATCCTATTTGAGACATGACAACTAAGTTGTTACTTTATTGTAATGAATGCTCTACCATCTATTGACCAATGAGGGCACTATTTTTCTTTGTACTAATGAAATTTTGTTTTTCTCAATAACCTTGATCTTCCTCATTGATCATCGAACATGATAGAAGATAAGAACTTCTCTAAGAATGCCTTTAATACCTGAGCTACCTTTTCTAATCACCTAATCTTCACCTTTCATCCCCATACCATCTTTCACTTATATTGGACATATAAAAACAAAATGCCCATAACTTTGAATCTGGACCAAGACATACTACTTCTATATTGAGTGGCTACTTATTAGAGATGATGGACATGTGGAAGGATGAGAGCCTCTCTATTAATTGTACTTACCATCTCCTACTTTGAAACCTAGACCGGATCTTTCCTATAGATGTAAAACTAATCTAAGGAATTTAGTTTTCTTGTATCCATTTATGTTGATGTAAGTCTATAGATTATGTAGCTATTTTAATATTTATTAGGTTTAAAAGGCCTACTTTTCCCTCTATGAAGCTTACCTGGCAACACCTACTCCTTTTAATGTATCTAGTCCAACTCGGGTCTGCTTTGCTTTCAAGTCCCCTTTTTTGGAACTGATAGAGCCATGTTGAAGGTAGTTGCATGTCTTTTCCAAGTGTGAATGATTGGATCTTTGCATTTAAATCTTGGTATGCCCCTTCACTTTGCATGTCTTATATGTAGGCTTTAGACTGCTTAAACGGATTTTGAGTGCCAATGGCTATTTTAAGAGATTCATCTTTGACCTCTATGTAAATGTCTCTTTTTTACTTTAGACACTTTCTTGTGGGAATTTTTCTTTTAGAAAATTTTATTGAACAATTTATGTAGACTTTTTTCCTAAAGGAATTAAATTTTGGACTTTTGGAGAATGACCCTTCAGATTTTGAAAATTCCTCTAGAGAAGTACCCTTTCTAAAGGAAAAGTATCTTTCAGCCACTTCAAAAATGCCCCTTTCCAAGGGGAAAGTACCCTTTGGAGCTTTTGTAAATGTCCTCTAGTTATTTGAAATGAACCATCAACTTTTTTGGAAAAGACCTTTCAGACAAATCTGCTTCGACCACTTTCTCAAAAGAAAAAGTACTATTGACTTTTGCAAAGGTCCACTTCCTCAAAAGATACCATTCAAAATTGATTCATAAGCCACTTTGGAATGGAAATGACTCTTCAAAAAAAGTGTTTTGGCCCTTCAAAACCTTAAAAGGTCCCTTTTTTCTAAGAAAAGTGCCCTTTAGCATTTGGGAAATGGTCTTTCAAGTCTTTTTGTTTTGTAAATTCATTCTGAAGGAATTCCTTCTAAATTTTCTCCTTCAACCTTTTGTCCTTGGGCACTGTTTTGAAAAAATTACCTTCAAACTTATTGATAAGTGCCTTTCAAAAAAATTTAAGTGGTCCCTTGGTTTCTTTAAATTTCCCTTCAGAAGAATTTAAAATTCCCTTTGAAAATTTGAGAATGCCCTTCAAAAGTTTTTGTATTGGACCATTTCCCTAAGAAAATCCCTTCATGAAAATTGTCTTGGCTACTTCACTTTGAAAAAGATATATTTTAAAAAAAAAAACTTGGTATACTTTATGAGAGAAAAATCTTTTTAGCCTTTTTTTTGTAAAAATGTTTGAAACAATTCCTCATACTTAGCCTAAAAGACCCAAAACAAATCTCTTGAAAGAAATAGGTCTTCGGGGAAATTATTGTGTCTTTTGATTTGAAATTTTTTTCTAGAAATAATTATCCCTTCAATAACTTTGTCTTAGATAACTCATCCAAAATAATTCAACACTTAGCCAAAAAAGGCTCCCGAAAGAAACTATCTTAGTAATGAAAAGGTTGAAATAATTCTAAAGTGAAGACTTAGCCCAAAAGGATTTGTACTTAGTTTTTCCAAGGTCTATAAGCCTTTCTATAATTATTTTCAAAAATATTATTTGACCTTTAAGATTTATAATTATGTTTATCTTATTAATCTAGGAAAAATCTTGGCTTGTGAGCCAAAAAATTGCCAACATCTTTGATGACTCATAGTGAAGCATGCCTATTATGCTAGAGAACCCAGACCACTTGCCTTATCTAGTCTATTAGGCATGGAATCATTAGCCTCTACAATTGAGCTAGTTTGAAACTAGATACAAGTTTGACCCTTTTTGTAATATCATATTGAACAAATAAGGATAGAAAAAATAATACAAACACTACACCCAAAGCAATTAGGGAAGGGAAACACACAACTGAAAAGATGTACATAAGGCACTTAGGATAAAACATGAAAAATTATATAAAAAGTATAATATATACGCTAGCTACAAAATATTCTAATAGAAAGGATTTAGATGAATCTAATTTATTAGGATGGTTAGTGCCTCTCCATCTAGTTGGGCCAGTTGAAAAACATTATGTTGTTTGCATCTATAGATCAAATAAGGACCACTCCACAATATATCAAATATGGTATGGTTTCCTCACTTGGCCTTATTTGAATCCCACTTGAGGACTAAATCCCCTTCCTTGAAGTCTTTTAATATGGATCTCTTTTCAAATTCTTTCTTGACTTGAGTTTGATGTGATTCTAGTGCTTCTATTTCAAGGTCTCTCATTTCTTCAAGATCCATGAGTTCTACCAGTCTCACATGCATGAGCTCATCTTCCATCAACTCCAGCTAATGGGCTAGTTCTAATGCAAGTAGCTCAAGATAAATGGGCAACTTGGCCTCTCTTCCATATACTAAGACATATGTAGAATTACCTTGTTAGCCCAAAAGGTTGTCTTTAGCTTTGTGTGCCATGTCCTCTAATTCTCTTCCATAGTTCTCCTGATGATTCTTAGAATTTTTTTATTTATAGACTTAGCCAATCTATTTTTTTGAGGATAATAGTTGGAAGAGGTTTTGAGGTAGATGCCCATCTTGAGAGCCCATTCAATTTTTTTCAGACCAAGGATTGCTAATGCATTATCACAAATAATAGTAGATGGAACACCAAACCTGGTCATAATGCTATCATAGAATTTTAGGACTGCACCTTCATCAAATTCTTTCAATGCAATGGATTCCACCCACCTAGTGAAGTATCCAATTTTAGTCAGCACCCATCTTGTCCTGCACTTGATGGAGGGTTGATCATTCCTATGAAATCTAGACCCCACTGCATGAAGGGTTGCTCTACCTGAATTGGGTTGAGAAGAAGGGATACCAATCTTTGCTTACCCATAAATAAATCACACTTTTGACACTTTCTTACACATGTGTACACATCCTTGAAGAGGTTGGGCCAATAATAACCATCTCTCATGACTTTTACCACTATATTCCTTGGAGTAAAATGGCCTCCTACAAGCCCAACATGGAATTATTCTAAGAACCTTGTCACTTGGTCATCATCTATGCACCATAGGAACACTCTATTGAGGTATTTTATAAATAAAACACCATTAACTAATGCATAAGGTATGGAATAGAGTCTAAAATACCTTATATTTTCTCTATCCATACCTTATGGGCACTCACCTATTATCTAGAAATGTGTCATATCCTGGAGCCAACTAGTGTGAGGTAGAGGTGCATCTATCTGTGAGTCATATTGTGTTTCCAAGATAACCTCTTTGTCTTCATGAAGTTCATCAACCATATGCTCACACAATCTTTTACCTCTCACTAGCTTAGTAACCTTGATCTCCATGTCATACTCCATGACCTTGGTAATCCAACCAACACTCTTTTCATTCAAGTCTTTGTTAAGAAGGAAGTCTCTCAATCTAGGATGAGACACCATTAGATAGATTTTTATATTAGAGATAATTGGCCTAAACTTTTTAAGGGCTTACCACTACAAGGACTTATTTTTATACAAAAGTATACCTCACCTCATACCCCTTAAACTCTTGACTAAAAAATATTATTGAATGCTCAAGTCCTTCACCACTCTTTTTCATTAGCATAGCTGATATATTTTCAATATTGGCAAAGGCATATAATATAGAGTCTCTTGGTAAATCAAGATTCATGAGTGTGGGTGCTTGGGCAATGGCTTACTTGATAGCCTCAAATGTTGATTTACCTTCATTTGACCAAGTGAACACTTGGATCTTCTTAAACATGGAAGTGATGGGTTTGACTAAGTTTGTAAAAGCAGGTATAAACCTTCTCAAAAAAATTATTTTCCCAAGGAAACATTGGAGTACCTTCTTATGCTTGGGTAAGGATAAGTCCAAGATAGAACTTATTCTATCAGAATCAATAGTTAATCCTTATTTTGAGACAATATGTCCCAAGTGTTTGACCTCATGGACCAAAAACACACATTTCTTGGGATTCAAAGAGATCCCATATTACTTACATCTTTCAAAGATCAACCTAAAGTGGTCCATGTTTTCGTTGCCATCCTTAGAGAAAACTATGTTGTCATCCTAGTAGCCTAGCACCATTTGATTTATCAACCCTTGGAAACCCATGTCCATGGTTCTTTGTAAATTTACCCCAACATTTGATAAGCCAAAAGGCATCTTTTAGTACACATACATGCCCCATTTTTTGGTGAAGGTAGTCTTGTACTGATCTTCTTTCTTTACTAATACTTGGTTATAACCTTAATATCCATCCAAAAGAGAAAAATGTTCTAAACCTACAACTAGTTTAAGAATCTACTCCATGGATGGTATAGGGTAATGGTCCTTTAAGGAGACCCTATTTAGATCCCTAAAGTCAACACACAATCTAATCTCCCCACTCTTTTTTCTTATAGGAACCAAATTGGCTACTGATGATGAGTGCTTGATGGGAAATATGATATTAGATTCAATCAATTTGGTCAATTATTTCTTGATTAGCTCTTCAATTTTTGGATTGAAAAGCCTTTGCTTCTGCCTCATAGGATTAGCGTTGGCCTCTAGTTCTATAGTATGTTGGGCTACCTTAGGATCAAAGCCTCTTAGATCAATATATTACCAATCAAAGATGTCTAAATATTCCTTAAAAAGTTTAATGAAAGCATGCCTTTATGCCTCATTGATTACCTTCCCAAGGTTGAAGATCTTTTCCTTGAAAATAAGGACTCTTTCACCGTTCTCATTAGTTGACATCACTGCATTGTCTTTCCTCATATGGTCTCCCTCATGGAAAAGAATTTCAAGGGTGACTAGCCCTTTAGGAAGTTTTCTAGACTTTAGTTGAACAATTTGATCCTCATACTAATTTTGAAATTTACCTTGGTTCATTAAAGAAAACTTTGCTTCCTAATATAATAAATAAGCAATTGTTTTCATTTATGAAGACCTACTAGTGGGCTTGATTATCTGGTACTGATGGCTTCACCACCACCTTGACATGTGGCTAAACCCTGGCCTCTTTTAGCTTATTTGGAATATCAAAATGGACTCTCATAGTTACCAATCTATCAAGATGTTGATTCTAGTTCCTTAGCATAGCTTGGATGTTAAAGGCTTGGAAATCTTTAATTAGGTCCCATAATCTATTTTTTAAGACCTCATCAATGGATTATTCATAATTTTTAGGCCTATAACTTAGTTCAATATAAGCTCACTATCTCCAAATACTTACAACTACTTGATTCCCCTCTTAATAGCCCATTGGAGGCCATGGATTAGGCCTTCATATTCTACTACATTAGAGGAGAAACTAAATTATAATTGATAAGAAGATAAATACTTATTATCTAAAGTGGATACCATCATTGCCCTTGTTCCTACTCCATTTTTTCTCCTTGAAGTATCAAAGAAAAACTTCCACATAACATTGAGGTCTTCTTTAGGTCCAATGAGTGAACACATGAGTTGATTTTATTCATGTAGAAAATAGACACCTATGTCTCTTTCTTCAACACCTTCCAAAGGGTTAAAATTTTGATTATCCCCTAATAACTCATCTAAGAGTAAATATGGAATGTCCTCAGGATAAGTATTCAATTCTTAACCAATTGTAAATTCACCCTCATCAAGGATAGTATAATTAAGGTTTATACTATCTAGTTGATGAGGTTCAATTTCAAATTATGCCATGGGATTAGCCTTGATTGATACCTTCATTGCATACCTTGTTTTGAATGCCATGTACAACCAATCTACTATGAGAGAGCCTCTTATCTTTATTATGAATTATCTAGATAAGCATAGAGAAAAATGAGGAGGCACCTTTAGAATCAACGCATCTTGAGCCACTAAAACACTAAGACAAGTATGTAGGGTTAACCTAAGACCTCTAATAATACCAGTTAGTTTGGTGGAAGATCCATCAAGCTACAAAACTCCATTATATTGAGGTTCATACTTTAAACCAAGCTAGTTTACTATTGACTTTGGCATCACCTAAGTACTTGATCCACTATCTACCATGTATTTATGTACAAAGGAGTCACCAATGATTAATGAAAAGTAGAATAGAGGATGTTTGACCACCTTAATTGATCCTTCTCCCATAGGACCTTAGGTTTCATTCGTGTGGACCTCAATTTTTTTACTTGGTTGTTTTCCTATAGTTGTTATAACACCTATCTTGAATAAACCTTCTTGAAGGATATCCACTTAATCGGGCATGGAAATCATGTCCACATTAGTACACTCACACTAGATTTCTTCATTTTCTCAACAATGTTGGTTGGTGGACCACCAACCTTCACCTGCACTTTTGGGGCCACCACTATTATTTATTAAATCTATGAGTTTTATGGATCAAAATGGGTCCCTTAATTCTAATTTTTAGGTGTTAGGAACTTTGGAGTGACATTAGGTTCACTTGGCTTTGATATTAATGGAATAATATTAGGAGGATCTTTGACCACCTCCTGATTACAATCCATATTCCTTCTTTTAAACCTTGCATTAGCTATCACTAGAATGTATGCTTGGCTAGAACTACCATGTTGATTGAGTGCATAACACTCTTGTTTCTCACTGATTACCATTGTAGTATCTATTTGGTTTGGTACCTAATTAGATAGATTGTCTTGATTTTTTCATCATGGGGATCACTATGTTTTGAGCCATTAAGGGTTGATTATATCCATTGAACTTTACCATTGGTCATTAAATTCTTGGTTAAAACCATTAGTTGGGATGGATTTCCACCTAAGGTATGGTCCCTTCAGCCTCTTGAGCCACATTATTTTGAATAGGAACCAAGGAGTTTACGACATTTGGGTTATAGCTACTCTACTTATTATAGTTGGGCATCCTTGCCCTTTCTCACAGTTCTAGTTTTGTAAATTTCCCTTAAAGGGTAGTCTATTCCATTGATAAGATTGCTACTGAAGCTAAATGCTTGGTTAAAACCATTAGTTGGGATAATGGATTTCCCAAATGATTGATCCCAAGGGAATAAATAGTAAATCTCTTCAAGAGCTCACTCTCTCTCTTAGGTCCCAACACACAACTCAAACACAGAGTTGGTGTTCACCTCCACCAGCCAGTCACAACACCACCACTCAACCAGTCAGTAATTACTGCTAGTATACTGAGTATACACACATACTCAACTGAGTACTCCACATACTCCAAGTAGATCTCCCATGAACTTGCAACAACCTGAGATCTTACTTACCATGTATAACTTCTCCTTGATCTTGGGTTCTTACAATTGGAAGGATCTCCCTTGCCTTCCTCTATTGCTCTTTGATGTGTTATTGTCACCTTTGATCTATAGTTCTCCTTTGACCTCACACACACACATACACCATGGATCTCCAAACATGGCCTTGCACACCTTTGACCAAGATCCTACATACATGAAGAACCCTTCTGATTCTCCAAACCAGCACCCACACTTGGCACTTGGAACTAAATTGTCTTCCCTCAAGGAGCTAACCTTGCTCAACTCAAATATCACACATTTTACAATACAGCCCATGAGTCTATTATATAGATCTCATGTAAACAATAATTAGACATCCAATTACAATAATTAGATCCATGCTCAAGTCTAAATTGGCCTTTGACATGCAAACAACCAATTCGCTAACTATCCATGAACAAGCAGTTTTAAAACTGTCGGAGAGGTGACTGACACCAACTTCACTGATACATCGGTTGCTCTTCTCACTTATATGACTTGATCAGACCGACGTCAGTTGCTCTACAACTTAACAACCTCCTATGTACATCAGTGAAGCTTTTAGCTCCACAACCTAACAATCTCCCACTTGGAGATAAACAACTACATTTCACCTGTACTTGTACACCATCTAATTTGGGCTTGTATCCCTCTTCAAGCTCAATCTTGAAGACCAACAACCACACATCCTATGCACCTGTCATCCAAGTAACCTACCACATCCAAAGTACTTGATCCTATAGCATGTATACCTGTGCTGATCCCTCTCAGATACCTCCCACTGAACCACTTTCCAGTGCTTCCTTCTTGGATTGACTACAAACTTTTTGACACACCCACTGCTTGGGCAGAGTACACATGTACTCAACCTCATCATGTGATTGGGGACCCTATTCTATGAACTATCCATCCATAGGTGTGCTGCCTAGTTCTGCATCCTACACTACCTTCACACAATCATCCTAACAACATCAACTTGTGATCTCCCTATCTCTAGGATTACTCATGCCAAAGAATTTCACTACTCCCAAATCCTTCATGGCAAACCACTGAACTAACCTTATTATCTCAGCAAAACCATGTATGTACGAACCTGAAAGCATACCATCCATAGGGTTGCAATGGTAAGACAAACACAATGGTTACATTGACATTGACTAAAGCCCTGCTTTGTCATCCACCTAAAAACCTGTACCATTGTCCTGCAAAGACCATATGACATGGCCTTCCGTCTCATCTTCTCTCTATTCTTTAACTAAGGAATCCATTCGTCTTTCAAGCTTTCTTCTGGCTGGCAACCCTACCAAATCTCCCATTTGGTTATGTATCCTAGGAATCAAATTCCTCATTGATACCATGCTCCCACTATTTCCTGGATCCTCCCTACTCTGTAGTAAGCAACAAGTATAAAGAAGAGAAATAATGAATTTGAGGCTTACTTACCCTTTTAGTCCCATATGGGCATTTGATACTCCTTGACAGCTTGCTTTCCAAAAATCCATTGAACTACTGGTCACCACATAGTCTAAATCTGACCGACGTCCCATGCGACTGTCTAGGTCACCGACACTGGTTATCCCATGACGATCTCCACCTGCCCAACACCATCAAATCCTCTAGTCTACACATGACTGACATATACCTACTGTTGGATTCCTCTTGACCGAGGTACCTGTGTTCAAGTGATGACTTTTTACCCACGAGCTTACTTTGAATCAAAACCCTGTCCAAACTGTGCTAGAGGTATCTAGATCCACTGATCTAATCTCCTCCAAGAACACCAAGGCTACCAGTTCTTAGGTTTGTCAAAGACATCTAACTTCCTCTTAAGAACATGCATCTCCTTCTTGCTCATGTGACCAAGCCTACAAAGCCACATCTTCGTGAATTGAAGATAAAAAGTACTTACTTTCTTACCACATGACTTCAAGTGCATCCTTGGGGAGTTCTGTGCATCTCTCATCACCCAACTTTCTTGAAGCAATTATCTGCATCTTCAAGACTGGGACCTAATGACCTAACACCCATGTGTTGGCTAATTTCAGTGACTTCCCAAATGGTCACTCTTATCTAAAAATCTATTACACAAGGCCACTCCTAGCTAATTCCATGATCTGGTACCAATCAACAATATTTCTTACCTGCTCTTTCTTTCCAATAGAATTAGGAGCTAAGACTCTACACCAATCTAAATATTTTCCCTTAAGGGATATAAAGCTAATATTCTAATAGCTATATTTTCTATAATGACATTATGGATATTACAAAAATTGGCTATGTAATTAATGTGTTCAGCCAGTAATAACATCGCTAGTCAACCAGTAACAATACTGCCAATACATCGAGTATACATAGATACTCATGGATTGGTCTCCTATAAAACCTATGGGGTGATTTATGAAAGATTATACTAGCCTAAGATCATATTGTGGTAGATTCAAAGGAATTTGGCCATTGAAGCCTACAAAATCTCTTTGAGTCTATTATATAGGCAAACAATAATTAGACATCCAATTACAATAATTAGAATCATGCTCAAGTCTAAAATTGGCCTTTAACATGGTTCGTTAACTAACTATCCATGAACTATCAATAGGTTGCTTGTAAGGGTAGGCCTTGAGACTGGGTTAGAATTTTTTTTCCTTATATATGGTAGAGTATTGGTAGTTATTCTACTCTTAAGAATCACTAGATCTGCTAGTGGAGGCCTTTTCTTGCTTAGGTGAATTAACAATAATTTTTGGAGTTGGAAGAATAACATCAATTGGGAAAAGAACCATAGGGGGTGGTCTATTTGAGGGAAAAGAGGAATTGGGGGTCTAACAGTAAGCTTGCCAACCTGAACTAGGTAATTTTCTATTTTAATAGCCACCTCATAAGAATATGGTAATATGTCCCCTCTCATGGATTGGATCATTACAGTTATCGATTTAGAGCCTTCAAGTAGTATATGAACACAAATTTAGGGGATGATCTAATAGAGGTGGATTTTTTAAATCTTGTGTTGAAGTCTTGATGACTTCATGTGGGGCTCTATTGGTTGTGGTAAGCTATTTTGCTAGTGAAAAATGATCACTCTTATCTACAAATCTATTACACAAGGCCACTCCTAGCTGTTCCATGATTGAATAGAATTAGGAGCTAAGACTCTACACCAATCTAAATCTTTTCCCTTAAGGGATAACTAATAGTCTAATAGCTATATTTTCTATAATGACATTATGTATATTACAAAAATTGGCTATGTAATTAATGTGTTCAACAGGGGTTATGGATTGGTCTCCTATAAAATATGGGATGATTTTGAAAGATTATACTAGCATAAGATCATATTGTGGTAGATTCAAAGTAATCTAGCCATTGAAGCCTACAAAATCTCTTTGGAGAATCATGGTAATAAGGGGAACAAAATCTTGTAAGGGTAGGCCTTGAGACTGGGTTAGGAAAATTTTTCCTTATATATGGTAGAGTATTGGTGAACCTTAAACATTTGGCTAAATTTAAGGGGAGTTTAACAAACTCAAAAGGAATACCTATAGAAGTTGATCTTATAGTCACAATGAAAGATAGTTATTGTTTTACCACCAAATTTTGATGTTCTTTAGAGTCTAGATAAAATTATAAACACTACAAATTGATCAAACTAGCATCAAAATTGACTAATCTTCCTTGAAATTGGTCTCATAAAGCATGCCAAAAAATTTATAGTCTGGAGTTGTACCCTTGTGAGAGATTTTTTTGGCTCTCTCACTTCTAACTATAATATTAGAATAACCTCAGGCTATAGGTAACCTATAATGAGGTTGAACCTCTAGGATTTTTAATAATGCTAGCTCCTTAGATGATTCACTTCAGCTTGTTTCCCACACTAAAATCTACTACTAACTAAGGTAAAGGGAGAGAAAGATAACATCAAAGGGAAATCTAAACTAAGGATGGTGATGCACCAAAATGTGAAATGATCCACTTTCAGCCTGGAAACCTTAACAACTACTAATGAATCTAACCAAGACATAGAATAATTTGATCCTATCTCAAAGCCACAAGAATAAGTATTTTGTATAAGGTCAAAATAAATAGGTCTGTATGAGACACTATAAACTTGTGACACTTCAAGAAAGGCACCAATGTCTAACAATTCACACAACTTGCAAGGAACTAAAAGAATTAAAGAAAGATACATAAAGAATCTATAGATGATTAAAAGGGACATACATCTACAAGTTAAAATCCAATAATGTATACTTGACTTCAAACTAGAATTAGAAAAGTTTATCTTATTACTTTAAGAGAGTTTTTACAAGGTGATTTTAATAGAGTAACTCTATCACCAGTCGAGGGATCTCTTTTTAAGATCAAAAACACTATATATATAATAGAAAGGGATGAGAGAAAAGGGGGAGAGAGAAAGGGATAGGGGATCCTATTCGAGACATGATAGCTAAGATGCTACCTTGTTGTAATGAATGCTCTACCATCTTTTTGACCAATTAGGGCATTATTTTGCTTTGTACAAATGAAACTTTGTTTTTCCCAATAACCTCGAGCTTCCTCATGGATCAAAAAACATGATAGAAGACAATAAATTCTCTATAAACACCTTTAATACCTAAGCTACCTTTTCTAATCACTTGATCTTCACTTTTCATCTCCACACCATCTTTCACTTGTCTTGCATGTATAAGGACAAAATCCCCATAGCTCTGAATCTAGACTGAGACATGATACTTCTATAAATAGTAGCTACTTATTATAGATGATGTCCATGTTCAAGGATGAGAGCCTCTCCATTAATTACACCTACCAGCTCTTGCATTGAAACCTAAACCAGATCTTTCCTATAGATGGAAAACCAATGTAAGGACATTGGTTTTCTTGTATCCATTTATGTTGATGTAAGTCTATAGATTGCATAGCTCTTTTGATCTTTATTAGGTCTAAAAGGCCTATTTTTGATTTTATAGAGCCTAACTAGCAACACCTACCCCTTTTTAATGCATTTGGTCAAACTCATGTCTACTTTTCATTCAAGTCCCTTTTTTATAATTATAAGAGCCATGTTAAATCTCATCACATGTCTCTACCAAGTGTGAATGATTTGATATTTACATTTAAAAATCGGCATTCCCCTTCACTTTTCATGTCTTGTATGTAGGATATAGACCCTTATGATGGATTTTCAATGCCAACAACTATTTTAAGAGATCCATCTTTGATGTATGTACAGACATCCCATTTTTCCTTCGAACACTTTCTTATGGGCCTTTTTTATTTCAAATAATTTGCTTGAACAATTTCCATGTAATTTTTTCTTGAAGGAATTAAACTTTGAACTTTTTGAGAATGACCCTTCAGATTTTGAAAAATCTTTTGGAGAAGTGCCCTTTCTAAAGAAAAAGTATCTCTTGGCCACTTCAAAAATTCCCCTTTCAAAGGGAGAGTACCCTTTAGATATTTTATAAATTTCAATTTGTTATTTTAAACTAACCATCAACTTTTTTGGAAAAGACCATTCAGAAAAATTTACTTCAGCCACTTTCCTGAAATAAAAAGTCTTGAAGACTTTTTAAAAGGTCCACTTCCTCAAAAGATACCCTTTAGAATTGCTGCATAAGACACTTTGTCATGGAAATAACTCTAATAAATTTTTTTTTTTGGCCCTTCAAAATTTGAAAATCTCAATTTTGCTATGAAAAATACCCTTCAGCATTTGGGAAATGTTCTTTTGATTTTTTTTGTTTCAACACTTCATTCCAAAGGAATTCCTTCAAAATGTTTTCCTTTGTCCTTTAACACTTTTCCAAAATAATCATCTTTGGAATTTTTACTAAGTGCCTTTCATAAAAATGTAAGTTGTCCCTTGGCTTCTTGAAAGTTCCCTTTGGAAGAATTTAAAATTCCCTTCAAAACTTTGAGAATGCCCTTCGTATTTTTTTGTATCAGACCATTTTGCTGAGAAAATCCCTATTGGAAAATTGTCTTCACCACTTCAATTTGAAAAATATATCT
This sequence comes from Torreya grandis, assembly GCA_037957365.1. Taxonomy (NCBI): domain Eukaryota; kingdom Viridiplantae; phylum Streptophyta; class Pinopsida; order Cupressales; family Taxaceae; genus Torreya; species Torreya grandis. The sequence goes on along the minus strand of JARHVA010000742.1, from coordinate 3,272,530 downwards.
TTCAAAAAAAATTCTTGGTACACTTTCTAAAATAAAAATTCTTTGAGCCTTTTATTTTAGATAAAATGTTCAAAATAATTCTTGATACTTAGCCTAAAAGACCTAAAAAAAACTCCCAAAAGAAATAGGTCCTTAAGGAAATTGTTTCATCTTTTGATTTAGACATTTTTTCAAAAAGAATTATCCCTTTAGAAACTTTGTCTCAAACAACTCATCCAAAATAATTCAACACTTAGCCAAAAAAGGGTCCTAAAAGAAACTATCTTAGTAATGAAAAGGCTGAAAGAATTCAAAATTAAAGACTTAGCCCAAAAGGCTTTGTACTTAATTTTTCCAAGGTTTGTAAGGCTTTCTAGACTTGTTTGTGAAACTATTGTTTGACCTTCAAGCTTTAGAATTATAATTAGGTTATTCATCTGGGCAAAAGCTTGGTATGTGGGCCAAAAAATGGCTAATACTTACCTTAATTCTCTTTTGGATTGTCAACTATAGTAGGTCAACTGAGTTGACCCTATATAGTCTAGAGGTATTTTTCACTTCTTGGGTTTGTTAGCCTTTTGACCAACCTAGATCAGACATAGTGAATTATCCCTAAAAACATGCAGGGTCGATTGGGTGGGCCCTATATAGCCAACATTTTTGGGAAGATCTAGGGAAAGATCAACCTATATATAAAAGTTCATTTACAACCATATTGAATGAATATAAGTGAACAAGAATAAGTGTGAATGAACATCTAGTTATTGACCATTCCACTTGAGGAATAAAGCTTAGAGTTTCATACTTTCTTTAGAGATACAGATATTGTCTTGTTGAGAAGTCTTTTGGATGCATAGATAGATTGTGTATCCTAGAGATAGTTTATCTTTATTATCCTTACATACCACAACAATATCTTGTGAAGCACCTTAGCCAAGGGAAAAAATGAGGCTTAGTGGATTTATCTTCAAGGTAAGTATTCCTAACTTTATTTCTCCTTTGTAAGAGTAGATAGATAACATAGTTGTGCTTCTTTATTCCATGCATTAGGATTCTATATACATTGACATGAGTATATGTCTTCTATTTATGTTTAGTTTAGTTTTTTTTGTTTATAACCTCCACTTTGTACCACAAGCTTTGGTGTGTACTAGATTGGATTTACATTCTTGTTTGTTAGAATAAGTGAATATTAAACCTAGGAATATTTTAGGGTTGTTTCATGATTGTGTTAGACACTAGACTTTGGAACCCTACCTCACATGATGTATTTTGACAAGTGTTCCCATAATTAGGTTTAACAGATCCCCATATTAGTCATGCTCCTACTTAACAAATGTATTACCAATTAGAAGTTTAGGTATGCTTTTTGAACTAGAAATCTGACTCAAAAGAGGTGATTAGGATTGTGTTAGTCCTAAAATGAAAATGAATTGATAAAAACACACTAACTAGCATACATCTCTAGGCCTAGTTACTAGGGTGAGCTTAATAACAAAAAAAAATAAAAAGTAAATAAAAACAAGAATCCTTCATCTTATTTAGATGTTTCAAATGCTTCTTGTAGTGGCTTGCTCAACTTGTGCTCATGAAGTCTTCATCAAAGGATGATTGGCTATCTCCTCTTTTCCTTGGTACCTTGTGGCTTTGGCTTGGATTGGAATAAATTTGACATGGTAATAATAATTACAATAGATTTTAGAATAATTTGTGCATTATAAATTTTCATTATCAAGACTTGAAATTCATGTGGCAAGGCCTCCTATTTATATATTTTTGTAAATGGGTAGAATCAACCTGAACCATCCATATTAGGATTGAGATGTGTGGCTAAGAATTAATCCAATTATGAAATTAAAATTGATAAATAGGATCATCAATATTTGGGATAATGGAGAAATTAAGAGGTATGGAGGATATTGATGAGGCATGGGAGGCATGAATCCTAATATTTATTACACTTATGGCCTAGGGATGTCTTCCCAAGAAATGAAGTCACCTGATGTTGCCATTATTCAATATTCATTTTTAAAAACAAGTATTCAAAAAATTTCCATGGAATTCTTAATTATTATCTAATTTGGTTTTATTATCTCTTAAGCATGATTAAGCACTTTGTGCGTAAATTACTCAAATTGATCAAAATTCCTTGTTATTGGTCCAAAATTTGACTGGATTGGAATTAGAAGTCAATGTTATATATGTTGGAACCATATTCCCATTTAATATTTTTCCAACACAAAATAATAAAGACATGAATATCTTATAATACATTTGATAGAAAAGAGCAATCCAGAGTACCCAAGTGTAAAATTGGTAATTTGACTCAAAATGATCTGATCAAACATAGTTGGCCCATAAATTCCATTACCCCATTTAATAATACCCTAGCCAAAATTGGCACTTGAATATATCAATTTTTACTCATTTAATGGGTTTTAGTGTTTTTAAGCCAAATTGTACATTTTAGTAGAAATTAGTCAAAAGCCTAGTTGGAGGTTATTGGTGGCTAGATTTAGGTGTCTACAATTTGCCCCTATTTGGGAAGGCATTGCAAGATATAATCATAGTAACATCTTGTCAAATAATTAAAATGTCCTATATGCCTATAACTACAATGATGATAAAATAACTATATGATACCTCTTCAAGGGAATGGTTAGCATAAGTAGGTTGACAAACAATCCCTCGATAAGAAGTGATATGAGGGGACCAAAGAAAGGAAAAATAATGGGGTGAAAACACAATGATTTTTAAAAAGTAGTCAAAATCATTGAGAATGCAATTTGGGTGGTGTATAATGGTTATCTCAAAGGTGGTTATAAGCATTGTACTCTGATAGTGGCAACATGGTATGAAAACACAATGATTTGACCAAAGGCAGTTATAATTATTGAAAAGATGGAGCTACCTCAATTAGGATAGATATACAAGATAACAACATGCCCCTATATGGGTAGAAATATTAAAGTGGTGAAAACATAATGATTTGTCCAAAGGTAGTTATAATCATTAGTAAATGCATGTGGGATGGTTTGCAATGATTTGCCCATAGGTAGTTATAATCATTAGACCCCGATTATGGCAAACATGATTGATTGGATAATGATGAGGGTAACTGAATGAAAGAGGGTAATGATAAATTAGAACAACCTACTAGTATGGAGATGCTCATCTAAACTAATAAAGGTTGAAATTCTTTCATGGTTAATTACTCTATTTAGGATATGATTGGGAGTGAATCATAATGATAGTGTCAAAGAGATGTTGATGCCACCATTTCTAAATAGACTTCTTAAAGTTGAGGTTTGTTGTATCACATGTCATTAGGCATCATGGTATAACATCATGAGGATTTGGCCAAAATATGCATGAGGATTGACTCCCAAAATTTGATACTCAATAGAAAATAATGCACTAATGATAAAAAAAAATGATGACAATGTAAACATATGAATATGGATGGATTCAAGTATTGATGTGAGTAAGGAATCACCCAATAAACACACATAAAATGAATCAAGGCAATAGTTTTGAAAGTAAATAAACATGCAAAAAAACAAATAATAAACAAATAAACAAATAAACAAATAAATAATGTAATAGAAACCCTACAAACATTGCCCCTAAAAAAAAGGTGAAAACTTAAAAAATGAATAAAATGGGGGATTAGAAGAAAATTAAGGGGGTGGTCAAGTTGTCTCAATATGTTCTAGGCAAGTGGATGTTGCCTATATAGTTTCGTGGATATAATATCCAATAAAAACTTTAGGCCAAATATATTTCTCCCAAGGGATGGGAAGAAAATGATAATTGAGGGAAAAAAATAGAGTGGATGTGATAGAAGAAGAGGAATGGTCTTGTAAAATGGTAAGTGTGTGAGAGAAAAGGCTAAAAAGGATGGGGAAACTAATTGATAAGTGGTTTTCTTGAAAATTTGTAAGGGTTTCCATAATCCTTATGGCAAAGAAGTGGTCAAATGTTTTTTTGATTTTTCTAATGATTTTACAAATGTTTTTAGAATTTTATAAGTATATCAACTCGATCAAGAATGATGAGTCATTAAATGGTTCAAGATCACAAAATAGTGAGAGTGTTAAAACTTAGGTTGCTTGAAAAATGGTGAGAGTTTTCAAACTTAGGTTGTTCACAAAATGGTGAGATAATCCAAACTTAGGTTACTCATAAAATAGAGAGAGCATGGTGGAAAGGGTGACTAAGCTAACCTCAACAAGTATCAAGCACTACCTATATAGTTCCAAAGTATAACCTCAAGTCACTATAGTTCCACCCTACAATAGAGGAATTTGACTAGTGTAGTAGTCAATTCAAACAAAATAGGCATAGATGGTAAAAAGGCATGGTATAGAATAGGATGTGGCAAGTTAGTAAATCAATACTTAATAAAAAAATGTTGACCCTAGTTTGCCTATAAGTGGTTATAACTAGGACACAATGTCATAGATCAATGGTACAAATTTTCCCAAAGGCAATTATAATTAATAGCAAGATTGGTGATAAGAAAAGAATAAAAAATGAAGGATGAAATTATCAAAACTTCTATCATACTGATCCAATATATGATCTCTACTTGAAGTAATTAAAACAACTGATGAAATTGATCAAATTCTTTAGTGCTAAAAATGTGTAATGAATGGTAAAAAATCAAGGTCAAATGGGCTAGGATTTAGACCATGTTTGGTCGATAGAATGGAATGGTAAAATGGATAAGGCTAAGAGGATAGATAAAAGATGATATTTATACAAATAATAATAGTGATAAATTGACACCACTAAAATGGTACTTATAGATAATACACTTTAGCACTCAAGCATAGTACCAGTTGAGGTGAAAAATATTCATCAGCTCAGGAAGTTCATCTCTATCTAGTGTGGTAATCTTGTATGTTCCTGATTCATAATCTATAGTAATGATGAAAGGTCATATCTAGTTTGGTTTGAATTTACCTTTATGCTTCTTCTCAACTATGGTATTATTTTGGTTTTATTTAAGAACAAGATCACCAAGTTCAAATATTCTATACTTGACACACCGATTATAGTGGTCTTTGAGTCGATTCTGATATGCTTGAAGATTGTTGATCATAGCTATGAATTTTTTATCAAGTAGGTGTAGCTCCTCTAGGTGAGATACTCAATAGTCATGATAATATAAGACATGCTTGAAATATATGTGTAGTGAAGGTAATTTGACCTCAATGGGAAGGATGGCTTCAGTAACAAGACACAAGTGAATATGGATTGGATTTTGTGGGGGTATGATGATTGTTATGGTATGCCAAAATGGTAAGGAATATCCATAGGTGCCAATCATGACCAGTATCATTGACCATATTTTTGAGAATATTGATAATGGTTTTATTCGATGATTTGGCCTAGACATTACCTTAAGGGTAATAGGCCTTAGAAAAATGCTATGTGATGTTGTATTCAGTACATAGATTGTCAACATCCTTGTTCTTGAATGATCCTCCATTATTAAATATAATGTTAGAGGGGATACCATAGTGGAAAATGATATGGTTGTAGATGAACTTGGAAATTTGCTTTCCAGTCATGTGAGGGGTATAGATTCAACCCACTTAGTGAAATATTTAGTGGAAATAAGGATATGTTTATAGACAGTAGATGAAGTGGGGTTGATTTTCGTAATGTGGTCGAGTCCCCATGTAGCAAATTGCCATGGTGTCAACATTAGTTTTAAATTTTATGTTGGGGCATGAATCAAATTAGCAAGCCATTGACATTTATCACACTTCTTTATATATTTAGCTATATCTACGTCCATCATGGGCCAATAATAACTAGTATGTAAGATCTTTTTGAATAGGAATACATCACTAAAATGAGATCCACATACCCCTTAATGAACTTCTCTTAATGCTAGCATAGACTCTACCAAAGTTAAATAATGAAGTAGAGTTCCATCAAAACTATGATGGTAAAGGGTGAATCCAAGTAGAGTATAATGAGTAGAATGATGAATAAAGGCTTTGGATTGTTTTTGAAATAGGTTAGGTGGTAGAATTTTGTCATGAAGATAGTTTTAAAGGTCTGAGTACTAGTTAGAATTAGGACCAACAATATCACAAATCATTGCAATGATTAAAGGTTCATGAGTTAGTGCTAACAAATTCTCGATGAGGAATTGATACTCTCTAGCTTGTTATATTTGTCAAATTATATGGCCAATAATAGCCATGGCATTTTCATTTCTATTACTAACCCTTGGTATATGCTCAAATTGGATATTTGTAATTTGCTACTTTAGGGTATCGACCATAGCCTTATATGGAACCAACTTGTCATCTTTGGTCTAAAAATGGTTTGTGACCTGATTGATGATTAGTTGAGAATCACCATGAAACTTTATATGAGATATATTGCATTGTACTACATGTCAAAGTCTTAAAACAAGTGCTCCATACTTGACCAGTTTATTTGTATAAGGCAAACTAATTTTGAATGATTTAAGGATTAGATCCCCCTATGGTGTAATAAATAAGAGACCTACCCATAATCCATGTGAATTAAATGAACCATCAAAATATAGCTTCCATTGTTACTCCCCAAGTGGTGTGTTAATGATTGTCACTATGGATTCATCAAGAAAATGAAATGTGAATGGATTTGTTTTTGCAAGGGGTGCTTTAACAAGTTGATCTGTCAGGACCTATCCTTTGATTACTTTTTGATTGACATACTCTATGTCAAACTCACTAAGAATCATGATCCATTTGGCCATTCTACCTTGTAATGTTATTTTAGATAGTATATGCTTGAGTGGATCTACTTTTGAAATAACCATGGTCTTATTGTTTAATATGTAATGGCACAGTTTCTAAGCTATGAAGACCATGGCTAGAAAATATTTTTCAATAAGCACATAATTATGTTCATATGTGACTAAGGTACGACCTAGGTAGTATACTACATGGTCTCTTCCATTTTTATCATATTGAGCCAAAAGTGCCTCTAGGGCATTATCGATAGCTGATCGATACAACAAGAATGGCTTTCCTATAATAAGAGGTAATAAAATAGGTGGAATAACTAGATAGTCTTTGATTTATTGGAAAGTTGTTTGGCAATGATCATCCTAGTGAAATTAAATTCCCTTTTTTATAAGATGTGTAAATGGATGACACTTTTTTACTAACTAAGAGATGAAGCATTAGATTGATTGGATCTTGCCCTACAAACTATGGAGTTGCTTCAAATTAGTTGGTGGTGGCATCTTGATTATAGCGTGGACTTTGGCCAAATTGAGATCAATGCCCCTGTGAGACATAATAAAGCCAAGTAACTTTCTTGAGGTTACTCCAAACACACATTTATTTGGATTGAGTTTGACTTTGTACTCCCATAATCTTTCAAATATCTTATATAACACTATTGGATGGTTATCCCTGGTCTTAGATTTGCCTAATATGTCATTGGCATAGTCTTCAATAATATCATGCATCATATCATGTAATATGATAGTTATGGCCCTTTGATATGTAGATATAGAATTATTAAGACCAAATGGCATTACATGATAACAAAATGTTCCCCATGGAGTGGTGAATGCTATTTTATGTTGGTCTTCTAGTGCTATTCTGATCTAGTTGTATCCTAAAAATCCATCCATGAGTGAAAGCATTTCATAACCTACCATGGATTCAATGTAAATTCATCCTTAGGACAAGCCTTGTTGATGTCTCAAAAATAAATATAGATTCTAATTCTTTCAATTTTTTTTGCTAACAAGTACAACATTAGATATCCATTTTGAGTATTCACTTGATCGGATACATCCTAATTCGAAGAGTTTTTCCAACTCTTTCTTTACTAAGACAACAATGTGAGGATGCATATTATGAAACTTTTATTTTACCACTTTAGCATCATGATTGACCATAAGGTGGTGTAGAACCAAGGTAGGCTCTAAACCTAGCATGTCAAAATAAGCCCATGCAAAGATATCTATAAATTCTCTCAACAGAGCTATAAAGACTTCACATTCCTCTCCATTGAGGGACATGCCTAATTTTATCCATGTTAGGTCTAATGGAGTATTGATGTTTACCTCTATTTTATCTTCAAATAGAAGGGTCAAACCATGTTCTAGGATAGTAGGCAAAGACATGAACTATTAGACTATCTCAGGGTCCTCTGCTAGGATTTACTCTTCCACTTCTCCTACGCATGATGAATCTGAGTCCCCTAATGGGAGATCTAGCCATGTGACAAAAGGAGTTGTAAATTCTTGAAGAATTTGATCAAATACTTATTATTGTGTAAAATTGCACTCAGATCCATAGGCAAGTTCATCATTGGTATTCTCCTAGTCTAAATTTAAAGAAAAATGAACACCCCTATCTAATAGACCTTGAAATATGTTTTCACCATTAAACTGACCTTTATCTTTACTTTTTCCCTAGTCAAAAATCACCTCAAAGAGGTTTTCACTTTGAGACCTCAATGTTTTATTTATTTATTTTTGGCTAAGGGTGTTCACCTATTCTCTAAATAGGCTTTAGGATCTAATGTGATTGAGAATCTTGATTTATGACCTCCCAATATAAAATTGTCTTTGAGGCCTAGAAAATCATAGAATGCCTCATCATTCTAAAACTCATCAATCAACAAACTAGATTCTTGTTGGTCCCAATCTATATATTAGGGATAGTATAATGGTAATGGGTTGTGATGAATTATTGGAATAAGGGTACAAATAACATTGTTATCAAACATGCTTGTCTAAACTAGGTCATCAAAGGTGAGGCCACATTCAGAACTCTACTTCATTACCATCATCATCATCACAAGTCACCAGTGATGGAACTTGAATAAGATATATAAGGTCACCCCCAGGTAGTTTAAATCCAATTCCATAGGGTCTTTTTTACTTAGTCATTGAAATTGGCTCAATGGTTCCTTGTTGATTTAGTCTAAGGCATCTTCCTTCATAATCTTGATTCTCCATGATCCTATTAGGAATAGGATACTTTGTACTTTTATAACAATCAACTTTGTTGTCATTATATAACCATGATTCATTCCCTTCAAGAGGGTCTGGTTCTAGGCCAAATGTTGGTAAAAATATGATAGGTCCTTTATCTTTGTTCTTTTATTGCCAATGCATGTGTGGAGTAACTTTAGGTCACCCAAAGTTATTCGAATTCTAAGGAAGATTGGTAATATGGAAGGTATCATGAGTCACATATTCCCTTGGGCCATAATCTAAAATGGTTAAATGATTAGAAGCTTCAAGAGGTGGCATATGGAAAATGGAATCTAAGGTATTAGGATCTATGCAATTGTCTTTTGCAGAATCAATAAGTATGGACTTTCCTTTATCTTTTTTGGGACTTGGATTAATGCCTTATTGGTGATTATAACTTTAAAACTCAACCTCAAGATGTTTTTAGTGTTCATATGGGTGTAAATCTTTTAGAATATTCAGTTGCATTCTTGAGTGGGAGAACTTGATACATTAATGAAGAATTGATGGGACTACATGAATCTCATATAACCAAGGCTTACCTAGAAGCTTATTATATGACAACTAAAGATCAAGCACATGGAAAAGTGTATCATGGGTCAAAGGCCCAATGATAAATGGTAAGCTAATGGTGCTCTGTGAATCTCACTCTTGATTATCAAAGGCTTTGATAGTTATCATTTCTAGCTAGAGATATGCCATTGTGTACCCAAGAATATTAATGAGATTTAGAGACATTATGCCTTAAGGATTGATCCATTATCTATAAGGACACATTTCAATTTATGTCACTTTATATAAAATTATATGTATAATGGATTATTATGGAGTGGGTCAAGGGAAGACATATCAATTTGGTTGAATGTGACTTGTTGGGATGGAGCTAAGTGTCTAATGAAAGATTGAAATTTATCAAGGGAAATGTCATTAGTAATAGTGGATTAGGTTAAAAGATCATTCAAAATATTCGTGTGGATTATTGACATTCAAAACAAATCTAAAATAGAAATCTGTACTGGTGTCTTCTACAACTTTTCCACAATATCAAATTTATTGTCTTGGTCAATGGCAAATGGTTTATTCTAACGTCGAATAGTTGGTTGGATAACAAGCAAAGTGGTATATGGTTTTGGGCTTGGGATAGTAATATTTTACCTTCAATTTGTGATTACACAATCAAGATTAGATATTGGACCATAATTGCTAACAAATGTTTGGAATGGTGTGGGACCAAATAGGACAAGTCCCGATTGTTAGTTCACTTACATGTGGTCATGTGGTGAGGGTGAGTTATGAGTACAAGGTCCAAAAGTAAAAGTCCCAATTTTCTATTTTTATTATGGGCAGTCCCAAATCAAATAAGGATTATCCATGTAATTTGGTTGAGTGGTATTATTTAGCAATGGTCTAGATGGATTAGTGCTCGATCTAAGATTAATGGAGATGGTATTAACGCTACCCCCTATAATATGACCTAAAACCCTATTGTAGTCATGTGTAGCTACATGGTAGGTTTGTTGGTTATTAATATTTTGACCTTGGTTTTGTCCATTATTCTGATGTTGTGGGTTTTTTCATTGATTCTGTTAATTATATTGGTTTGGCTTTTGATTTTGATACTATTGATTTTATTGTTGCACTAGCCAATGTTGATGTTATTACTAATTGTTATGCTAATATTGTGTGTTATGTTTGGGAAATGGGTTTTGATAAATCCCAAGAGTTTGATTGGAGGTAAAACCACCATTATCCAATGTCATCTCCCCATTCTCCAACATATTCTTAATCAAATACTTGATTTGCACACATCTTCATAGATTGCCCATTGACTCAATGATATTCACATAATTCATTTTCATGGTACTAATTAGGATAAGGAATGCCTTATAAATAATGCTTTGGTATAATATAATTAATTAGATTAGCAATGGTGAGTTTATGAAATACAGACTCAATAGGCTCTTCTAGGTCACTAAAGACATGACGTGTAAGCATAATTCTCCTTGGAAGAGGGGTTTACAATGGTAAAGGTTACTATATTTGTTGCATAGGTCTCAATTTTTGTGCTTGTGACATTGATTGGAGAGGTTGTTGGGTAGAAGTAAGCTAAAAAGGTGGTACATATGATATTTGTACTATTTAGACATAACGTGACTCAATTACTCCATTACCCACATCATTCCTATGACAATTAAATTACTTTGGTCTATCTTGGTTATTGGTTTATGTTGGTTATGATGCTTGTGCTTGGATTGGATGTTAGTTTTAGCCACATTATTGATTGGTACCTTAATTCTGATTAGTTGACATAAGCTTGATGATCATTTTATTAATAAGGGCTCACTCAATCAACAAGAATTTATCTATGATATCCTTGAAAGTATGTTCACATTGTAGTTACAGATGATAAGTTATCTCAATATGTAGATTTTTAGTAAACATAGTGTGTAATTATTTATCTGGTAAATTGTGGGTAAATTAGTTTTTAAGGGCTCTCCATCATTGTAGATAAATTTCAAAACTCTCACTGACTTTTTATTTTTCTTGTTTCAAGTCAACCAATGAAATATCATGTTTGAGATTATAGGAAAAGTGTTGCACAAACTTATCAAAAAGATCATCAAAATTTGTTATTGAATTCTTGGGAAATTTCAAAAACCACTCCAAGGCTTATCTAACCAAGCTCCTTGGAAATAACAACAAAAGGTATATATCGCTATATGCCACTAGTTAATATGTGACATAAAACTCAGTTAAATGGGCTTTAAGGTCACCTTTCCTTTTGTATTTCTTGAATTTTATTTTGTATCATGGATGAAATGGTATCTAAAAGTAATCCATGTTGAATGAATAAAAACACACATCATCTAACTTAAAATTTTTAGTCTATTTCCCAACCTAAATAGTAGCAATTGCATCCTTCATTTGTTACAATTCTTGGGATAAGAAACTAGAAGGAACATTGGTTTGAGGGAGAACATTGGTTTGGATAGATGGTTAAGAGGTCACAAGTGGGATACTTGGACCAGGGTATGATGGAGATATCTATTGAGGTACATTGGTTTGGTTGGTAAATGGATCAGAAATATGCATACATAGATTAGGATGTACTTAGAATCACACATTTAGTTGTGCAATATTCTAGTTTGGGTTGGCTATAAAGGTTTGAATTGGAGGATTTTGTGGTTGGGATGGAGGGATATAACTATAATTTTCCTACTATGGATGAAAAAGGGACATGTTGTTGACTAATCAAACCTTTTTCTTGAGTGGGAATTTGTGAACCAATACCTTGTCTCTTAACTTGTAGCACATTTTGAACTGATTGTTATCTAGTAGGTACTTGAGAAATATGGGAGCCTCCTTGTTATATGAATCTTTGTTTGGTAAGATAAATCATGTTAAATATTCAACATCTATCACTGACCAATATTTACATATTGTTGGCTAGCCATCATTTGCTTTTGGATTGACACATGGGTCTGTGACATAGGAGGTGTATTTTACGACTACCTAGCAAGGTGGAACACTAGTTTCCCCTTTTTGAGTTGGAAATATATTTGACCTTTATTGTTTTGGTACATTAACATGTGCCTAATTTTGTGAAATACTACTCATCCCTTGTTGAAGAGGAGTAAGATTTGTCACATTTTGTTGTTGAGGTATGATATTGGGTGTTGTTTGACTACTTAATCCTATCAGTTGCATGGTTGATGAAGTAGTTGGTTGAGGTTAGGATGTAGAAACTCCTACTCCTTGTTATGATGGTCTACTCATGGTATTAACTATAGGCACATATTTTTGACTAGTTATTTGTGCATTAGTACCACTTTGATTTGGATTGGACATTGCTTACACATTATCTACTATATTTTGCTCATTATTATATGTAGAAGCAGAAGACACTTCTTTGATAATGGGAATATGTAGTAAGTTGTATTCCAAAGTGTTTTTCATGAGTGGGTCTGAACTCTAATTGTCTTAACTAGCTAACTCTATCAAAACTCCTATTGAAGGAACTAAGTGAATAAGAGGTTTGTTCATCATGGTCATTTGATTGAAATTACATGCTATATTTAGGTAAGTTTGATATGCCATCTGCATTTGGTCAAAGTGGTCTTTCATGAGCTTTTTTCCTTTATTATCAATATTAGGGTCCTAATATGTTGTTTTGACTAGAGCCAAAAGATATCTATAAGAAGCATGTTAATCATAAATTATGTTGTGGGGCATCCTTACTAGGCTTGGTAAATTATCATGAAGGAAGTCTGCTAGAAACTTGACCCCTACCTCTATGCATCTAATCAAATTATCATATTTGTTCTTTAATAAATTATGTTTAAACAAAAATGGATCATATGTGGTAGGTGTATTAGTAGAGCATGACTGTTGAAGAACTGGTTCATTAGTTATGGGTATTTTAGCTAGGTATTATGTGGTTTATTCTTAGTCTTATTTTAAATAAGGTGGTGTATTAACTAAATATTTAGCCAATGGATCTTGGATTTATACCTTTAATTGAGTATTATAATAGAGATAAGGATCCATCTCATAAGCAATATTATCTATGTAGGGGTCTTGCACCATTTATTCCTATGCAACCACATTATTAATCCCCAGATTGTATATGAGTCCACTATGAGTGTAGGAATACTTGTTGGGATCCATAGTTAATGCTTTGCAATAGAAAGGGAATAGAGTTATATAAAATCTAAAAAGACAATGTCTAAAAAGATGACGTTCAAACTTAGTCTAGATTTGTCAAAAGGATCAAAAGGTTTATGCAAAGATTTGAGATAACACAAGCTAATGTTAAGTGTCTAACGTTACACATTTTACATAAAAAGACTAAGTAAATGAACCAAAAATTTAAATGCCAAACACTAAGGGCAAAGTGTTTCAAATCAATATAATCTAGGAAATTAAAAGTTTCTAGGTCCTTTGGCCAAATGTGGCATCAAAATCTAGGCTCAAACAAGGCATACACTAGGACTCTTGGCCAAATGGCGTCAAAAGATAGACTTTGAAAATAGATGAAAATTTTAATCTACCAAATTTGAAACACTTCTAACAAAAATAAGGAATTTTGTTCTTAGATATGGACTCAATCAAATAGGTATAAGGTATGAAACAAAATGCACTTTAGAGATAGTTTATTTTCTCACAAATAATGGTATAAAACCTAGTTCTTTTGACAAGTAAACTAGATAAAAGTGAATGGCGTAATTGTGCTAGATAAAGGTTCATAAAAGTATACTCAGATTGGTTTGAAAATGTAGGAACAATTTTAAAATTTATGCAAGAGGGCCTATGAAACAATATCTAAAATGTTTTGAATGGCGTAACAATGCTAGAATACCCAAAAGGTGAGATAAAATGCTTGTTTCAAAAACTCTCTAAGGCAAAGATAGTTTCCCTCAAATTTGATAGCATAACACTATCTTTCTTGACTCAAAATATTGTGGTACATATAATCAAAGTGGAATTTTTTAGCATAAAATGACTTAAGTCTATCAAGTGGTGATAATGATCATGAGTCTTAAATAACCTAAATTGGAAATTGAACCTAAGTTCCCCCTAGTTTAGTGTTAATGGATAATCCACTTAACACATCAACCTTTTGAACTTATAAAGGTGAAATTTTGAATTTAAATTATAAAAAGACCTAAAAAACTTGGGCAAAGGTCTAGACTCAATTGGGTAGCATAACTTTGCCAAAGTGGATGATATGACTCCATGTTTTGATGAACTTTGAGCAAGGAAAATTGATGATTTCATATAGGCAAAATAATGCCTCTTTATTCAAAGGAAAATGAGGACCATGTGTTTTGGTTTGTATTATTTTTTTATATCAAGTTTTGACTCCAAACAAGACTTTAATCGAAGACAAAACCAACTAATTAATCGCTCTTAGATTCTAAACTAACAAGGATGCTTGGTATTGTTGGAATCTGTCAATATAAACCATTTGAGATGATTTTAAGGGTTAATCCTAAAGTAAATTTGCATTATATAGTTGAGTTTTTATACCTCCCCTTCTCTCAAATGATAGTACTGTGACATGGACCTTGAGGTGTACCTTCCACCAATAATACTTCTATGACAAGTGGG
Source organism: Torreya grandis (assembly GCA_037957365.1). Classification (NCBI taxonomy): domain Eukaryota; kingdom Viridiplantae; phylum Streptophyta; class Pinopsida; order Cupressales; family Taxaceae; genus Torreya; species Torreya grandis. The sequence goes on along the minus strand of JARHVA010000742.1, from coordinate 3,257,430 downwards.
GATTTGTCTAAGATCTACAAGTTTTTGAATGTTCTAGGAGAATCAATTACACAATGACTTTCACATCAAAAAATTCAAAATAAAGGCATATAGTTTGGTTCCATATCACTTGGCTTGTAAAAAGGTCTAGTCCTTTTTACAACCACTACATCATGTTGTTCACTCAGTGTAGTGCGATGTCCAAAGTTCCACTACATCTCATGTACAACAATAATATGGAGCCAAATGAAGTCAGTGCCAGGAGGTGAAACCCTAGGTCAAAGCTTCCCTAAATAACTCATGGTATTTAATGACGTCCCCCTCACAATCCAAGTTTACATGAAATAAAGAAAGCATAAAATAGAAAAACTTTAGGGTCATTGCCAAGGTCACCCAATACTTTTACAACTTTTTGGGGAGTGATTTAGACAAAATTATTTCTATGCCTTGGACTAGGAAATTTACAAATAAAGAAATCACTTTTGATTCCAAGGGTTCCCTAAACGGACAAGTAGAAGAGTATACATGCACAAACCTTTTTTTTTCCAAACAAGCTCTAATTAAACAGCTATTGAAAACAAAAATTGACAAGTGTGTTCAATTTTAAGCCCAAACAAAAGATGTGGTGGTGTTATTTTTACCCCTTAGTCTTAAACTCTAAATTTTAAGCCTTAAATTAATCCTCTAAATTTTTCATTAAGAACCAAAACAAGGTTTCTAATTCATTTTAAAATCATTCAAAAGGTGGTCTAAAACATGATTTATCAAATTTGAAATCCGTTGGTTACTTGTCTACCCTTAAGACATCACCCCAAAAGTAAATGTGTTAGATTAGGAACATCTAAATAGATTTTGAAAACTTTGTAAAAAAATTATGAAAATTGAAGTTAAACTAATGTTATATTCTAAAAATTTAGGAAAAACATATGTTTTTAAAAAAAATCATCCAAAATGGAGTTCATATGACCCCAAACCAAGCATTTTAAAATAGCCTTTTATCTCTCAAGTTTCACACAGTTGAGTTGGGATCTGAGTCAGGGTGAGTTGGTTCAAGTTAGGCTAAGTTGGGATTAAATTACGTAGTTCTGAGAATAAAATTGTGAGCTCCAAAAAATAAGCTTTTTGCTCAAATCTTCATCTTTTTTCTTCCACACTCCAAGACTATGTATGAAAATGGTTAGTATGTTACTTGTAGGTTATATTTGATCAAATATGTGGGGTGAAATCTCACCAAGCATGCCATTATGTGACTAGTAATTTGACTCAAGAGAGGTGATTAGTACTGTGTTAGTCCTAAAATGAAAATAAATTGATAAAAATACACTAACATACATATCTAGGCCTAGTTACTAGGGTGAGCTTAATAAAAAAAATAAATGAAAAACACAACTAAAAATTAAAGAAAAACAAGAATCATTCACCTTCCTTGGATGCTTCAAATTCTTGTTGTAGTGTCTTTCTTAGCTTGTGCTCATGAAGTCTTCATCAAAGGAGGCTTGACTATCTCTTCTTCTCTTTGGCACCTTATGACTTTGGCTTGGCTTGGCTTGGAATCAATTTGGCATGGTAACACTAATTTCAATAGATTTTGGAATCATTTATTAATTATAAATTTGCATTATCAAGACTTAAAATTTATGTGGTAAGGCCTCCCATTCATAGATTTTTTCAAATGGGTAGCATCAACCTGAACCATCCATCTTAGGATTGAGATGTGTGGCTAAGGATTAATCCAATTATGAAATTAAAATTGATAAATAGGCTCATCAATATTTGGAATAAAAGAGAAATCAATAGGTATGGAAGGCATTGATGAGGCATGAGAGGCATGAGTCTTGATATTTGTGGCATTTATGGCCTAGGGATGTCTTCCCAAGAAATGAGGTCACCTAATGATGTAGTTATTCAATATTCATTTTTAAAAACAAGTATTAAAAAAGTTTCCATGTAATTATTAATTAGGCTCTAATTTGGTTTTATTAGCTCTTAACCATGATTAAGCACTTTATGCACAAATTACTCAAATTGATTAGAATGCCTTGTTATTGGTCTAAAATTTGACTGGATTCAAATTGGAAGTCAATATTAGATGCATTGGAACCATATTCCCATTTAGGATATTTCCAACACAAAATAATAAATATGTGCATCTCATACAATAAATTTGATATAAAATAGTAATCCAGAGCACTCAGGTGCAAAATTAGCAATTTAACTTGAAATGATCTGATCAAAGTTATCTGGTCCATAAATTGCATTGCCCCATTTAATGATACCCTTGCCAAAATTGGCACTTGAATATATCATTTTCAACTCATTTAATGTGTTTTAGTTTTTTTAAGCCAAATTGTGCATTTTGGTGGAAATTAGTTAAAAGCCTAGCTGGAGGTTATCAATGGCTAGATCCAGGTGTCTACATGCTCTATCTTCTCTGAGCCAGGATTGATTTATAGACATGATGCATATTTGATTTAATATAGAATACACATGCCATTGGATACTATCAAGGGCTCTTTTAGTATTCTTAGAATGTACTTTCTTGGACATAATGGAGTAGTGGAAATTGCAACTGAAGAAATAGTAGGGAAGGTAGAAATAATAAGAAAAACAAAGACCATAAGAGAAATAGAGAAAATCCCAATATTAGAATCAATGGGATTGTTAGGAACAATAGTAACACTAGAAGGAATAGGACTATAAATTCCAAGGTAGCACTAGAAATAATAGCAGCCAAAGAAACAAAATAAATAGGAGAGGAATTAGCAATTAGGGTCCCTAAAAACTCTAGGATTCCTCTTATAAAAAATAATTAGCTTTTCAACCAAAATATGAGGAGCCTATTGAGTGGAAGTGGGTGTAACACCCAAACTTTCAATAGTTGAAGCCAAGGATGCAATAGTGAGATTGGAATATTTGGAATCAAAATAGTTAATAGAAATTGGTTCTTCAACTTTCCCAAGGGAAATTATAGTGTAAGGAATTTCATCCACCTCTTGCTCTAACTTAGAAATTGTCATTATAATTTGTGGTGTCTAATATGGACCTTACTATGAGGATCTTGACACTACATGGGCCTCCTCCACACCTTACTCCTACTTGATAGATATCATCATAATGGGTGGTTTCTTAGAGGAGGTTTCTTGGTCTTGTGTCTATTATGAATGCTAAAAGGTAAAATAATTTGTATTTGACCACCAAGTAGGAGGTGGGAGCCTAGTATGTGCCTCTAAAATCATTATAGAGGGATCTACTTGGATAGTTCTCAAAAGCTCCTCTATCAATATATTTAATTTTTCTATGTATATAACTTCAATGTCACATTTTACATTTAAATATATGAACTCATAATCGAATGGTTCATGATGATAGGGGATGAAAAAACCTTAGATGTGCTTTTGGATTAGGCCTTGAAGATCCCAATCCCTATGAGGCAAAGTTGCCAACAAATAGTGTTCCCTAATTTTATCAACTTCTTCAAAATGTTTTCTAATAGTATAATACATCTAGTCAATCATTAAAGAGGAGCCATAAAATAGAACCTTATTCTTCTTATTCTTGAAATATTCATCTACTCTCCACCATAATTGATAGGAAATATCTTGTTCAACTAGTTTATTGAGGACATAATTTGGGAGATGAAAATGGGATACCTTGTTCCCCATCACCATGATTACTATGTAGTCAAGATACATCCAATAATCTCCCTTAACCCTAATGTTTTGATAATACTCTCTAATACTTTGAGTAGGGGTTCCTCACGACTTGATGGTAAATGTTCTCATAAATTATGACTATAGTCCTCATATATGCATATAAGTGGATGAATGAAAATGAATCACATTCTTAATTATTAATACAATCTGGGTCTAATCTCTAGAGATATCCATTATGCACATAAATAATGCCCATGACTACATCTAACCAATAGTACATTATATATAAATTATTGTTCATGGGATTGTTGTTATTATTGAACATTTTCTCCTAAAATTTGTCTCTCCTAAAGCAAAATTCATCTCCAAGGTCATAAATAAATCCAATGATGGGACCCATTCTAGGTGGAAGAAGTGGATACTAGGGTGACTTTATAACAAATTTACTAAGGCCATCCCAATTTGGATTCCCATATATATTTTGGTGATAGACACTAGCTCCTTGGATTTGAGAGTAACCACTTCTCCAAGAATGATCCACTTCTTGAGTGTGTTCTTAATTATGGTCATTTTCTTCCACATCACAACTTGGTGTTTATCAAAGGTGGAATCTATAATAGGTAGCCATAGTTATGTCTAGAAAATGTCTCTTGAAATGAAAACAATGACTATCTTATGGCCTTTGTGGTGGAGGAGACCACCACCAATCACCTTCCCAATAAAGAGTAAGTCCCTTAGTAGGTTGATGCAGGGCTCAATCTTAGTTGTTGAAAAATATTACTGTTAACATTTCAATGGTAGTAATTTTGTTACTAGCTACTATTGTGGGGCTATAAGAGTCTTTTCATGTGAATGGACATCCATGTCCTCGATCACATCCAAAAGAGATAAATAGTTGTCAAATTCATTTTTGAACATGGTAGAATGAAATATGAAATCTTTATATTCTATGGAGTCTTTGAAAGAGAATTTAGAAGGTGGAAACACTCCCATAAATATTGTAGATGAAGCTATTACTACCTCATTTAATTATGTAGTTATAATATTCAATTCAACTATTTGATTACTTTTTATAAGTAATTCACATAGGAACATGGATAGTTAGGGAATTGAATTATCTTATGAATGTGAATTCACTTGAGCTCTTTAGTAATCAATATTTAGATGTCTCTTTATAATTCACTCATTTAACATTAAGTATTAAACTTTATTTCTAGTTTGTGCACCATTAATTTCTATCATCTCCAAGCTTTTTTTTTATTTTTTTTAATTCTTACTTTATCATTTTATTTTGGTGGGTATGTCATGTAAGATTTCTATACATTAAAATAAATGCCATGAAAAATAAATTATGCCACGTAGCATGCCTTTGAAATTAGGGTATTGAGACTAAGCAGGCCAATTCTTATGATGCTCCAAATATGTGAAATGTGAAGGATGCAACAAACCAAAGTTCTAAAAAAATATGCAAATGAAAAAAAATTTAACACTTTTTCTTAAAATAAAATCTAAAACACAAATTAAAAAATGCAAATTCTAAACAAAAATTATGAAATTTAGATTATATGATGCTGAATTTGCGACAAAAGATGTGAATAAAATTTTTGAAAACCAAAAGTGTGAGAACATAGATGCCAAAAACAACTACCTAAATAAAATTTTCAAACAAAATTTAAAAAGAAAAAAAATTGTTAAGGTCCATGGACTAGTGAAAACCAAGAGTCACGAACGTTGACCTATGAAGTGTAAAATATGTGAAATCAAATCAATATGTGTAGGCCTAAGATCTTAAAAATTTGGATATGTTGAAGTAAATGATGAATTTTGTGGTGAATAAAACCTATGAACAAAAATTATGAAGACTTGAAATGCAAAATGCACAACTTACAAAGTGTAAAATGTGCAAAGTCCAAATGTGAAAACCTATATATATGTAAAAATCCGTAAGACCATTAATAGGCTAGTTTGAATAAATAACACAGTGAAAACATGGATAACCAAGAAATTCCTAATGAATTCATATTGAACGAAAATCAACCTTATAAATAATAATAAATTTAAAAACTTGAGCTTGTTGAATACACATATAAATGTTAATGAAATGCCCCTTTAAAACATAATTAGAAATTTTAAAATTTTAATGGGTCCCTACTTAGAATAATAATATTGGAGGTGTGTTGAATAAAACACCTTAATTTTTTTATTACTTATTATTTTAATTTGTCAAATAAATATGCTTTGTTTGTAGCTAATTATTTTCGACCAACTTCTCTTTTTTCATGTAGGATTCTGCACATTTTGTGGAAGTTTTCTTTTACTCTTTTTACCTTCATTTATATTTAATTTTATTTCTTTAATTATATATATCATATTTAATGTAATTTTGTTTACTTCATAGTAAATATTGGTGTAAGAATATTTTTCAAGTCCAATTGATATGTTCTTGTCATCTCCTTTCTTGTTGGTCTTTGTTCCTATGTAGATTGACCATCTTATTTGAAAAGGATTATTATATATTTTATATGATCACATATTAACCTTTTAAATATTATTATATATACCTAATCTCTTCTTATTTGTTCTCTTAAAATCATTACAATTCATCTCAGAGGAAATTTCCATTAAGGGGGAGAATTATGTAATGGCAACTCTCTTCTATTTTTTAAAGATTTTATCCTCATTTGTATTGAAAATAAAGATGAATGGGAAGTGTTTCAGATTAATATTTATTTAGGTTACTATTAATTCTATTTATTTGAGCACTTATTATTATAATAAATTCACTTATCCCATGTTTATGAGTTTTCACACCTCTTTTATCTCAGTTAGGGAATATTGGAGTTACATGTCACATTTAACTCCCTCCAAATTATTACACACATCCCCCTAACCTTATGGAGATTAGGGACGTTAAACACACATAATAAGTTTTAATAATTAAATCTCCTTTTATTCTATATTTATTTATTGAGATCTCTCCTCTCTCTCATTCTACACTCACACTAGTTTATCTTGAGATTTATCTCTTATGGATTAAGGTCCATCTCTTTTATCTATTATCTTTTCTTCCATTAAAATTGTACTTAGACAATTTTACTTTTTAAGCCTTCTTAATATATGTGGGTTTTTATTTCATTCAATGGTTTCCCCACTTGAAAATTATTTTGTCTTAGATTATCTTGTGAATTACTATTTAGGTAATATTTCTCCTTTATGCATTCATTATGTTATGTTTTCAACATTAGTTTATTGATATTAAAATAATTATTAATATTTATAGAGTACTCCATACACTAAAATGAGAGTTGGAGCATACAATCCTTCCAAATCAAGATAATTAAAAGGTTTTAAAATTGAGACTTGATTATTCTCAATTTTCCATAGTTCAACACATCTTCAAATATCCCAACAAAGGGGCATGAACTTTTCCAACTCTAAAGTTACAGCGATATTTTATTTCCTTGGTCTATTTTCAAGTAAAATATGATAAATTTTATATTTTAAATATTAAAAATGAGGAAATATTAATTTTAGTGGAATTATTGTAGGTTTATTACTTTAAAGCATATTATACAATAAAATTTACATTTAAAGACAAAATGTATATACACACTTAGGTTCAAATCTACTTTAATCTAGTAATTTTAATTTGTTCATCACTATAATAAAGTGAGGGAAAATGTACACATATAAAAGTAATAATTAAATGATTGATAATATTTACTCTTGGTATCCTTACCCTTATTTAGTCTAATCACCATTTTGATAACTCATAATCTATGAGAGATCTTTAATTATCTTGTAAACATTATGAATATTGTACAACCATACCTAATTAAGTTACATTCACCCCTATTCATCCCATAATTTCTTGTCAAATATATCCTGATACTCTTTGGTCTTCTAGGATAAAGTTTGTATTCTGGCCTTGTCCGCTAGTTTAGCCTTATCTCCCACACTTAAATGACTACTTTTTTTTAATTAAGATGTTTCACAACGGCTATCGTAGGCATTTAGTAAAGTCAATTGGGGAAATTATTTTAAATATTAACATATAAAAGCATGTTAAGGATATTCATTCCAACCAAATGAATATTTATAGAAAAAGTGTTACACACTGAGAAAAATAATCTAATTTTACCTTACCTCAACTTTACATCATCCTAAAAATTAATATCCAAGTTTGAAGTGTTTATTATATGTCAAGAGTAACTATTTTCAAGCATTTCAATTAATCATAGAGCTAAAAGAATTATAGTTGCATCATCATATCTAGGAGGAAGAAATACATTAGAATGAGGCCCATTTTAGGCTATGTAGGTAGTGATAAGTTACAAGGGGTTTCTAAGGCCAACTTTGTTATCCTTATTAACTCATTTCCCCCTTTTTTCTATCTAATTAACATCTAGTGCATGTGCATGACTAGGATATGAAAGTTGCAAGTATTTCATGTATCATAGTGGCACATAGAGATCTACAATCACCTATCAAAAGTAGTTTCACAAGTCCATATATAAAAATTAGTAATACAGTCAACCAAGATGAATCCAACTAGTCAAACAAGGCCATAATGCACCCCTATTTACCTCCCATGGCTTGTCTTAGAAAATTATGAATCATATATTTTTATATAATCCTATATTTAAGTCAATTTAATACATTTTTCACTTATATAAAGTTTACAAAATTATATATATATATATATATATATATATATATATATATATATATATATATATATATATATATATATATATATATATATATATATATATATATATATATATATATATATATATATATATATATATATATATATATATATATATATATATAAAGGACATTCTTTTACCTTATATTAATTTACTATTTTTATCAAGTTTCTGATTCAATGAATTTTGTAGTTTACTATAGATTTATGTATTTTAATATTAGACTAGTAAATATCAACATTTTTTTTCAATAGTTTGATACATTTTATATTAAAAGGGTTAAATAAAGTCATGCATATATACTCTTGAACACTTAGGGATTTATCAAAATTACTTAAACAAATATTTAAAAAAATTAAATCAAGATAATTACAAATTGGTGACTTGGAACTAATTTAAAATAAAATTAATACAAATTTAAAGAAATAAAATAAATAAATTTAAAAATAAAATTGATAGGTCCCTTTCATTTTTAAAGACACACTTGGTTTAGGCACATACCACATGACTACACTAAAAGGAAATACTTTGAAGAATATAATGAAAATTATGCTTTTGTGTCATTTTTATAAATGAAATTTGGATCTACCTACATGGGCATTACACCCATGGGTTCCTTATGAGTTATTAATTTTTCATATATTACACAAGGACATTATCTCCAAGAGACAACCTATGGGGGTGTCATACCCACACATTTTTGTGAGCCTCATCAATGATATTTATATTTATCTTTCCTTTAGGAGGTGCTAAAACCATATAATTATCCATGAATTGAACTAATAAATTTCCTATGGGGACATTGTACCCATATATATTCCTTCACAAGATTCATTAAAACATATCTACTATTTACAAAACTTATCATACACACATGTCTAGTGATTTTAAAATATTTGACATATAAAGATATGGAATGATTTTAAACACACCTTGACACATGGTTTTCACACATGAAAAATACATTATTATGTATTTTATATTAGATCATCTATCCACATCAGGTCATATAGGTACTAAGTGGTACTTCAATCTCACAAGAGGATGCACACATCCTAAGATTTATATAATATTATATATATTACATGATTTCATATAGACATTATTTTTCTATATCTCCTTTAGTGGGACATACATTTTCACCCCTTTATAATATCATACTCATAGAATGATGCACCAAACTATCAATATTTTCATAATTTTATTTATATATAGTTCCACGTAGATGTAATGGATGTCTTTCCTCATCCTTATAATTGGGTAATATGCCTTACCCTCACTATCAATCCTCATACTCCCTAGAGTTATAGTTTCCATGTTTTTTAACATAATTATATCTATATTATATGATCACACCTAAAAACATTAATTGTATATATTACTATTAAGCTTTACATGATGTTATTTTATGATAGTTGCATACATGTACTTATAAGAATTCACAAATATTTAAAAAAAAATAGATATGTATTATCATAACACATGTTTTTTAATATATTTTTTGAGATGAGTGATCAAAGGAGAACATTTTTCAATGCATATATCCAAATAATTTATGCATATTTTTATAATTGAGGAAAAACCATAATTTCATTAAATATGGACATATTCCATCCATAATAAAACCTACAATTTTATCTATTGTATTTTATACTATAAAATATGGAATTTAATTTTTATATTACCAGTTAAAATTTAAAGTTGTTTGGTATTAAATATCACATTTATGTATTCTAATACAATGTTTTTAGGATTCATATTTAAATATTTTTGGAATTAGATGTTAAATAACTAGATTATAGATTATAACTACTTGAATTAATCTAGTGTTTTTTATAATGAGTTACATTAATCAATATTATATTTCAATGTAATCAATTCAATTTTAGAAATGAAAAATTTAAACATATTTATCAAATTTTTTATTACCTTACTCATATGTGCATGTAAAATATCACAAATATCCGTGTAACATTTAATTTTGTAACATTATCAAAAATATATATGCAACATTTAGTGTGGACAAGTTATGTTAAAAAAATCCATGCACCAATTAAAAAATCAAAATTAATATACTTATAATTAATATAGCATTTAATGGATTTAAATTACAATACACATAATTGCTAACATACTAGTTTATTAATACCATAAATATAAGTTTGCACAAATTAACACAAACATTTTTTTTATTTCCATAATATAGTAAGTGTTAAAATATTATCACAAAACACAAAAATAATAATATCAACCATAAATATATTAAGTGATAAAATATTATCACAAATTATTTATTTGTTGAACACTCAATATAATCCATTTAAAACTTGTTTTACATATTTGACATCTTTCATGCATAGCAAAACCAAACATAACTCACGTTACAAGTAATTTAATTTAGATAAATATTTATTAAAAATATTTTCAATTATATTTTTTATTTGATATGGTAAAAAGCCTATTTTTATAAGGGCTAAGAATCAAAGTTAAAAGAAGTGTAGTAAAATAGTATCAAGCCCCATGGGCTAAAAAATAAAAATCCCAAAAAAGCATTAGTAGCTAACAATCCATGTTGAAGGAAAAATAAAAATAAAACAACATAGAAAAAATAATCAATGAGGGGGGATCCCTCCATATGTACATTCACATCCTCCATCACCTTCTCTTATGTGACCTACTTATTCTTTGTGATTCTAGCCCTATTTCTATTTTTGGACCCTTCTACATCCACCTTAGGTAGAATCATTATGGGTCTCTTCTACATCTATTCTTTCAAAAGAGTCTTCTTGGTGAGGGTTATTAGAGGGATTAGGTGAAGAAGTCTCCACCTTAATGATATGCTACTTTAAGGGGGTTCCTTTAGCTTCAATGTTTGGGTACAAGATTGGATCATTTTATCAACTTCCTTGTTTATGGCATTCTAATCCTAGATTAAAACTACTAAACACGTCCCAACCTCATGGATTTTGTTATTAAACATATCTAGTTGTTCCTTTTTAGTTTTAATCTCATATGCAAGGGGGTATTTACTTTTTCCACCACTTCCCCTAAGGTTCCTTCATCAAGCAAGAGTGTTTTAGGTTTGAGAACAAATAGTTTTAGGGGAGGATCCATGGTTGAACTTTTAGACTTGGGGATAACATAGGAAATATTAGCTATAAAATAGTGGGACCCTGAGGTAGAATATTCTTTAGGGGAGTCCTCCTCAGTGGAGGACCCCTCCAGTAGAACCTCCATACCTTAAAGAGTCTTGCCATGTTTTACTAGTAACAAGATAAGGCTCTAGTGTAATATGGGATTATCTTTAATAATTTTGTACATGAGAGCAGTGCTTTCTAGGGATTTTAGAAGGTAATAGGGAAGGATGATTTTCAACCTTGAAAATGGTTCAACAAGAGAAAATGATGGGAAAAAATAAGGGTGTAATTGCCTTTAAGTGTAAGATAATTCATTATTTATAGGTAGACTTTGGTCCAGTAGTGTAGAAGGTCCAAGTGAAGAAACTCATTTTTATCAGTCTTAATGAACTCATTGGTTCAAAAAAATATCTGTATGAGTTTCTATTTTTTTATTGATATTTGTATACATTTGTTCCTTTCCATGACATCCATGTGGCTTCCCCAATTAGCTCCTTTTTTACAAAGATTCAAACACCTCTTACTTTCACAACCCTCTTAGTCCACACCGAAATGAATTCTTTCAAAAATTTGAAATCATGGTCATTTATCTTCAACATAAATTCTATGAGGCCTCCTCTATAAATATTCTTCCACACCTTATTCATGTTTTTTACTTCTAATCAGGAAGTCAGATCAAGATGGTCCCTATCCCCACCAATCTCAATAGTATTTTAAGAGCTGAAGATGGAATTTAGCATATGTTGGTGAGGATTAAAGATAAAAATTTGAAATGATCTTAGAGTACATGCTTCCTCCCACCCTTTGCAATTAATTCTCCTCATGATGAAATGATGGTGGGTCATTATTTTTGAAATCCTTCACTTGAGACTTAAAGTTTGCATGTTTGGTTGTCATGTCATCATCCTATCCTAATGTGACCTCATTTTGAATAGTTGATATGACATTTATATGGTGTGGCATCCAAAATGATAGGTGGATAAACAAGGGAGACTTACACTAATATTAGGAAGTAAATCTTCTACCCCATTCCTTTTGCAGTATGTGTGAACACTAAAAGTGTGTTCCATATCCCTCAAGCTCTACTTGAAATCATATATTATTGATTTTATTATGTGGGAATGAGTGATTTTGCCTTCTATATCATTTAGGATATTTATGGAATCCCATTAAATGATTTTTTTGTCTTGAGTCTAGAGGCAAGCTAAATGCCCCAGAGTGCTGCCTTGGCTTCAACTACATGGTTTGTCTGAATTCTTAAGGTGCCTGTATAAGCCACATTCAACATTCCCTTTGAATTCCTTATTTTCAATTATATAACTACACTTATAATTATGAATATTTTTCTTGTAAGTATTTAATTATCACTATATTAAAATGATTGTATATATAAATAATATGTTTCCAAACTAAATCTAGTTATTTTCAACATATTATACGATTTCAAAAACTTTTGTAATCAACTCATCTAATTGATTCATATTATTATTGGGTATATATAAAATCAAAGTTTTTTCATTTGAATGTTATTTTTTTTAATAAATGAATTTATTATGTCATTTATGTTTTTTGAATTATATCAAATCCATATCGTAATTTTGAAGATACATAAATACTTGTACAATAATTCCCTTATGTTTGGTTAGAGGAAGTGGTATTTAATTTTAAGCTCAATATCTCATATTATGTTCAAATTATTTTTAACAACTTATATTTTGTGAAATTTATAAATTAAAACACCATAAAATTTGAACCCAATCAACTTTGATCATTTCTCTTTGTAATTTTCAAATAATAAATTATTTTAAATTGAGTCACTAAAATTAATAACACCTAAATAATTAAACTCCATCTAAATATTCAAGTAAAAATTACAATTAAATATTATATATAAATTTTATCTAAATTTAAATTTTAATCAAAGTCACTTGTTTATATAAGTTATTTAAAAATATAAAGCATTAGCTTGTCACAAAAAAATGTTTATATGTGAATATAACAAATACAAAGAAATAGTTTTCTTTAATATTTATTATGTCATTTATGTTTTTTTAATTATATGAAATCAATATCATAATTTGGAAGATACATAAACACTTGTACAATAATTCCCTTATGTTTAGTTAGAGGAAGTAGTATTTACTTTTATGCTCAATATCTCCTATTATGTTTAGATTCCTTTCAACAACTTATATTTTTTGAAATTTATTAATTGAAACACCATAAAAGTTGAACCCAATAAACTTTGATCATTTCTCTTTGTAATTTTCAAATAATAAATTGTTTTAATTCGAGTCACTAAAATTAATAACACCTAAATAATAAAACTCCATCTAAATATGAAAGAACAATTACAATTAAATAATCAATTTAATATTATAGAGAAATTTTATCTAAATTTTAATTTTAATCAAAGTCACTTGTTCATATAAGTTATTCTAAAAAAAATAAATCATTATCTTGTCACAATTTTTTTTTTATATGTGATTATAAAAAATACAAAGAAATAGTTTTCTTTAATAAATAAAATATAAGCAACAAAAGATAAATAAATAAAATTCACTTCTATATATATCATGCTCTAATAAATGAAAATAAACTCAATAAAAGTCACTAATGGTTTTTTAAATAATCTTAGTTAAAGTCACTATTGGTTTTTTAATGTTTTCAAAGAGTAAAACATATTTTGGTGTTGCCCCAAATGCTCTAACTATGTACATAAGTATGTGAATAATTTCTTATAAAAATCTAGTGTAACATAAAATTTATAACTCGAAGAAAATCCAAAACAAAGGGCATATTTTTTTTGTATTCAAAGAATGTTTTCTCATCTATGGATAATATATTTTTTGATCCATACACATGATTTTACTTATTTATAACTAATTAAATATTTTTTAAAATATATACTAGTGCAATATTTATTTCTCCTCTCTAAAATATGTCACTTATCTCACATTTCATATCCCCAAGTATAAAAAAATAAAATAAAAATTGTATCCATTAAAATTGGTGAATGAAAAGACTTAGTTCTCTTGTAATATCAATTTTTTTTAATATGTAACAAATATGGGCCAAATGAGAGACATAAGTATATAACATGAATATGAAAAATAAGGTTTTTTTATTGGTGACCTAAATTTAGTAATCACTTGAACTAAAACAACAATAATTATTCCACTCGTAATATCAATAACGTCCTTCCAACTAGAATGAGATCTAAAAAAATGATAAAAAATTTTATTTATAAGCTCAATGTAGCAAAATCCAATCAAACATAATAATAAGCATATCTAAGGACAATTATTTTTTTTACTATCAAATAGAATTGGAGTGAAGTTGTATAAAAAATATTTTTTAATTAGGCAAGTAATAGTATTCAAAGTAACATTCATCTAAATTATTTTTTAGAAAGGCAAATAAAATTATTCAAAGGAACATTTATACAAAATAATTTTTTGACTAGATAAATGATAATATGTGGTAGACACCATGAATGAACATTTATAGATATGTATCTTAAAGTTTAGTTTTTATAACACTTAGTAAAACAAAAAATTAATGAGTATGCATAAAATATATATTCAATTTAATAAAGTAATAGGTTTTACTATACACTTTGAATGAATAATTAACCACAATTTATAAACTTTTGTAAGTATTCTAATAGTAAAAACTTGAGTAAATATTTATACAAGATATGTTTAAATTTAAGAAGGTAACAATTTGTACCATATAATTTGAATGAACAATTATAAACTTTGCTTAAAAATTAAAATTTGTTTGAACATTTTTGAGCATCTCTAAGATTTTTTTTTAATAGTAAAAAAAATTGAATGAACAAATATACACTTTGTTTGAACATTTTTACTCTTAGAGAGGGTCATGGTAATATTTTTTCATAAACATCTTACATTTTGAATGAATATTTATATAAATATTTTTGGATAAGGAAAGTAATATTGATTTTTTTCCCATATGATTTTTATGATATTTTATATCTAATTTGAATATAGAAACCAATAAAAATATAAATGGATAGTTTTAAATTAAAATTTCATGCCACTAATGGAAATTTCAAATGAGACCCTTTTTCCATCACATGCAGCGAGAAGAACTATGGGTGGGGGTGGAAATCATGCCAAAAAGTCACCTAGAATCAAGGAGACTTGATATTCCATTCCATTTTTGGTGAAGGATAGTTTGGATATCCTGATCAACATTAGAAGATTAGAGGTTTTTAATTTTTATGTGTAGGTTACTCTAGTTTATGAGTAGAGGAGATAGAGGCATGTAAAGTTAGGTGACCTATAGGATCTAGGTTACCGCTCTCTATCTATTTTGAAGGTGGTAATCCCATCCAAAAATTTAGTGATTGGAAGAATGACCATAGATAGGGATTCAGACTCTACCCTAGATGATGGCCTATATAACCCAAGTTTGGAAAATGGAGGAGTTCATAAACCATTTTCATAAGTAGCATCAAGAAAGGATAAACATGTAGAACATGTGAAGAATACTATCTATGTATATTTTAAGGAATTTTAACTTGTATAAGTTATAGAACATGAGGTCTGGTTTGTCAAGGAGGGTATTATATGTATATTTGATAAGTTTTGTCCTACTCTTATAGCACTTGACAATTAGATCTTAGAAAACTAGAAATCCTTCATGAAGGATAGCCTAAAGATCTATTCTTTTTCCAAGGGGTTTTATACTTTTAATTTTAATCTTCCAAAAGATAAAATTATGGTATTGAAAAATCATATTTGGTCTATGGATCGACATTTCCTTTTGACAAAGCCATGGTTCCCTTCCTTCAACCCATTGTTAGAATCTTTTATTTTTCAGGGCTATTTGGGTTCACTTACCATATCTTCCACTTTAATTTTGGTCTAAAACCTATCTATAAGTATTGATAAGTCTTTGAATGAGATGATGGGGATGTATGGATATAATACAATGTATCTCCATACCACATATGTTAGGAATTTAGTTTTTATGGAAATGTCTTCTAACCTCCTTGCCTCCATTGATTTTAAAATCCCAAATTAAACTTGGACCCAAACTCTTGATTCCAAAGGACTTCCATTGAATTTTATAATATGTTTTATTATTGGGCATATGGTTGACTTGTGTAAAATCTCCAAATAAAATAGGGGTACCTCTTATTAGAGGGATTCCCTTCCAGATCATCTTATGGTGAAAGCCACAAATGGGTTACAATGTGAAGATTAAGATACAGATTTAAATTCTAAAAGAGAAATTCTCTATGAAGAAGTAAAATCTATGGAGGAGGAGAAAGGAATAAAATATTTTGGACCCATGGAGGAAAATAATTCAGACTCATAAGGAGCTTTGTTAGATGTTAATATAGATGTTTTTGAGTGTTTGAAAACCCATAAACTAGTGGACACTTTGGAAGGAGGTGGTTGGACTATGGTGAGTAAAAATAAATGAAAAAGAAGAAATAAGGTGGAACCTCTTAATATGACCCTTAGATCCCAAAAATAAAATGTTTATAAAGGTTTATTTATGGATCTACATTATTTTCATAGTGTAATCACATCTTGATTGTTGTATATTTCATTTTCCATAGGTAGAGGAGCTTTTTGGGTTTTTCATTTTTTATATTTTTATCCTTTGTAAAATGTTATATTCCCTTTTAAAAAACATACCTTTAACCTTAATTATAAAAACATTCCATGCCACTAACAATGCCATAATATTTTAGTTTGTAGTATACATCTTACATTTTGAATGAAGATGTATACAAACTAATTTCAAAATAGGTAAGTAATATTGAATTTGTCTACTATAAATGTCATGAATTTTCATATTTAGATTCAATATTCATACCAATATGTATGGAAATATATAGTTTTCAATTATCTAGTTGTAAATTAAGATTCTAGGCAACTAGAAATGCTATAATAATTTGTATTTAGATTGAACATTTAAACAAAATAAATATTCAAGCCAATATGAATGGAAATATATTGTTTTGAACTAACATTATAGACAAATATAGTAAGTAAATTTAAATTTTTTGAGTTAGGTGAGTAATATTGAATTTATCAACTGCTAATGTCATGAATTTTGTATTTAGATTAAATATTCAAACCCATATGAATGGAAATATCTAGTTTTAAATTAACATTCTAGGCCACTGGCAATGTCATAATAATTTGTATTTAGAATAAATATTTGAATCAATATAATTATAAATATCAAGTTATCAATTAACATTTTAGGAAAATAAATTTAATTAATTTTATTCTTTTCAATAAATATATTTATATAAGAAGTATAAATTTAACTCATGTATCATGATCTAAAACTTAATCAGTGCTTGTAACAGCATGATAATCCAAAGATAGACTAGGATATTTTATAAATTAAAATACATATTCTTTTTTGAGGTACAATCATTAAGAAGAGGGGTGAATCAGTGAGCCTAGATATTTCAATCTCAATTTTTCTCCTTTCAAACTATTAGACAGTTGACATATATCAACTTGATCAAGCAATATGAATAGGAGAGCTCATTCATTCAATACATACACAAGATAAAACCCATAACACATAGTTCCTATGGGAAACCCTAATGGGGAATAAAATACACTCTCAAGATTATAACACATGGAATGATTGTCTTATAATAAATTAAAATCAAGAGACTGATCAACTCCTTTAAACCAGAAAACCTTGATAAAATCCTCTTGACCAAAAGCCTTTAATGAAACAAATGTTTCATAAGGAACAACTACCCCTAAGGAAGATCAACTCTTTTAGACCCTCCCTTTAAGTAAGTAAATCCACCTTAAAAATTTATATTTTCAATACCTAATGATGGATCTCTAATATTATAACCCTTGCACAAACTTTCTCTCTCTATCTCAGACATGCCTCTCACATAGGCATGCCATAATCTCTCTCCTTCTTCACTCAAACTATCCTTGTATGCACACTCAGACCTTTTTTCATATCCTCAAACTATAATATCACTATTATAACATAAAAAATATGATCTACATATCATACACATAGTCATCAATCTTCTCTACTCATCAACTGAGCAGTCTACCTCTCCTTCATTCCATAAATCTCACATAAGCCTTGCACCAGTCTTCTCCAAAATATGAAAATCATCATTTTTTATTTCATTATATATAGATAAATCATGAATTAGAAATTACATAATCTTTATTTTTTGGAAATAATACATTCCTTCACCCTGAAGGAATAGAACATGGGTCACACTTAAGCACAACACTTTCAAATAGGCCTAAGTCACTTTTAGGTCCTATGGAGACCCATTCATCTCTTTGACACTTCAATGAGCAAAATAAGAACAAAATACCAATTTAAAATGCATGATCCCATTAAATATAACCATTTTGACATCCTAAAATGATCATAGTCACCAAAACACTCTTCTGCTAACTCCCAATTAGCTCAAACACTTCTTTGTACACACAGTCATTATGAATGAAAATATAGTCAACTTCAAAACCTGTGTTCATACTAGATATGATTGGTAAAATATTCATAATGCACACATATAATATTAATGGAGTATTAAAAACTTCAAAAAATCTAATTTATCATGAGACATCAAAATACCATCAAAGTGAGCTCAAATATCCTTCTTGGGTTACTTGTAGAACATACAAGAACACATAGTCAAATTTGAACCTCAATATCTTTGACTTTACATAGTTTCAGATCTAAAAATTCATATTTCCATATGTGCCTTAATTCCTATACAAATTATACCTTTACACCATGGTCAAATTATTCATAGATCAAAAGTTATGGCACAAAAACTAAGTACTAGTTTTTCTTTGTTAAATTTGAATATTTAAATCCAAAAGGTTATTATTAAACATTGAACTTTATGATCACATATTATGTCCTCAATAATTTATATGAATATAAAAACATCTATATTTTTATATATTTAAATCATAGTGTGCCAATGATAAATTTTAAATCTTAAACATGCTGTCCTCATCTCATGCACTCTTACAATATTTACTCAACATGCATCATTAATCTCTACAGATCAATTAGGGCTTTATCAAACAAAACTCATTATTTGATCTTGATCAAAACCCCCATGATCATGAAAATTAACACATTTTCATTCCTTTTGAGAACCTATACTATTAAACATCATGCACTTATTACCATCTCTCTCAATACACACCGTTGATCTGTATAAGTATGAATAATCACTCATCATTAGATCTTAAAAGAAGCTTGATGTTTATCTTTGTTAACCAAAAAACACTTTAAACTATTTAAATTTATGTGAACCATAGATATTAAATATATGATCACTCATGAGCCATTATATCTCCATTTGGTCATTGTCTTTAACATTGTGTAAAATAGACTAAGTATGGTGACCATTGCAATCTATCTATAAGGTCAACTTTGCACCTCATATCTTTTTCTTCAATTAAGTGCATGTTCTAAAATTTGGACCATATGGTATCCTCACATAGGATAATCCAACCATGTGTCAATATGATCCTAAAATGCTCACAAATGTGAGATATAATGATGTTAAAATGCCTCTTTAGATTTATTTATTCATAAAGCCAACTATGTCAAAAATTATCTGGAAAGACCAAACTTGCACATGCATAGCTTTTGTTGTGCTTCAGTGCTTGACTTGAAAGTTAGAAAAAAAAATAGGAAAAAAATGAATAAATCCATATGATCAGTTTCTCCTGAAATGTCCACATGTGCGAGATATACTGCCATCAAAATGCCTACTCAGCTTTTATTACCACATTGTAAATTTGGCTATGAGAAAACACTATCAAAATGATTGAGAGCCCAAATTTGTACTTGCATATATTTTTTCATGATTCATCACTAGACTTGAGAATTTACACATAGAAACTAGTGACTAATTTGATCAAAACCATATGATCAAATCCCCCTGACTCATCCACACATGGAAATTATGATGTCATCAAACTGCCTACTCATATTTTTTGCCATTTGACCCAAAATGTCTAGATGATCAACTAGATAAAATCCACCCATGCAAACAAACACTCAAATCATATAAAACCTCTTATAGGATCCCTTTTACATGCTCAAATCACCATACTCAGCCTTGAACATCTCTATCCATACCAAAACTTGATATCAACTAAGCCTCCTTAAAGTATACTAGGACAATCACATTGCACACTTTTTCATTGTCACTTATACTATCAAGGAACTTCATCCACTCACTAGGACACCTCCATGATATCATTATGACATCATTGACAATAATCCAACACTCTTCATTCCTAATTAAATCTAGTTGTCTAAATAACATCTCGCTACCCCATTTAAATTTTTGTAATTATTGACATGGAGAGGCCTTCATGGATAAGATAAAATTTTATTCGGTAACATATATTTTAAAAGGGTTGAATAAAATAGTACTTACAAAATTATAAATTAATTTACATCCCTCCAAACTATATCCAAATTTTTAAAATAAGTTTTTTATTTATTTTTCATAATGATCAATTCCCCCATTCCACCTCCTACCTCCAAAAAAGGACATACCTCCGCTTATATCATTTTAATAGTTTCTTTTTAAATTTCATCTAAATTTATATATTCATCAAACTAAGACTAAAATGCAAATTAGAAATGTGAAATACAGAGATTAAAATTGGTTCACCATTCCACTTTGTTTAATGTTCTTGTTTATTTAGAATCTCTCTTTTAAAAAAAATTAATTTATGAATAAAAAATCCATCTAAATCAAGAACAAGCATGTGTTTTTTAGATTCACTATATAAAATTCATATGGAAATACATTAGTTATTGAATGTAATAGTGATATGCCAATTACCTATATTCTTTTCTATTCCTATATATTAAGCCTTGACACTTAAATATAAAAAAAATATAGAAAATAAAAGTTAAATAATATTAGACTTAAGCCTCTAATTTAGTCTAAATAAATATATTTAAAATAATAGGTATAAAATTGTAGTAAACTCTATGATAAGTAATGAAGGTTTTTTGATTTATAACTAGTCTTTAGTACCTAACTATGAGACAATAGTGGAAATGTATGGTTTATTGTTTGATGTAGCTATTGTGTCCACCACCACCAATTGCATATATTCCTAAATATCATATAAGCCTTTAGTCATATCATTGTATTGTTTGACAAAGACACTTATGTCTGCTTGAATTAAAGTTGTGCCTAGATTTAATTCTTCATTTTCATCCATCCTTGATTTTAATAAATCTATAAATTATAGAAAAAATCACATAATTAAAAAATATATATTAATATGAAGATGAGGGATCCTTTTCAAACATGAAATTATCCTTTTTGAATTATGTGCAACATTTTTATTCTAGGCATCTAGTACACTCACCTAGACTTATCATTAGATATTTGAAATACTAATGATTTAACATCATATCCTATTTTATTTTTTAAACTATTCATATTAAGTTATTTTTGAACTTTTAGCTTCTTGCACTACATTTATGATATCATAGAGTACTATAATCACTAATGATTTTGTGTTGCATATGTCAATCATATGATCCAAAAAATGTACCAATATCTTAAACTTGATTTAGTGCTCTAATAAAAAAATCCAAATATCTATTGGGACCACAATAATAAGGGCTCTAATTTTTAACAATAAATTTATATGGTCGCCTCTTCATCAACAATGCCATAAATCATTGACAGTCCTTGGACCCGCATTCCTTATTATAATTATAAAATATCATTAATAAATAATTTCATTCATGTTTTTATATTTTTCCTTGTATATGTGAACAAATTTATGAAATAAGTGTGCTTAAACTATTATAATATTAAATATGCAAACACAAATCATTACATTAGACCCAATGCAAGTGATCATGCTTATAATATTAGTTTGTATAATGTTCATCATAAAATTATAGAAGTTAGAAATAATAACCTCTGGTTTAAGGGGAAGAAGATGTTATTTTAATACTTCGTAGATATATTTAATTAAAATATAAAAAAACTTTTATGTGATTATATTTATCCTTCACTTGGGTACTTGTAGTGAAAGATAATATATACATTTCCAAGGGGCTCTTATCATCCTTTGACATTTATATTTTTCATTCATCCACCATCAAACTCATCACCAAGTTTATTGAATTGACTTTCATGCATATTTGTAGATACTAAACTACAGTCTTTAGTACTTGAAAATGATAATCTTGACACACATTTACCATGAATGAATTGAACACATAAATGAGGTCCTTATTAACCATCATCTCACACTTGAATTCTATATTATGAGTCAAACCTTATGTTCTAACATTATACACCTATAATAACCTCACTATATATTTTAAACTTGATGAAAATCCTGAAAAAAAACATCTCTAGACTCTTAGATCAATTCAATTGTATACAAAATAAATCTAACATTTAAGATCATTACCACCAATAAAAAACTACATGAGCTATTCAAAAGTGGCCCATTAAATAAAACCATTTTAATAAATCAAACCCATCCTTATGGTTGACTCATTATCTTAATGTGTTGGTGGTGTAAGTAATTATTCAACTGGATCCATATATAAAAATCAAGGTCTCATTCAAAGTTACTTATTGCTTATTTAATATACATCTATACACTAATGCACAATAAAAAAATATGCCCTATTCTTCCTAATTTGCATACCTATCACTATGAGTAGTCACAAACCAAGTATGAATCACTCAAAATCTAAGTCAAAAGTAGATATTTTCAAGTACCAAAGATATTCATTAGCTAAATAAACATAAAATGGGATCATAATTTTACAATCACACTATGTGAGATAATTACTTATGGATTTATTTTCCTACTTGGAGTATTAGATATGTAGGCAATGACTAATCATCAAGTGGGCTGATTTAAGCTAGCTCGACCCATTACACTTCCCCCATATTTTTAGGTTTGTATCCCTCACAAGCACATAAATGTTTCTAAGCACAAATTAGGATTATTTATGGTTTTTCATGTGTCATTAGGTTTAAATATCACAAACACAAACTAATAAAAATAGTGATAATTAAATGTAAGTTTACTATGTCATACATTTTCATAGGTAATTATCAACCAATAGGTCATATTGATTAACAAGACTGAATGATCCATAGGAATTTAACCAACACAGATAATATATCAATTATAAAATTGAATTATCCATAAGCATGATCATCCATAATTTTCACTTACATAATACATTCATAATAAGACATTTAACCCAAAAAATGAAGTATCATGATATCTTTAATAATTTATATATTTAGAATATGCCCTTATCAAATCAGAAGAATCAATATTAGTCTTTTACATGCACATGTAAGATTGAATTCCATATCTATTGATCTAAATTAAATTTCAAATTTATATCTGAATTATATTTAATATCACCAATTAATCTAAATTAGGGTAAAAAATATTTTATTACTTTATTTAAGACATGTCCATAAAAATAGAATTACAATATATTACAGTATCAAGTATACATGGGGAAAAATATGAACTATTTATTAAAGTTATAATATAATTAAATCTCATTGAATGACTTATTATTTATGTTAAATGAACTGAAAACATTTGCAGCATATCATTCTTACATGAATTAGGAATTGGTAAAATATATAATATCACATAATTACTAAATAATTTCATGGATTATGGCCATCACTTGGCACAATTTAAATGGACATGATACTTCAACCAAAGAAGGGGATTTCCTTATTTTAATTCACACTTTATGATGCACATAATAGCCTCTTATTTGGCCAATCTTGGATACATATTATGAACATGACACCATTTAACTTATACATGTGTGTTAATTTTACACACAAGGGATGCATATATACATGTCAAGTAGAGAAGGATCATTTCAAATTCAATATTACAATATCTATGGTATAAAAAAGAAAATAAACAAAAAGTACAAACCAAATCGTAACATGACACACTAGTTAGTCCAACATGGAATCCCCATTGAATATGAGGTTCTCATGATTACCATAACATACTCATGTGATAATTAAGAAGTTAATAGAATGAAATATTATCACACTTATACCTCCAAAAAATATTGATTTGAACATGCTTACACCAAATAATTATGAAAAACATGCATATTGTGATTATAATTAGATTATTGGGCATTCAATGAATAGATGTTACCAATTGAGATAAAAAACAAAATACCTTATTGATAATAATAATAGTCAACTTGGGACACCTTCAAAATACCTAAGATCACAAATTGATAACACCTAGTATTTTGGAACATATAATGCTCACTAAGAATAGGAAATATATCTATCAATAACTTAGGCATGTTAATAACAAGAAATATCATACAACACATACATAGATAAAAGATATAAATAAAAAACATGACAAAAATAAAAAGTCATATAAACTTAATGACAAATATAATGAGACATTATCACCACTAGATACAACACCTCCACATGAGATCTTTTAGTTGTTAGTGACACATGAATGTTGATAATGTCAAATGATTTTTTGGGTTATCCTAAGTTATCCATCAACCTTGTAGATACAGCCTCATAATGATAATTATTTTATCCCTTAGTTTTATTTTCATTTGAATCATTCCTTTTCATGGTTATCCAATATGATCAATCCAAAAAATATTGATTATATAGTAATCCAAATCTCATAGTATCCCTTGTGTGTATATAAATAAATTATATTTTTAATCACATTCAATTTCATTAATCTAAGTCATAATCAACTATTAATATATGATGAGGTTGATCAAAGTCTTCATAGAGTCATGAAAAAATATTGAAACATACACAAGGATAATATATATGAACACAATAAATATTTTTAAACACACTCTAATATTATTTATTCCACTCTAATTATTATTCCATATGGAAGTTTACAATCATATATGAAAACTTTTCCTATAATTGGGGAGATCATATCTCCACCAATATCTCACCCTAAAATCTCAATCTCCTACATGAATATTAATATATAACAACTAACCTATTATCATAATATTGTTATAACAATATTACATTACTAATTACTAACCAAATATATCTAACAAACTAACTATTCATAATAATAAATCATTATGATGTAAAAATTATTACGAGGACTAACTATTTCCTAACATTCCCCCCTTAGGACTTACATGGTAATTTGTGTTTTATAGGACTTGATGAAATTAATGAAGGAACACATCAACTTCTTATCAACCATTCACTATCTAGAACACATCAATTGAATCAATGTGAAAACTTTGAATAAGAACATATTCCATTAACCAAGAAATCAGAACACTATTAACTAATAATGAGAACCTCCTCTATGGTGGGAACCTCTTCCATGTATCAACCACCATCCATGTAAAGGTAACTACATCAACCAAATCTATGAAATTACCAATAAGAGCCATCTATTATACTTTCACTCCTACCTCCAAGAACTAGCTCAAATAAAACTATATGCCACTGCATAGTCTTAGGTCTACATACTACTAATGTGATCTTACTACATATGATCACTAATATGTGAAAGGCATTTACTTTACATGATGTTAAAAATGTGTCACTTATGAATCATCTCCATAAAGAAGTAAAGAAGTCATGGGATCTTTATAATATCTGATCTCCTAACTGTTGCCACACTCCTATTTCTTCTAAACACCTTTTTTATGCAATGCACTATGTGGGAAAATAGGAAATACACCTCTTATTTATAATATATTAAAAAAACTACTAAAAATATATAAAAAATATATATGTACCACTATTGTAAGAAGCACCCCTTTATTAGTGGCTAATGAGAGGTGTAGAAAGCCTCCTTACTCTATTGCCTCCTACCTCTAATGGGTGAAGTTGCTTGCTAATAAAAAATTTCAATGAAGATCATATGCATATCTCTTTGAAGGGAATAGATTCCCCCCCACAAGATTTATACTTTTGACATTTGACTTAGTACGTTGGGGTTACCCAAAAATGCATCCATAAGGCATTTTTTTTTATTTTTACAATTTTTTTCTTTTTGAGACTTTTGACTCTTGACAAAGACACAACATTGACATAAAATTATTTAAATTTAAATTGATTAATATCATATGACTCAAAAATATTAACCACTCAACTCATGCTAAGTTTTGACACAATGACACTTTTGGATTTTAAAAAAATATATAAATAATCTAATTTGATTACTAAATTTTAACAAAACCTTGAAAAATGATTCTAAATTTAAAATAATATATTGACCTAATATACTAATGAAGTATATTGACAATACATTAATCAACCTAATGAACTGATTATACCCTAAATGGGAATAAAATGACTCTAGACCTATATATTAAGAAAAAGACTAAACAAACCAAATTTAACAAGAATGTGACCTAAAATACAATAATTTTAAAAAATCAAACTATTATTATAGTTTGACTTAGATTTTCTAAAAAAACTAAACAAAATTTGTAAAGTGAGTATGATGTGGCATAACAATTTAACCTTTTTTGTTTTTAAAAACACATTACATGGGAAAGTAGACAAGATATACACGGTCAACAAATGAAGAGATTTGCATAGTAGGTAAAATGGGTATTTATAAGGAGATTGGTGCAAGGAGAGAAGACATGCTATCAATTCCACATTCAATGAGCATATAACATTATATGCACTGACATGAAGCCATGTTAAGAATATACACAAATTATGGTAGTATGTAAAATTTTAACTAATAAATGCATGATTAGTTCAAATAGCATAGGAAAGAACTTAGAATGACATGTGAAAAATTTTATACCAGTCAAGACTACTATTGGCATCGACCAAAATAAATGGCAAACCAATATAGAACAACTAGTATGGCATATGAGCATGCAAATAAATATACCAGTTTATAGAAGCATGAATTATCATCACTATTTGAAAATTTACCATGAAAAAAATGTGCAAAGATTGTAGACAAGGTTTACACTCTCATCCAAACAATTCTTAGCATATTTGAATATAGCACCACCATTTAAATCAATTCAAAATGGAGTTGAATGATACAAGTAATATAATAGTGTATCCACATCTTTTGTTTCAACACTCAATCTTTATCAACCATTAAACTAGATTATTAACACTATTTATAACTATGGATCAAACATGGCTCTAATACTAGATGATGAGGTTGATCAAAGTCTTCACAAAGTCATGTAGAAATATTGAAGCACACATAGGGACAATAGAGATGAACACAAGAAATATTTTTAAACACATGCTAATATTATTTCTTCCACTCTAATTATTATTCCATATGGGAGTTTACAATTATATAGGAAAATTTTTCCTATAATTACAGAGATCATATCTCCACCAATCTCTCATCCAAAAATATCAATCTCCTATATGAATATTAATATATAACAACTAACCTATTATCATAATATTATTATAATAATATTACATTACTAATTACTAACCAAATATATCTAAACAAACTAACCATAATAATGAATTATTATGGTATACAAATTACTATGAGGACTAACTATTTCCTAATAGTATAGTCTATACTTAGTGTAGTTGACCCAAAATAGTTTTCATAGTAATCCCTAATTTTGAGACAACACATACATAATATTAACATAAAATTAATAAATTTCATATAAACACAATGTGTAGAACACAATAATCTAAATACAAATATATTTATTCTTGACATTGTACATAAATGGTGGTTATCCTCAGTTATCCATCAACCTTGTGGATATAGCCTCATATCAACCATTATTTTATCCCTTTGTTTTGTTTTCATTTGACTCAATCCTTTTCAATGTTATCCAATATGAGAAATCCAAAAAATATTTATTATATATTGATTTAAATCTCATTGTATCCCTTGTGTGTATATAGATAAATTATATTTTCACTCACATTCAATTTTGGTAATCTAAGTCATTATTGACTATCGGTATAGTTTATACTTAGTATAGCTAACCTCACATTCAATTTCAGTAATCTAAGTCATAATAAATTATCAGTATAATTTATACTTAGTGTATCTGACCCAAAATAGTTTTCATAGTAATCCCCAATTTTGAGACAACACATACATAATATTAACATAGAATTAATAAATGTCATAGAAACATAGTGTCTAGAACATAATCATCTCAAGACAAATATATTTATTCTTGACATTGCACATATATGGCTGCATTTTGACTTACATATTATGAAAAAAGGATGTATGTTTATCCTCCACATCATCATCAACCTCCCACATATATTTTAGCCATGATTACAATGGGTTCATATGGTTTTCTCTCTCTTTATCCACACAACCATGTGATCACGTACAATGTGCACTATGCCTTAACACATGTTGTGGATTGTTTGGAATGCTCCCATTATTATATTATTTAAGCCTTGATCCTTGCTCCTTGGAATTTTCTATTTATTTTTAAAATGTTCTATAAATAAAAAATATATTCAAAATAATACAAAATAAGGAGTTGGGCATGACATGATTTATAATTTAAACTATTTACATATGATATTTATCAGATGTTTGGTGGATGTCATATTCTAAAATATACACATATATTTCATGATATTTGAGTTCTATGAAATAAGTATAAGTTATACATGGACATAAAAATGTTTTTTTTACCATCTAACCAATGGTTACTATCATACTGAGGGAATGTTTTTCCACATATTTCACTATTACGCATTATATCTCCCTATGTCATTTATACCATGTTGATCCACCTATATTTCTTACACATTTATTATTCGTTACTCATTTATTTCATAGTGATACATGATATTTTTTATACTATGATGTGACATTAATATATAGATGGTATAAACTAATTCCTTATTATATGCTCCATTATTTCTATTACTCTTTTTCATGATAGGTTACTTTTATGTGTGGCCCTTGACCTTACTTGATGTGACATCCTCAATGTACCTTGTTTGTGAGACTTTTATGTCATGTTGAGTGTGGTCCTTGGCCTTATTTGTGGAAATATTTGATGTCCCTTGTATGTTTCCATTAGCCTATGTATGACACTAACAATTATATTTATTGATATTGATGACATTGAGAGTGCCATGATATATATCATGCTATATTACTACATAGTTTTATTCATATATTCTTTCAATGCATAGTTCATTGATACACATATTTAGACATAAAAATTAAATGCTCTACATTCAATATGTTACATACATGCCTTGATAAAAATATACATTGATTTTATGACATATTATCAAAATCATCAAATGGTATTACATGATTCTACATTTACATAACAAATACAACTAAATCTTATTTTGAGATCAGTGACTTGCAATATGCATACCTCATCTCAAAGGGGTGGCATTACAATGGGCTTGTAATAGGGCCATAATCCCTCATGATCATAAAACTATATAAAATTAAATATTTTAATTATTTCACATATCCAAATTATTCAAATATTAGATTGGTTTATATATATTAAATGTTTGGGCACATTGATACGAAGTATACGAGTATGTTCCATGCATATGCAACTAATTTATAGATTTTTTAGCATATATTTATTAGAACATTTAATTATAAGTGGGATTAATTGACCCTTAGCCTTGGTATTAATTAAATAAATAATAATATATTATTTATTACCATGAGGTGGAAACCTCATGATAATAAATAATAGAGTTATAATTATTTAATTATTACCAATTTTTAATTAAACTATTTTATCAGAATGGATGGACCCATTATTTTAAAAATGGTCACCTCCCTTGGTGTTTCACTATAAATAGGTATTTACCCATATTATGGAATTATTCTAATATGAAATTATTTTATGATTTTCAACATGCAAAACTTGTGAAGGCTATTTGATAGAAGAAGTGAGAAGCAGAAGAATATGTTGTAGTGGATCTTGGTTTCTCAATAATTTGAATAATCATCATTGGTGGGTTTTTACCTTTTTAAGGTTTTCTCATGGTAAATAATTATGTACTATGTCAATTAGTCTATGTTTATATACATTATCTATCAATTTTATCATGGTATCAGAGCAAGGGGTGTATAGATGGTTAGCAAGAAATTTAGATCTCTCAAATCAAGTTCAATTAATTATTTTTTAAAGACTTTGCTATCATAAAACACAATTATTGTTGATATATGACACTGTGACATTAATTTTTTTCAAAAATCTAGTTCCTTTATCAAAAATTCAATTTTAAAGCTTCTAACTCCTTAGTTTTGACATCTTGAGACCGGTTGTAAATTTTCATCCCCTGAGAAGGAGTCTTCAAGCATTTACAAATTATATCTCAGCTATTGGGATGAAATTTTATGGCACTATACAACCTAGGTGTATGAGAAACTTGTTTTCTACATCAAAAACCAAATTTTGAAGATCAATTTTGTCTTGTCTCAAGATTTTAAGAGTGTTGGGAAATTTTCATGTTGTGAGGGGGCTTATCTAGGTTGCAGTCGCTCTCCAAAATTATGCTTCTGGGTCATTCTTATCCCTGTGCATGCTATAGGCAAGTATATAATTTTATATAGTTTGTGAAAATATTTTAAAAATACTTTATTTTTAAAAAATCTATTTTCCATGTAAATATCTAGTGCCCCCCACCTTTAAATTCTTTTAAGAGTTTTTGACCGAAAAGTACAGTTTATTTAAAAAAATATTTTACATGCATGTTAAAAGTACATATTATTTTTAAAATTAGTTAATTTTTAAAAAAATAAATTATTGCATGTTAAAACTTAATTAAACTACTAGTTGAGTTGGTAGTTAACTTTTTGTTAAAATTTTGAAAAAGGGAAGGTCTTGTGTTCAAATCTCTCCAACCCTTTTTTCAAAACTTTTTTTCCAATTTAATTAATTTTTAATTCCATATATTAATTTGCAGTTCCAAAGTTCTCACGTGTAAACCTCTCTCTGGTGTTAACCTTCTTACAACATTTGACCTAGTCAAAAACTTGTCAAACATAGTCATGCAACTAGTCGGTCTCTAGGTTTTGGCAACTTCTG
Organism: Torreya grandis; assembly: GCA_037957365.1. Classification (NCBI taxonomy): domain Eukaryota; kingdom Viridiplantae; phylum Streptophyta; class Pinopsida; order Cupressales; family Taxaceae; genus Torreya; species Torreya grandis. The sequence continues at coordinate 3,225,840 of JARHVA010000742.1, read as the reverse complement.
GACACATATATGTGGTCCATGTTTTGTTTTAAAACCTTCTACTATAGCTTTTATATTTTTTTAATAATAGTTTCTAGGTGGTCATTCTAAGTGTGACTCTTTTGACACCTAATTTTATTCAATTTTAAATCAAATTTTTGCAATATTTGACATCTAAATAATGTGATTAAGTATATTTACACTTGTAACTTAACTTATTTTACAATCAAAGTATAAAACTCATTAAAAAATTATTTTCTTAAAATTATTCTTATATTAGTGTATTTTTGTGACACTTGTGACACCTTATTTTAATGCAATATTTCACAAATTTTAACTTTGTCTAGCATTAAATTGAACAATTGTTATGTGTTTATTTTTCAAATTTATTGTACTATCAAATTAATTTAAAATTTACACTAAAAAGTTTCATTTTAAATATTTGTTTACTATCCTATTTAAATTTAAGCTATGGATTCACCTCATTTTTACTTAGATTAATCTCAAATGCTTAGTGGAAATAACTATAATATATGGAATATTGATGTTCAGGCTGAATTTATGTCTCGTTAGTTATGGAATGTGACCCCTAGCTTACCAATGCATTTCAATAGAAATTGTAAGAAGCTATATCTATTATCTTGAAGTGTGTTAAGGATGAATTTCTTATCCACATCGGTTCTTAGGAGTATCCTAGATATGATTATAAACTTCTTGAATCCATGTATGAGGGCACTTGCCTATCAAATATTGTTAAGTTAATCCTTGAATTGTTGACTACACCTATGAAAGGTGATGAGAAAGTTATGAATTTTCTTGTTAAAATTAAAATATTAAAACTTAGTTAGATGAATTTAATTTTAATTTGATTCAAGATAAATTATTTTATTTTATTATTTAGTTAAATATTCATGAAAAGTTTAGAAATTTCATTTCAAATTTCAATTCTAAGTATCAAATTAAACAAAACATCCTTGACCTTACCACTTTATCTGCTCTCCTGATTTAATAAGAGCAAGTTGTGAAAAAAATTATTCTAAAGAGAATACCACTTAAGCACTTCTCACCTTAAATAATGTTTTTGATAATACTAAAAACTTAAAATCTAAACCTAATTTTGCTAAAGGCAAATAAAATAATAATAAATATTGTAATAAGAATCATAAACTTAGGTTTAATAGGAATTGTAATGTATGTGGTAAACTTGGTCATATAATGGAAACTTGTTATAAAAATAAATATATATTTAACAATCAATCTTATAAAAATAATTAAAGGAAGAAAATCTAATCAACATAAGTAGAAAAATCAAAACCCTAATCAAGATAGCAATCATGATTAAAATGTTATTACTTTATAGCCTACTTTATTTTTATTTAAATGAAAGTGAATGAATTTTAGATAGTAGTGAATCACACCATATGACTTGATTATATAATATTCTATATGATTATAGAGATATCTCTAAAAATATTTACTTAGGAGATAATTCATTTTTTAGAAACAACTAAGGAAAGATAAATTTTTTAAATATTGTTATTAATGATGTTTTCTATGTACCTTAGTTTAAAAAAAATTTGTTGTCTTGTTCTCAACTTACAAATGATAATTTCATTTTAACATTATTATATATATTTGATCCATTAAAAACCAATCTAGGTCTTTGATTATTGAAGGGGTTCAAAAGAATGGTTTATACCTCTTTTTCCTTCTTTTGCATGTTTTCTTTCATTGCATAGTAAATATTAATCTCAATTATGGAATGAAAGATTAGGACATGTTAATTATATAATTTTATATGATATTTATTTAAATAATCTTGTTTTTAAACTTTCTTATATACCCTCTCATCATAAAACTTGTGAGGATTACTTGCATTGCAAGTAATTTACTAACCCCTTTCATAAGAATCATGGTGTGAATTCTTCATATCCTTTAGAATTGATTCATAGTGATATTTTAGGACCTCCTAAATTTATATCTATTAATAGTTATATATATTATATTACGTTTATTGATGATTACACTAGATTTATCTAGTCATATTACATTAAAAAGAAATCTAATGTGTTATCTAAATTCTAGAAATTTAAAGCTAGTGTTGAAATTGCATCTAATTTTTCTATTAAGAGATTAAGAAATGATAATGGTGGTCAATATATTAGTAAATATTTTAATTATATTTACATAATTTTTGGTATTTAAATTGAATTAATAAATCCCTATTCCCCTTAGAAAAATGATATTTCTGAAAGGAAAAATCACACCATTATTGAGATAGCTAGAACAATGTTGCATTCTGTAATTATTTCCCCCTAGTTATTTTAGGTCAAATCAATGAATACTACTATGAATATTTTAAATAAGAATACCTAATTAATATTTTAATTTTTATACATAAAAAATACATGTATGCTCATAGCATTACATTTACTTTGATAAAATGATTTTGTTGTTACTTTAAAGACACTAACTATATTGGTAGTGTCTCATCTACATGGTATTTTTTTAGTAAAAATATTTATTTTTGATTCTTGGAAAATATTTATTATAATTATATTTTAATAGATATATTTATTTTATATGAGAAATCAAATAAAATATATAGATATTATGATTATTTTCAATTCATATAAACTAGCATGGAAATACATTATATGCATGACATCATGTCTAATTTGACAAGATGATCATGTTTAGTTATTGCATTTGGTAAAAATATCATACTAAGTAAGCTTGGATATTTTGTGTTTTATTTTTTTTAAATTATTTAATTTGATTAGTGGGGCAATTCTATGTTAATATGATTAGATACTCTCATTTGACTATTTTATCATTTTATTGTTTAGTATAACATCCTTATATGTTTCATTTGATAATAAGATATGTTATGAAATGTAAAGTGTAAATGGATTTTGTATTATTCGCTCTTCATCATTTAGTTTACTAAGAATTTTATTCATACATCTCTGAAAATTATTTATTTTAGTCTCATATCTGTTTGATTAGATGATGACATTTCATGTAAAATTATCTATCTTTGATGTATGAGAATTTATACCTCAATCTTTTGTTGAAGCATATTAAACTTTAAAAGTTTTGATAAGACTCAAATGATAAAATGAGTTATTTTTAATAAGATATCTAATGTTTGGCTAAACATAGTATCATAATATTTATAAATTATTATAAGTGCATCGCATGATAGTTGGGGATGTTGAGCATAGTCATTGATGTCAAAGAGAGCATGTTATACTAATGCATTAATGATAAAGTGATCAAATTTATGGTTTGGAGTTATATACCACATTTACAGGTCTATAAGGAAAAATATGTTATGAGGAATTCATAAATGTCTTGGTGAATCTCTAACGTTTAACTTGATCATTTAGAATGAGAAACAAACATCTTATAGCTTGAGAGAAGCTAGACCGTCACTACACATCATGCATATATGAATAAACTAGTAAGTTTCTGTATTTATTTATAGTACTTAGATATTAAATTAAGGTCAAAGGATTTCATGAAGATGTTATCTATAGTGTCAAGAAGGTCCCCTAAATATTTGGACTCTTGAAGTGTTTTCTAGCTCAATTTATAAAGCTTCAAATTTGCTCTAGCATATTGTGATGGGATAAAGATCATCACGTCTAACTACATTGAAGTCTAAGATCAAATAATCAGTAGATCTAATGGTGAACATTAAATCATAGATCTTTATCTAAAAGTGTACTTGAAATTCAATATGTTAAAGTTGAATGTGCTAGTGACATATGTCACATTCATAGATCTTAGATAGAAGATCAATGGTTCATGGATGATCATGTAGTTAGAAGATTGATGGTGCAAGTTGAGTCAAGAAGTCAATGTGCATCAAAGGCACATGGGGATACCAAGTGGTAGAATCTTGAGAGATTTGATCCCATATCAATGATGAGCACTAAAAGATAAAGATCAATCTAATCCATAGAAATCGATAGAGCATGTTTATTTAAAGTTTCTAAGGTGCATGAGATGAGGTCAACATGATCGATGTTTAACATTTGTGCAGTGATCATTGGAATTTAAATATTCAAATTTGTGAAGAAAACTAGTGCTCAATTTTTGGGATATAACTTTTGATATAGAACAAATTTATTGATGCAATAAAAAAGGTTGTAGAGTACTTCAATACACATCCATAAAACCTATTTATATGGTTTTAATGTTTGTATAGACAAAATTATTGAGCTTAAAAATTGATTTTGTATTCTTTCTTTGTGTTCTTGTGTATAGAATAATGTTTGATCAATTTGTGCTTTATCATAAGGATGTTTTAGTGGGAAAAATCACCTAAATATGTTTTAGAGATCATATAGATGGGGTCCATGTACTTAAAAGTGATATTGTGTTCTTATTTTACTAGATAAAGTGCTAAATGAGTGAATAGGTCTCCATGAGACCTATAATGGCTACTAATGCCTAATTAAAAGGTGTAGCTACTTAAGTGTGAACCATAACTACTATGGCTAACTTATGATAATGTATTTGAGATGTGTATTTTATTGTTAGATGTCTCAATGGTTAAGGCAAGGCTTATGGCTGACCAAGAAGATAATATTCATGAAGATTCTATAAATAGTGGAGACTAAGGTGATGGTTTCTAGACTTAAGTGTGTAAAGAAGAGTAGACGTCATATTGAGAGAAGGAACCTTTAAAAGAGAAGGTACAGGTCAATGAGGACCATTAAAGAGAAAATAAGATTAATCATGTTTATCTGATCAATTTTATTAAAGTGAACACATAGGTCAGTGGATCTAATAAGCCTAGAAGAGGCAGATTGAGCAAGTAAGCCCTAGACACTAATTGAGAGAATATGCTTAGTGAATAGATTGAAGATTTGATCAAGTTGAGGATTTTTACATGACCTATAAGTTATGTTGTTGATGTTTTCATAGATTTGTTATATGTTTTCTAATTGTGTATGTGTTTAGAAGTGAAGAGTGATCTAAAAGGGTGTTTTGGATGCATTTCTTGTGTGTTCATGTTTGTGAGAGTTTAAAGGAGAAAGAGTGCAATTAAGATAAGTCCTTCATCAAATCTAAAAGATATCAAATCAAAGGTGGATATCATATCAATTTATTTGAGTGGGTGCTTGGTTGCTTAGGGGGTTGGTTCCTCCTTATAGGATGGGTGTCTCACTAAACTAAGGGATTAATTTTCCTTGATCAGTGGGTGCTAGTCTAAATGTTGGATCTTGTTTTATATGATTCTAGTCCATCTTACAAGGTTCCATGGGTTTATCCCCAAAGAGGGTTTCCCACATATTTGATGTGTTCATGTGATGTATGTTTTTATGTATGCTTTGGATGTATATTATTTCATCTTCATGTTGCTTGACCAATTTGATTTACTCTTGATATTTTAGAATTGGGAATTGAATTGGATTATTTAACATCACTGATTAACCTCCCCTCTTAGTGATTTTATGTCTAACAATTGGTATCAAAGATGGACCTTATTTAAAAGCTTAACCACTTGAAGGTGATCCAAGGTACAATATGGATAAGAAATTGAAGAAAGAGAATCAAGAGTTGAATTCTCAAGTGGAGGTTACTTATGCATGTATAAAATCAAGTGAATAAAAGTAGAATAAGATTAAAAAACTTATTAATAAGTACAATGGTAAGATGAGAGAGTATGATCAAGAAGAATCTTAGAATAAGACCATGGCCTCAAACTTTAAATATATTATAGATGACTACATTAATCTCAAAAAGGAGCTAAAATCCTTGAAAGCAAGCTCAAGATCAAAAGATGATAAAGAGAAGATAAAAATTCTTGAGGATCAATTAGGTATTACAAAGACAAATCTAAGTTAAAAACAAGAATAAGAAGTTGATCTAGAAGCTAAACTCATGATTACACTTGGTGAACTAAAGGATCAAAATAAGAGGAATTACAAAATGAGAAATATGATTAAAGGTCTTGAAGCAAAAGTCATATATCTTGAGGGGAGTTTGTCATGAAAATCCATGAGAGAAGAAAAGGATAGTCAAGAACTGATAAAGTCTAAGGAAGATAAAGCATATAAATTAAAAGATGGCATGGCCAAAAGGGATAAAGAGGATAAGGAGACCATCCAAGATCTTAGAATTCAGTTAGAAGTTGCACGTTCAAGCATGAAAGCTAAAGAAGATGACTATGCTCAATTAAAGACTAATTTTTTTTCTCTAAAAGATGAGCATAAAAAGGTCATAATCAAGATATGCAATCTTGAAGAAGAACAAAATAAATCAAAACAAGATAAAGAGGATGGGATCATTCAATTGAAGACCAAGCTAGATTCATTGAAGGACGAGCATGAGGAATTTGTTGTCAAGGCAAACAAGATTGAGAAAGAGTAAGAGAGGTTATCTCAATACAAGAAGGATGCAAGCACCAAAATCAAAATAAAAGATCCATCAGGCAGCTAAGTTACATGAGGTATGAAATATATTTTAATGGTCATTGTTATGCTTATCATAGGTTTGGTCATAAGGAAATAAATAGAATAGCTAGTCAACTAGAGGTATGGAAAATGTAGTCTATTATAATTTTCATAACATGGGACATATTGTTTGTTTCTACCCAAGAATACATGGGAAAATATTAACCTAGGTATGGAGACCTAAGATAGCTAAGCTTGAGCATAATGAACCTAAGAGACAAGATGGTATGTTTATTGAGATTCATAATATTCATCAAGAAAAATATATGGATGATGTTATTTGATTTTGTTGTCATCAATTTGGTCATATTAATAGATATTTTAAAAGCAAGCTCTTGGGTCATAAGAAGGGGCATGGGCATCCTAGTGTGATCAAGAGAGGCCAATCCTTGGCATGGAATCCTAAGGAAGTAAATACCAAGAAAACTAATTTAGTTGAGCTAAAAGATTAAGGTGGATTGCATGTTAAAGGAAAATGGGAATCAGATATAAAGAAGGTTTAGGAATGCCAAAATAATGTGTCATCTATCTAGATAGAAAAGGAGAATCAAAAGATAGAAAACATCAAGCTCAAAAAAAAAGACCAAAGTGCCAGTTGAGACTATTTATGAAGTAGGTATGAATTTAAGTGAACATATTATTGTTGTTGAGCATGTTTCATGTAAAAAAAATTAGTTATCAATACCTAGTGATGAGGTACTTTATTTAGTTGAAAAGGTATGTCATGAATCTTTGTTGTCTCCATATTTGGCAATCCTATCTTAGAAGAAAAGAAGAATAATATAGTGGATGAATTTTTTTCTTATCCTAAACCTAATAAGAGGAATAAGAACTATCAGTATCAGATGGCCAAATATAGTTTGTTTTTGCTATGATAGACATGAAATAAAATAAAGAGTTTATGTTGTCTACATTAGTTGACAAGTTTGAAGCAAAGAATGAATTCAAGGATCCATTCAAAGTCAATCTAATGATGAGGTAGGACTATAATTCAAATGAGAGTATGGAGATATGGGAGTCTCTATATTTTTGGGACTTTTAGTCTCACTATGTCAAATGGGTGTCTCTCTCTAAGCTTCAAAGAGACACTTAACAACAAGAGTAAGCATGGTGGATGCTTGTTGAGCTTTGATTGTTGTTACAAGATAAGATAGGTCATTATAATGAATATGTTTGTTTTGAATGACTGCATGCAAAGAATGGAAGTTTCCAAATGTCTGATCAAGGATAGGGTGTTATCTAGATATTACATTGCATAAGAAAGGAGACATATTTTTGTGGAGGCAAGTATGTGTGCTCAAGGTAATGATAAAAGTGCCAATCGGTATAGAGCTAGAAGGAAAATGGTAATCAAAATATTGTGAAATATATGTTATCACAAAAGGTTTTTTGTTGTGAAGACCATACTCATAGACTTATATGATTGTGTTTTCAATAAATGGTTTTGGAGAAGTTCTAATCCATGTAGGCTTGTTGACTATTATGGTTGCTTAGAGATATCAGATATGTTGTTCTAAGAGTGAGTTGGCATGTTTCATATGCTATGGGGGTATTCATGAAGTTTTGATAATAATAAATGTCTTATAGCATCACAAGGTTATTATATTCTTGAAGAGGAGTCTATTAAAGTATCCATGAAGGTATGTTGTTGATATCATGAAAAGGGTTCTAATTTTGTATGTCAAAGATTGATGTTGGCTAAGTTCCTTATTTCTATAAGGATCATATGGGAGTAATGGATTACTGGGATATAACTAGGTTTATTGGCTTAAAGAGATGTGCATAATGTAAAGGGGAATATGTGTGAAGATGTTTTAATCATAATAATAAGTATGAAGATGTATTCTATATTTGAAAATTCAAGAAGATTGACATGATGACTTGATCAAACCAAGTCATGTATTTTGACAAGGTATTGAATCTTCTAGCATGAGAAAATATAGCTTATGATTTTTATAGGTAGACAGGTCTAAGGATCAGAAAATCCCTAGTTTATATTGATGTATATCAAAAAAACTATGACATGAGATGGATCTTGATGTCAAGGGGAGATTTCTAATCTCTATAAGTAGTTTTTCAGGTCCAAGAATCAGATAAATCCAAATTTAGATTGGTGCATGTCAAAGGGGAAGTAATTGATTCATATGCCTAAAATTATGTAAGTATCCTGAGAATCCTACTAGTATTTTAATGCATACATATTTTTGAGGAGTGATTTTTGGCATGTTGATAAAGAGACCCTTTGCATTAATTTCAAAGGGAGAGAAAGATCAAAATGAATGAGCTAAATTCAAATGAGTAAGAAGTCATTCTAGGGATGGTTTTACATCAATGATAAAGGGGGAGATTGTTGAGAAAAGTCATTGATGTTTGTTTGTCATTAATGTCAAAGATAGCATGTTGTACTAGTGCATTAATGATAAAGTGATTAGATTAATGGTTTGGAGTTATATAGCATATTTACAAGTCTTTTAGGACAAAGAATAAGTTGTGAGCCATTCATAAATGTCTTGGTGAAGCTCTAGTGTGCCACTTGACCATTTAGAATAAGAAACAAGTACCTTATATCTTGAGAGAAGCCATACCATCACTACACATCATGCAGATATGAATGCAAGTTTGTGCATTTATTTTTGGTACCTAGATAGTCAACTAAGGTCAAAGGATTTCATGGAGATGTTATTTATAGTTTCAAGAAGTTCCCCTAAAAATTTGGACTCTTGAAGTGTTTTTTTAATCAATTTATAATGATTCAATGTTTATCTAGTAGACTATGATGGGCTAGAGACCATCAAGTTTAACTACGTTGAAGTCTGAGGTCTACTAGTTAGTATATCTAATGGTGCATGTTAAATCATATATATTCATCCAATGGTGCACGTGAATGTCAATATGTCAAATTTGAATATGATATTGATGTGTGTCACATTTATAGAGCTTGGAAAAATATCAATGGTTCATGTATGATCATACAGTTAGAATATTAATGATGTGGGTCAAGTCAATAGGTCAACGTGTGCAAAAGATACATGAGGATGTTAGGTGGTAGAATCTTAGGTGCTCTAATCCAAAATCAATGGTGAGCATTATAATATAAAAATAAAGCTAATCCATAGAGATTGATGGAGAATGTTTATTAAAAGTTTATAGGGTGCATGAGATGAGGTCAACATGCTCAATGTTTAACATTTGTACAGTGACGATTGGAATTCAAATATTCAAATTTGTGAAGAAAATTAGTGCTCCATTTTTATATATAACTTATGATCCAAGATGAATTTATTGATGTAAAAATCAAATTTTTATATTACTTAAAGGCACATCCAAATAACCCATTTAAATGGTCTGAATGCTTGTACATACAAAATTATAGATATTCAAAGTTGATTATTTGTTCATTCATGGTGTTCTTATGTATAGAATAATGTTTGATCAATTTGTGATTTAATAAAAGAATGTTTTGGTGGGAGAAATAACTTAAATATGTCTTAGATATAATATGGAGGGGTCCCATGTAATTTAAAATGATCTTGTGTTCTTATTTTTCTCAATAAAGTGTTAAATGAGTGAATAGGTATCCATGAGACTTATAATGGCTACTAAGGCCTAATTGAAAAGTGTAGCTATTTAAGTGTGACCCATAGATACTATGGCCAACTTATGAAAATGCATTTGAGCTGTGTATTATCTTTTTAGATGTCATAATGGTTAATTAAAATTTTGTGTCTAACCAAGAAGATAATATTCATGAAGATTATATAAATAGTGGAGACTAAGGAGATAGTTTCTAGAATTAATTATATAGAGAAGAGCATATGTGATATTGAGAAAATGAACAATTAAAAGAGAAGGTAAATGTCAATGAGGACCATAATAGATCAAATAGGATTAATAATGTTTATCTGATCAATTTTATGAAAGTGAACACATAGGCCAGTGGATCTAATAAGCCTAAAAGAGGCAGATTAAGCGAGTAAACCCTAGAGGCTGATTGAGTGAATATGCTTAGTGAATGGATTGAAGAGTTGAGTAGTCTGAGGAGTTTTTTCATGACCTATAGGTTATGTTTCTAATGTTTTGATAGAGTTTTTGTAGGTTTTTTATTGTGTATGTGCTAAGAAGTGAAGAGTGATCTAAAAGGGTGTTTTGAATGCATTGCTTGTGTGTGAAAGTTTTTGAGATTATAAAGGGGAAAGAGAGAAAATAAGAGAAGTCCTTGATCAAGTGTATAATACATCAAATAAAATCTAGAGATCAGATCAAAGTATCTGAGTGGGTTCTTGGTTTCTTAGGGGGCTGGTTCCTCCTTGTGGGATGGGTGTTCCTTTATCAATGGGTACTGGTCTAAATGTTGGATCTTATTTTATAGGATTGTTGTCCATCTTTCAAGGTTTAGTGGGTTTTATACCCCAAGATTTTTTCCCACATATATGATGTGTTCATGTGATGTATGCTCTTATTTTTGCTTTGGATGTATTTGCTTTCATGTTCATGTTGATTGATCAAGTTGATGTATACTTAATATTTTAGAGTTAGAAGTTGAATTGGATTATATAGCATCACTGATTCACTCCCCTCTTAGTGATTGTACCTATAAAAAGTGACACTCATCTTTTCAATATTATATATATCCAATAATTAATTGCACATAATAATTTATGTTTTTTTTTCACTAAATTTGAAATCAAATTAGTGAACTTGTTTTCCTAAAATATGACTTTATTTTTTTAAAATGTGTTTTAGCATAGAATAACATAGGTCATATTTTTATGTATGTGGTTATTTTTATCCTAATGATACTATGCTATCATGAATCTATTTTTGGATGTGTTTAAGTTTTGTGTAGGTACATAACATCAACAATTTAAGAATATTGAATTTCATGTGCATTTTATCCAAGAGAAAATCCTCAATGGTGATATTGATTTACAGTTCTATCCTATAGATGAAAAAGTGGTAGATATCTTCATAAAACCACTTGTTACTACCATGTTTTGTTAGTTTAATGCAATGTTGGGCCTCTCAAAGTTGTCATTGAGGAGAAGTGTGCATGACAATTCCACTTCCTAAGGGACATGTGTTTTTTCTTCTTTATACTTATTCTCAATTGTAAATCATTTTAAAATTCATGTGGAAGTTTTAATTTTGTACCAAATATAGAAAATCATACTTTTTAATGGAGGTCATTATGTTCTAAAATTATTCAAATATGCTTAGATAATTAATTATTCAAGAGAGACTGTGAGATGTCGTCTCAGGATCATGCTAGCTTAAACTTACTTTCAAGTAGTTTATGGATTATAATTATTTTTATTTCAAAACGTGATGTTTGTCATGATTAAGGTTTTTAAATCCTTCAATTGTGTACATATTATAATTTTTTTTTGAGGTGACTATGACATTTATCCCCACTTAGTATTAAGGGGGAGTGTTAGAACATTTAATTCTAAATAGGCTTAATTGACCCTTAGCCTTGATATTAATTAATTAGATAATAATATATTATTTATTACCATGAGGTTGAAACCTCATGATAATAAATAATAGAGTTATAATTATTTAATTATTACCAAATTTTAATTAAATTATTTTATCAAAATAGATGGACCCATTATTTTTACAATAGTCGCCTCCCTTGGTATTTAACTATAAATAGTGTTTATCCCTATTGTGAAATTATTCAAATATGAAATTATTTTATCATATTCAACCTTCAAAACTTGTGAACTCTATTTGATAGAAGAAGTGAGAAACAAAAGAATATGTTGTATTGGGTCTTGGTTTCTCAATAATTTGAATAATCATCATTGATGGGTTTTTTCACTCTTTGAGGTTTTCACATGGTAAATAATTACATACTATGTCAATTAGTTTGTATTCATTTCTATTCTTTGCTTTTCAATTATACTCTAGATCATATCTTGTGTGCATTGCTATATATATCATCTATAGATTTTATCAATATTCATATGCAATTGGGTGCATATTTATGGGAATATGAAAAAAAAATTATGTGAACAAAATTTTAAAGTTTCACATGCACTTATACTTGGGATACAAGTTTTAAAATTCAACATATAGATGTATATCATTCTATAGCAGTTGGTATAGATTCAAAGGGAATGATACTAGATCATGAACATACACATAATAACATAGCTATAGATGAATGATTTTTTTTTTTCATTTCACATCACACTCATCATACATGAGTTTATTATAGGGGCATGGACATGGTCCATTCTCTTTCAATCATGCATTATATTCTACATTGAATGAGACAACATAATAAAATATGTGTACATGGTGGTAGTTCACTCCCTTGAAATCATGCAATTTTGTTCTCACATGGATCTAACTTGATAATTGGAGTGAAATTTTATAATTGAATATATAATCCATATGTAGTGGTTGATTCATTTTTGAGAAAACCTTGCCTAATCTGTTCTCTAATTTAATTATGTATTGATTTATCTAAGTTAAACCTAAATTCAAGGTTCTCTCTCTTTTTTTATATATCTATTTGGGATAGTACATTACGTAATTTTTACCTCATTCATGAGGGTTATATCATGTTGCCTTACCAATACAAGATCCTAAATAGTTAAATAAATATGGGGCATGATCACCCCATCTATCCAATGCTTCAAAAATTAAGCATCATCTCCAAAAAAATTTAAAGGGAAACATTGTTTTCAATAACATATAGGTGTACTCTAACACCTTCTCTTTAAAATTTATATTTTAAATTTCACATATGGACATTGACTACTTAATTTTATTTGTAGGTTTGGAAGGAGTAAAGATGTAGATTTGGATCCATCTCCTAAAGGGAAAAGTGTGTCATACACACTCAGGTACATTTATCCTTTTACTCTAGAAAATACATTACTAAAATAAAAGGGGAAATTTATAGATAATAAAATATGGTCTTTAATACTTGAAAGTGATAATGTTGACACAAATTTATCAGATATTACTTGAGCACACAACATGGTCCTAATTTTCCATCCTCGGACACTTGCATGCTATATTATGAGTCAACCCTTCATTTATATTAAGATACACTTACATGAATCTCATTTTATATTTAAAACCTAATAAATATCTTTAAAAACTATATCCAAGATCTTAATTTAGTCCACCTTTACACATGATATCTCCACCAATTATGGTTGTTATCAGCTAGTCAATAATGATATGAGTTTTTTAGAACTGACCCACTTCCAACAATGACCATTTTTAAAAATAAAAACCATCCTTAGGGTCAAACCATTATCAAGAATTATTCAATTGGATCCATATTTAAATAAATAATGCTTAATTTTAAATGACTTGGCACTTATTTGTTATACATATATAAATTATTGTACATTTAGAAAATATTCCCTATTCTTCCCAATTTATATACCTATCACTAGGATTGGTCATAAGACAAGTTTAAAGAAATTAAAATCTAAATCAAACTAAGCATGGTTAAGTACCAAAACTAATCATTAGCTAGATACACATAGTGAAGGACTACAATTACACAAACATACAAGGTTGGAGAACTACATGTGGCTTGATTTTCCTCCTTGGAGAGTTGGATATGTAGGCAATGGCCAATCATTAGATGGGGTGGTTTGGGTCATATAGGTGATTTATGATTCCCCCATTTTTTTTAGGTTTTAATCCCTCATAAACAACATGTATGGTTATAATGCTAAGGGGGCTAATTTTTTGATCTACATGTGTCATCAAGGTTAAGGATCACAAAAACAAAGAAAGAAAAGACACTCATAGGTGATCATATATTCACTATCTCACACCTCTACACAATTTAGTACTGATTAATAGGTCTTTCTCAAACTATGATAATAATATAATCCTATGGAACCAACCCATTGTAGATTAAAAAATAGCTCTAAAATTGAATAAGCCACATACATGGTAATCCCTAATTTTCACTTTAAAAATATAGTCATAATGAGATATCCACCTAGTAAATCTAAGTATTTCAATCTCTTCATTAATTTACATATTATAATATGCCCTTATCAAATAGGAATAATTAATCTTGATATTATATATTCAAATGTATGCTTGAATTCCATATCTATTCAATTTAATTACATTTTAAAACTTTTATTCTTATTATATTAATCTCACACACTAGTCCAAATTAATGGAAAATAATATCAAAATTATCTATAACATTAGATGTAGTGCATTGTATCATAGCTAGGTATTCTATAATTCATGACTTGAAATAGTCCATAATTTATTCCTTTGAAATTATGTCCTATTTTATTCTTTTAAAAAGGAATTTAAAGTTTTTCCCTTCACCCTAGGTTCAAGACTGGTTCTTGGAAAAATTTTCCTTCTATAACTTTATCTACAATTAGAAAAAACTCATCTATAGACATACTCCTTATTCCTATAAATAAATTGATTGTTAGACTGTCCAATGAATTTGGCTTGAAATCTATGTTACAATCCATTTTTTAATAACACACAAACCCACCATTTGTGTATAGATCAAATAAAGGACCATATTTTTCATATATGGTATATAAGGAAGAGAAATGACACCTTATCTTTTAGGCTATCTATATTTTCATTTAAAAAAATATTTGAGATATATTTATTAAGGCCTAAATAATAACATGGAAATATATTATTTTAATTTTTTAATCATACATACATTAAAGTTTAACTATTATGTTTAGTTTAATTTAATTAAATATATCAAAATACCTTCAAATTTTATATCTTTTAATGGTCAACACTAGCATGACGTGGGATTTTATCTATTCTTTAGGTTGACCTTGTTTTGTAAAGCTAGTCAATAAATTTATTTGAACTCATATCTTGTTTACCATACTTTTCAATTTGTAGATACTAATTATCTAATTTATTTTTACCTTCATAAAGAGAATAAAATAAGACTTGTGTTTGATTATATCATGAATACATGCAAAACTATGGTTTTCTAGGATAGTTTTATCAAATTTGATGGTATATTATCCATTGATAATTAAGAAGTGAATCTCAAAATCCTATAACTGATGCTCAAACTTTGTATATAATATATCATCATTTTTTTTTTAAAATAGAATAAATATTTCATCCCTCTAAAGAGGCATATGTTTTCATAAATTTGAGCTAACTAATTAATCAACAATAACTCTATCAAGAGATCAATACTAGTTTTTAGAAGCTTCTTGGTGATAATGTTCAACTCCAATCTTTAATGATTATTCATTGAATAAGAAAAATTGAATCTCTTGATACATTTAAAACTCACTATTTTTAAATTATTTTTTATCCTATTTAATATAGACTTCTCCCATGCCAATTGCTTTAACTCATGAGATTATGATAATGAAGTATTCATTTTCACTTGGTTAATTTTTGCCTTCTCATAAAATTAAACAATTTTACATGAAATATTATTTTGCCACTCTTTTATCCATATTAAAGTGGTGGGATATATATGAATTAAATGTATATTGGTAATTTTTATTGAATAACATTAAAATTCCATTATAATTTTTTTGACTATTTTCTATACCACTATTGTCACCATCTATACATGGGTCTATTTTATAGCCATAGGAATAACATGAATCCTTTTGGTGTATTAATCAATAAACCACACCATTTTTATATGAAATGGAACCTATAGCTCCATTTTAATAATTTTAAATGCATGTTAAATGATGTTTATAAGTTCTAATTAAATAATAATAAGATCATCAATAATAAATTTCATACATAATTTAATCTAAACCACTTGATGCTCCATTGATGTTAAATGAAATAACCATAAGTCAATATGGTAGTAATTTGGGATGTAGATATATAAATATTACCCCTCCTTTATTCTCTCCTAGTTAATTTCACCATCTATAAATGTAACCTCCCTAAAGGGGTTTGGTCAATCAAATCAATCATTTATTATAATTAAAAACTCAAATGTTTAAGATAGACTAAACCCACATATAATTAAATTATTAAAATAATATTTTAAAGGTGGAAACCAAGTTTTAACAATGAGTGAGGTAAGATATTAAAATTTATATAGGTGGGAATCTCCTTTGGTTATATCTATGCATGATGAAAATCAGGAAGAGGAAAGAGACGAGCCCCCCTAAAAGACCCCCCAAACCCTTATGTTGGAATGGCCCAAGGAGAAAGAGAGGAAGAAAATAATAAAAGGTATTGGGATGAAAAAGTCATGGAAATAAGTGTAATGAAATCTCTCAAGGTAAATCACACTTTGGAAGCATCAAATGTTAAATAGGGTCTCAACATGTTAATCATAAATAGCATGGTCAAAATAGATCAATATAGAATATATAATGCATTGATAGGAAAATTCATGAACCATAAAACTAATAATGATGAAGGAATAGAATGGCTCAACATGAAATGGAAACCAAAAGTTTAGATATAAATCACAACTATGTCAACAAGGTTTTTTTTAATATCTTTCAAAAAATAGGAGGATTGTGATAGAAACATATTATAAGGGTTGTGGTTCTTAATAAGAAACAATTTTATTTATAAGAAAATAGAAAAAAATCTTTGACCCACAAAAGGAAAAAATCAATCATGTTCCAATATGAGTATTACAACTTATCCTTCTATTATATTATTTTGAAGACAAAGTCATGTTATGGATGGAAAGAACCTTTAGACAATGAAATGTGATTGATCCAGTGACTAGGAATAGAGGAATGAAAGTTTAAGCTATATTTTATGTGAATGTTTTAATAGATACATATATACCCTCATTAAATATTATAAATTTGGGTCATGATTAAAATATATATAGTAGGAAATGTACCAATGATATGTAAAAACTATGTAAAGCTAGGGCAAGATATGAGGTCTAAAATTATATGGAGGAATAAATAAACAAGTAATAAAATGAACATAAATAAGGAAAATGGAGTAAATGGTAACATTAAAATTATGGATAAATAAGATAAGGACAATATAATTAAAAATGAAGCTCAACATAAGGGTGAAACAAAATAAATGTCAAATTAGCTTCATAAATATCAAGAGGAAAATGTTATTTGCCCAAAAAATTAAGAGGTTGGAAACAAGAAAGATAAAAAATAAATTAAAAGGAATTTAGGTGAATATGAAGATAAATATAAATTTCAAGATATAGAAAGAGGAAATTACAATCAAAGAAAACCAAATACTAATCTTGGTGAGGAGAATGAATATAAGTGTTTTATTTAAATTTGATTTATGTAATTTTATCTAACCAAATAAAATTTGTGAGTAAAGTAAATGGGAGGTAAAATAAGAATTAAAACACACACTTACTTGGAAAAAAATGTATAAATTTAATTAGGGTTTGGACAAAAATTATAGAGGATGAATGAGGAACTTTTCTATTTTTTGGGAATGTAGAGCTGGAGATGACTATGTATGACTCTAGTATTGACTAAGATTTTTATCTAATTTTATGAATTTTTTGAGTTTTATATATAATGCTAGTGGATCTATAAAATGACACTTTACTACCTTGTCTTATTGGACCACTATTGTCTAGGCTACTCTTCCAATAAAATTATAAACTAGAAATCTATATAGATCTTCCTATAGGTGTGTTTTAGCCTATCAAAAATGTGAAATGTGATTCATTTTAAATTATCACCTTATTTATCAAAAACATATTATATCCCTATACATAAAAAATAAAAATAAAAATTCCAAAGGGATGGGATGTTGGAGGGGTAAATGGGATTGCCCAAGATAGACTCAAAACCCTTATAAACTGATCACTACCTACATCGCCCCAAAAATAAGGACCTTGGGCCTATAATGGACCTCATGAACAATAATTGGATTAAATTTATAATTGGCATAATATTTCTTGAAAGACTAATATCCCTATTAATGGGATCATAGGTAGCTTAGCTTTGGATACATAATGAATATAGGATCATTGGTAGTCTCATTTAACCCTTGACTATGATGTTATTTATGGCCTATTGATACATGATTTAGGTATAAAAAATGTGACTATAATTTTATGGCTATACTTCCACTATGGTTATGATTTAAAGAGTAAGTGGGTTATGTATATGATAAGTCTAATTTAGAAATACTTGAGTTGTTGACCCATATCACGTTTGGACAATAAATGCACTAGGTGCTATATCGACTTCACTTCTTGACCTTGTGAATTATTTGGTAATATAATTACATTATTTAAATGATCTAGAATTATTACGGTTTTAATCTTCCAATATTATAATAAAAGAATTTTATGGGTGTAATAAGTGTGTAAGAACAAGTCATTGGTAATAAAGGAACAAGTACTACACTAGGCATTGTCACATAATATGTGATCCTATCTCTAACCCATATATTGTCTAAAACATAACTGATCAATGGAATGCCTTGTATTATATTCAGCCCTTTCATTAGTATTGGCATGTATTAATGGATTACAATCACTATTTGGTTGATCAAACCACCTTCGGCTGGTCATCTTTAATGCATGAGGATGAAGTAGACCAATATCTAAAATGCATTATGGTAGAATTATAGACTAGTTCATTAATTTCCTTTATATTGATCCCCATGTAGGGAGGTGGGTTGTCTAAGAAGCAACCATAGGACTCTACTAGACCCACTATTTTCCATCATGGACTGGCTAAGATAATATCCATTTATTAAGGCATGGGTTAGAAAGTAGAGTGGTTAGTTGATCCAAAGAAAGAAAAAACACATGTCACATTATGATTGGGTTGTGAAGAGGAGAGAATGCATATTTGAATAATTTTGATATCTTAGAAAATGATTTTTTCCATTTTAGTAATAAGGGAGAGGGAACAACAAAAAACCAAAAGAGACTAGAGAAGGAGAGCCTCAACTTGAATAAAGTTTCAAAAAAGATCCCAAGGAGGAATGAGATCTATTAATAGGCTTCTATTTTGATTTAACTATTATGTTATTATACCAAATGAAGTTTGTGTGATTATAATTATTTTAGTATGTTCGTGAGGAGAAAAATCTATTTGGATTACTTCTTATCTTTGCTTATTTTTTCTATGGCCATGATTGGGTCACCCCATAGTCTTTCTACCATTGTGTGTGAGATTTTAGAGTTTAGACATTTCTCCATTGTATTTATATCTATTAGGACTTATGATTTCTTGGATAATAAGGTTTCATTGTGTAATATTATTGATGCATTAAAAGTTTACATTCTTTATAATGGAATAAGGGTTAGGTCTCTCATGTGGGACATGATGGTAGCTTTCCAAATCCTTATCATGAATATATATTGGAACACATTTAATTGGTTTAATTCTCGACTATTTTGATCCATGTGGTTTATCTTTTATGATTTATGCTTTCTATAAATAGGTTCGAGTTTGTTAACCTCTTTGAATATGAAAAATTTAGACTGTCACCTTATGAGTAGCTATGTCATTGAGCCCTAGACATCTTGATTGGCTTCCTTTTTTTAATTTTCCCTACACTATGATGAGAGCATGCCTAGGGATGAGACTCTTGCTTGAAGGTACCTATATCAATCACATGATGATAGAAAAAAAGTTTGGTTGGTGAGCCCTCTTTTTGTTACCAAAGTAGAGCCAGGAGCAAAGAGAAGCTCGTATTTAGCTACTAATTATTCTTATTTGGTTGCTTTCTATAATTGGTTATCAGCCAAGGGTTATTTATTCTCAATTAAACCTATTGTATTTTATGCTAATAATTAATTATGAGCCAAGTTGTGAGCCACTATCATTATGAATTTTACCAATTAGACATTCTGGTTATTACTATAGAGAACGTCCAAATAGTCTTCTTGTTCATATATGATTCTAGATTTCCTTATGATAGACTAATTATTAAGAATGGAATATAATATTTTGATTGATTTTTTCAATGTATCTAGAGTTTTTTGCAACAACTCTACTCGTAGATGACCTAAATGAAAACTTATCAATATAAGAAAGTAAGTGAAATAGACTATTTATGTCGTTAATAATTGTAATAACATTATGTTCTATTGTATTAATCATGTTATGGTTGATCTTGTTATCATTTGGCATAATCCATGTGAGATAGGATATCAAATAACTCTTGATCTTATATTATTGGAAGCAACAATAGGTTTGACTATATATCTTCCTGGAAGGAATTTGATATTTGAGGAATAACTCCTAGGCCTACATGGCTCTTTCATTAGAGTGATAATAGGCTCTCTTGGATTGAAAAATCATAATGATTAGCCTATTGATCATTCTTATGTCTCATATTTTATTATATTTTTATTTATCTTGTTGGACTAATATTATTAATAAATGAGTGGTAATCAATAAGTGGTTAAGTGATTGTTATTGAGAATTATAATTTATACTTACTTTATATTATTAATATTGATGTCTTCTAGTAAAACTAACTCTTGTGTAAGAATCTTGGATCAAAGCATTAATAAATTTACATGCTAAATACCTTCCCTCTAACAAGATCATTTTATAATAAAAAAATTATTTTAGAAGAGATTGGATCTACTATTTTAATATATCTAGGCTTGTAACCTTTAGGTTTGATTGGGGTCACCTTGTAAAGAATGAACAAAAGAAGAATTTTTGATTAACTTCTTGGTAGAAGTTATTTATCATAAATAATAATGATTAATTCTTCCCCCTTTGAATGGAATGGATAAGACTAAAAGCCACTACCAAAACATAGTAATATTTTGAATAAGTTAGTTCCTTGATCTAGGTAATCCCTTCTAAACCTTAGAGATCCTTTGCTTGGAGCAAGGAATGCCTTGAGATCATCAGTTAATTGACTAAACTAATGAGGATATTAGTTTAGTATTGAGATATTTAATTGGGGTTTAGTGCTTTCTTATTCATATGATTATTGTGACATAGACTTATCATATTAGAACCTCTTCTAAAACTCTAGATGATCATTTTATCAGTAGTAGTTGATGTAAGAATTTTTATTTTCTTAGCCAAGTTTTAGTTCATTGATTCATCTCTAAATTTCACTTTTACCATGCCTTAGTTGATTTGTGAAATTGATTGTATATAGTTTTAATTCTTGTCTCAACTTATTCATTGGCTCCATATCGAATTGCACCTTAGTCACTTATTGAGTATTTATTTTAAATATTTTTTCCTTAGTTAGATTTGACTTGTTGACTAAATCCATCTTCTTAGACTTTGCCTTAGACACCTCCTAGTTGGGTATTTTTCTGACCTTTTGCCTTATTCATTCTTGTGACTTTTTGTGAGTGGGTCAAAGGGCACCACATTTCATCATCTTATTAACCTAGGAGTGAGGTCATCATGGCCTTTGGTATAATAATCATTAACTAAGTCAATAACTAGGATCCATCCATGTGTCATCATCATGTTAATTTGGGAGTGATGTCATCATGTTCCTTTATACAGTATTCATTATGTAAGAAGATCATCAAGATATATCCATGTGTCATCATCCCACTAACCTAAGAGTGAAGTTAATATACTCCATAGTAAAATTGATGTCAAGAAATCAAATCACTAGGAGCCATTTATGTTTCACCATCCTACTAACCTAGGGGTGATATCAACAGGATCTATTGTATGGTTGATGTCAGTCAAGTGGAGTGTTGAAAGCCATCCATTTGTTACCATCCCACTAACATATGGGTCACATAATCAAGATCCATTATAATATCAATCCTAATAAAGTGGATGATAGAGAGATATCCGCATGCCATCATCCCTCTAATATGGGAGTGATGTAAATAGATTCCATTATACATACTCTATTAGAAAAGTGGACTATCGAAAACCATCCTTGTGTGAGCATCCTACTAACCCAATAGAGATGTTAGTAATCATAGTTTGTTATGAAATTGAAACTTATATGGAAGTCCTATGTCACTAAGGAAATGACATGTCATAATAATTGCATTGGGAGATTGAAGAAGAGATGGTGTGGTCAAGGAGCTTGTCAAAGTGTCCATGTGGAGATGACTATGTCAGTAGTGGTCAAGGTTAATTTTAATGGCCATCTCAACATCATAATGTTGTGAGTGTGAGTGTGAGTGTAGTCCAATGAATAATCTCTTTAGTGTCTGGCCAAATTAATAAATATGTTTACCTAATAATTAATGGTTTGTGAAATTTATGGAGTAATGGTAATTTTAAGATTTATATTTTTGAGCATTTGATTGATATGAATTCTTATATCCACTCAAGTTTTATGTTTGGTTGTTTATGAATTACTTATGTCATGTTTATTTTAGAGGGGGGAATGTGTATGACATTTGGTATTAGAGACCAAGTTAAACTCTAAGATCTAAGGTATTATCTACATGATTTCATCACCTTTCTAACTTTGGATAATCATGAATTATGTAAATTGAATGTTGTACATGCTACTTGTTAACTCTGTTAAAATGTGAATTGTGTTACAAGATGTCACAAAATGAAGGCATGAAAAATTATGTATCAATTGTAATCACCACGATCCCTAAATTATATAGCTAGTTGAAAACCATGGTCAAATACTTAAGACCCTATAATAGGTGATGACTATGTTAGAAAAAATGTTACCTCAAGTCTCTATGTTACAAAAAGGAGCCTCTTCACCCCAACAAGGGTATGGGTAGGTTGGGAATATTCAAATTTTCATCATAGAAGTAGAACTAGAAACCACCTTTAGTAATATTTAAGAGTAATTATGTTCAAACAAAATCCCCACCTATGAAAGATACATATTTAATACCAAGTAAAGCTTGATGGACATAATATATTAGGGAGACTAACTCAGGTGCTTTCTTCAATTATAGATTTGATGGCCATTATGCATGAAATTTCCCTAAGAATAATTGATTAGGGGGTAATAAAGTCTTGATATGGGATAAGTATGAGTACCAAATTTTGTATAATCCCTATGATACTTATTTTGAATATTTTATTATGAAAAATAATAAAATGCCAGTGATATGCTATTATGGTTAAAGGAATAATAGATCCTCTCAATTTAAATCATGTGGCGATGTGTGTGTGTGTATGAATGCACATGTTACTTTTCCATTATAATGTTTAAAAAAAATAATTTCACTTCTCTATGATACTATTATATTAATTATGGACTATAAAAATATCATTAATGTTGGTTGGTAATGCTTGAACTAGATCTCAGATGGTTTTATTGAACTTATAACTAGAAAATGCATTAATGACCTCTCTATTGAAATTATGAATTCTTTAGATAATTTCATAATGCTTGAACTAGATCTCAAATGCTTCTACGGTCCTAATTTTTGGTTTGGAGAATGTGTGAAAGAGTGTTTCTTATTTTTTCAAGATAATTAGGACAATTTGAGGAACCATGATATGGTAAAACTTTGTTATTGATTTTATGGCTTGCTATATGAATAAATCTAATATTTATTTATGCCAAACAATTGATTGTTAATCTTACATCTTGAATTATGAATTAATATGAATCTCTTTAGAAATGACTAGGGTAAGTATTTCTCTACATAACTATTCTTTAATGAAAAGAACATGATATTGTGGGATATATTTGGGTTGCTAATTACCTTGTTGTGTATATATGGGCATAATATGACTTATTATGTTGTTTATGGGTGCATGTCAAATGGTTATCATCATATATTCATATTTTTAAGGCATATGGAATGTATTGAAGTAACCTTGCACATACTTGATATTGTGATGATAAATAAATCAATATATAAATTTGTGTCTATAATAATGCTAATTGGTTAAATGGAAGCCTAAAAGAGTTAATAACCATATTGAATTATTGAGAATATACATGGAAGTAACTTAAATGAATACATATAGTATTGCTATTTTATCTCATGACAATAACTTATTTAACATCTTAAATTGTTAATTTCCTTGATCACTTAAAAAACACTATGTGTCAATAGGAATTAGAAGGTGGTAACCATGGAGTGCCCCTCTCTTGAAATGATAGCTATACATATTCTTTCCATGAATATTATGTATATGACCTAGTTGCAGGTGATGTTGCCGTTGAATTTTCATGCTAAGGTTGACAAGGCCTGATTTCAATGACATATCACACATTGAGGGGTAATGAATACAAATCATCCAACCAAAATTGCCTAGGCATAAATATTAAATCTTAAATAGGGTATGAGATAATTTAGTGTGCATAGTGGAAATGGTGGATGGACCCACTTTCCACACCTCTTATGTATAATATTTAAAATTAGCATGGTTCATGACAAATAAATATATGAGTTAGAATGTATACATTTTATTTCTCTTACCAATTAGAGGTAATCGACTGTATTTTTTTATGTATTGGTAATGGCATGACACCTCCTACATGTTATCTATCTTACCTTTGTGAGGTAATTGACTAAAACCTACACCCTTAATGTAGTTGATGTGGTATATCAATTTGGGTCTTTGAATACATTCCCAAACCCTCCTACAAGTAGTAGAGGTGGAAGTGAAACTAGGGGCTTCATCTATGTTCCTAGTCCCTCCTACATGAAGAGGAGGTGCAGAAAGAATCAAGGTTTAGAATACTAATTACCATACCTCCTTCGTGTATATGAGATGATGGTATAATAGGGTTATAAATCTAATTTTCATAAACTCTCATGGCTAATAAATCCAATTTGAAGGGGTAATTTTGTCTTTTTACATAGAATGTCAATACTAATCATGCTAAGACTATGATATTTTATCTACTTTCTTACATGATTATATTAATGTTGGTGTGACATTATGTGATGGTTATATATGAGTATCACTTTCATGGAAGTGGCTTGTCAAATTCATCCTATGAAGATTATGGTGGTATTTTGTTTGACCCTCGCATGAATGTCATAGTGGTGGTAGGTTAGTTGACTCTCCCCTAATTAATGGAATAAGCGGTCAACTTCTTCAAGAATCCCATGTAGGAATTGCCTTATCATAAATAAATTTTTTCCTTATACCCTTAAGTGGCTCTTAGATCCACATTGTGATTGTATCATGATATAATTTTGCCAAATCTGCTTGTCAAACTTATTTTAGATTATCTGAGCTTTTATTTATATTGTTTGGAAACTAGCACTATTTTCTCTTGTCTTCAAATGTTTTAAGCTAAAGGATGATCATGGAAAATTTTTGATGAATTTTAGTTGAATTTTATTTCATTTTTAGGACTACATCCATAAAAATAAGGTGTCTCAATAAAACTAAGGTGTCTCTTTCACTCTGTGCATCGATGTGGCTTACATCCATATATGTATCAAATATCTCTTTCACTATATGAATTTATTATGGCTAGTGGAATGATGCCTAGAGGGCCTTCTACATGTGTATTCTTGGTTTTTGGATCGATGTCTAGAGGGACACATACTTTATTTTACTTATGCTATATTGATCTTAGCTAGTGGATTGATGTCCTGAGGGGCTCAAACTTATTGATTGACACATGGTTATATTAGATGATAGACCAATGTCTTGTAAGCCCCATACATATTGATTTGAATATGATTATATGGGTTTATGGACTGATGTTCTAGTAGCCTATGTATATAGAATATCATGGCAACATGTTACTTAAAACCTTCCTTAATTGGCATACTATATTGAGAAGTAAAATATTCTTATATTTTTATTCTTCTTCAATAGAATTAAAGTAATGAGAGGAATTTAACCATGCTTTGATTATTCATAAGATATTTTATGTTCCATATGGCACTAGATATGGTGACTCAACATTACCCAATATGTTTATAATGATTTAATTTGAGATCAATATGGTTTAATTCCACTTAGAATGGTATGACCATGGATGGATACCTATGATAGCAGTACAGTTGTTGTGTTTATCACCCACCATTATTCTCTCATAATGAGTCATACATCTAAGGAACATTGGAACTCTCATTCTCATAGTGAGGAAATTATGGGTCTCAATGGATTGAGAGAGATGTGTTTTTCAATATGATTTACATCAGAATGAATTAGATTATTTTATAGATTAATTATAATTTAGACATCATATTACTGATTGAAAATATTCATAAAAATAGGTTACCATTTAGTACGATGCACTAACATCTAATGTAACCAATTAAATTTAATGTGAAAGTATAGCCTTAAATGAAGCAAAGATTGGGTTTGAAATTAGGCCACTTTCATCTCTTATTTAGAGATATTTTAGCTAAATAAAGATCAAATTATTATGATCATGTATTGAAGTATACTTATGAGTTGATCACAAGGATTCTCACTATGCTAAAAATATATTATCATTCTGGCTAGAAGATTTATGGGAAGTAGAAAACTTGAGCAGGTGAAATAATTAATTGTATTCAAAAATGGAATTCATGACTTATGCTACAGAGTATGGAATAATTATGTCTCACCTATTCTAAATATATTAAGGGAATTAGTGTAAAAATATTGAGTATCAATGTCTATTGAAATCCTTCATGGGTGAAAAAAGTAATCCTGCATTGAGGATGATGCCCCTTTAAGGGGGGAAAATGTAATGCACCTCATGAACAACAAGTGACTTCAATTTATAATTGGCATAAGATTTATTGATAAGACTAAGATCCCTACCATTGGGATGATAGGGAGCTAACCTTTGGATACATAATTAATATGATATCATTGGTACTCTCATATGACTCTTGACTATAATGCTATTCATTGCCTGTTGAGACATGATTTGAGAATGAAAAATGTGACTATGCTAATCTGACGAATATAATTCCATGGTGGTGTTGATTACAAGGGTAAATAGGTTATGTAAATGGTAAGTTTGATTTAGAAACACTTGAATTGTTTCCATATATCACAATTGGACCATACATGCACTAGGTGTTATATGGACCTCAAATCATAAACTTATGAATTTATTTGTAAGCTAATTGCATTAGTTTAAATTAAATGATATTGAATTATTATGGCTTTATTATTTGGATATTAGAATAGAAGAATTTTATGGGTGAAATAAGTGTGAAAGAATAGTTCATTTCCAATTAAGGAACAAGGATTATGCCAAGAATTATCACATGATTTTTGGTCCTATCTCTAACCCATATCTTGTCTAAACCTTAACTGATCCAAGTAGAATTCCTTGTATGACATTCAACCCTTTATTTATTCTTGGGTATCTTAATGGATTGTAATCACTGTTGGGTTGGTAAAACCACCTTTGGATAATCATATTCAATACATGAGGATGAAGTGGACCAATGTATAGAGTGCCTTATGGCAAAATTGCATAGTCATCCATTAATTACCTTTACATTGAGCCCTGCGTATGGAGGTGGTTTATCTTAGAAGTGACCATAGGACTCTGATAAATATTCCATTCACTAATATGGACTATCAAATAGAACATAAATTTATGAAGGCATGGGATATAAAATTGAGTGGTTGGTTAATCTAAGGAAGGAATAGACACATATCAAATGATTGGGTTGTGATAAAGAGAAAACACCTATTTGAGGAAGGTGGATCTCTTAGAAAATGAAAATTTTCCATTTTAGTAAGAGGTGAGAAGGAATAATGGAAAACCAAAAAGAGCATGGAAAGGGAAAGCCTCAAATTAAATCAAGTGTTAAAAAAGATCCCAAGGTGGACTAGGATCAAATGGTAGTATTCTCTTTTGATTTAATTATTCTATTATTTGACCAAATGAAGTTTGTGTGATTATAATTATTTTACTATGTTTTGGAGGAGTAAAATTTTCTTAGATTACTTATTCTCTTTGTTTATTTTCCTAGATGGTAGTGTTTGGGTCACCCCATAGTATTTTCTACCCTTATGTGTGGGAGTTTGGAGTTGAAACATTCCTCCATGGTATTTCCAACTATTAAGACTTATACCTACTTTAATAGTAAGTTTTCATCATGCAAAACTATTGATGCATTCAAAGGTTACATTCTTCATGATGGAATAAGGGTTAGTTCTCTCATGTGGTACATGATGGTAGGTTGCCTAAACCCTCTCATGACTATATTTTTAACACATTTAATTAGCTAAATGTTTGATTATTTTGATCCTTGTGGTTTATCTTTTTTTTCTTTATGATTGCTAGAAATAGACTTGATATTGGTAACCTCTTTGACTATAAAAATTTTTCACTGTCACCTTATGAGTAGCCATCTCCTTGGCCCATAGACATCTTGATTGCCTCATTTTATTAATTTTCTTTACATCATGATGAGAACATGCCTAAAGCTAAGAGTCCTACTCGAGGGTGCCTAGAGTAGTTAGTTGATGATGGTAAAAAGGTTTAGAGGTGAGACCTCCTTATATTGGTGAAAGTTGCACATGGAGAAAAGAGAATATCATATTCATGTACCAATTATAATTTTTTGTTTTCTTTGTATAGCTGGATATAAGCAAAGTATTATTTATTCTCAACTAAAACTATTATATTTTATGTTAATAATTGATTGTGGGTCGAGTTGTCAACCAATATCATTATAAATTTTACCAATTGGATGTTTTGGTTATTGCTACAAAGAACTAATAAATAGTCTTCTTTTTTACATATGATTCTAGATCTCCTTATGATAGACTCATTGTTGAGAATGGAATCCTATGGGATGTTTATTTATTCATGACTAAGCTTGGACAAGTTAAAGGTCTTAATATATATATATATATATATATATATATATATATATATATATATATATATATATATATATATATATATATATATATATATATTGTTAATAGTTGTCTTAGCACTATGTTCTGTTATATGAATCATGCTATGGTTGATCCCATTATGATTTGGCATAATCCACATGAGATAGGATCTTACATAAATCTTGATATTATATTATTGGAACCAAAAGTGGGCTTGAATATCGATATTCCTATAAGTAATTTGATATTTTAGGAGAAAGTCTTAGGCCAACATGGATCTTTTAATAGAGTGCTAATAGGCTCTCT
The DNA here is from genome assembly GCA_037957365.1 of Torreya grandis. Lineage (NCBI taxonomy): Eukaryota > Viridiplantae > Streptophyta > Pinopsida > Cupressales > Taxaceae > Torreya > Torreya grandis. Next base: position 3,196,436 of record JARHVA010000742.1, on the reverse strand, counting down.
TAGATAAAAACCTCATAATGATCGGCCTATTGATCATGCTTGTGTCTCTTCTTGAATTCTATTGTGATTTATCTTGATGGACTAAGCTTATCCATAAATGAGTGGAAATCAATAAATGACTAAGTGATTATTATTGAGAATAATGAAATATCTTCATTTTATATTTTGAATATCAATATCTTCTGGTAAAAATACATCTTATGGAAGAATCCTAGATTGAAAAATCAAAAAAGTTACATTCTGAAGATCTTCCATTTAAATAAGACCATTTCATAATAAAATAAGGATTTTAGTAGAGCTTGGCTCTACTATTTTAAATTATCTAGTCTTGTAACCCTTAGGCTAGATTTGGGTCACCTTGTAAATAATTAAAGAAAGAAGAGTTATGATGAACTTCATGATAGAAGTTACTTATATTTATAGCAAATAATGTTTATTAATTCTTCCCCATTTGAATGGAATGAATAATATTGAGAGCCACTACCAAACCATAGTAATATTTTAACCAAGTCATTTCCTTGATCTAAGGAGTCCCTTCTAAACCTTATAGATCCTTTGATTAGAGTAAGGCATGCCTTAATATCATTAGTTAATCTACTAAACCAATGAGGGTATTGGTTTAGTAGAAAGAGATTTAATTGGGTTTCAACACCTTCTTATTCATATGATTATCATAACATATACTTAGTCTAGAAGAACCTCCTCTAAGGGATAAAGATTCTACCTAGATCATGTTATCAGTACTAGTCAACACAAACATTTTTATTTTCTTAGCCAAATTTTAGTTCAATTGGGCATCAATGAATTTCACTTCAACCATGATTTAATTGATTTATGAAATCAATTATATGTAGTTTTTCTTCTTATCTCAAATTTATTTATTAGCTCTATATCAAATCATTCCTTAGCTGATATTCAAGTATTTATTTTAAATATTTTTACCTTATTCAAATTTGTCTTATCAACTAAATCCATCTTCTTGGACTTTGCCTTAGATGCCTCCTAGTTGGGTCTTTTCATGGCCTTTTACCTTAATCATTTTTGTGACTTTTGTGACTAGGTCAGAGGGTGCCACATGCCATCATCCCACTAACCCAAGAGGACATTATTATGAGGCATAGTATGATAGTCATTGAATGAATAGATCACCAATATCTATCCATATGTATTCATCCTACTAACCCAAGAGTCACATCATCATGGTCCTTTATATGATAGTCACCAGGTGAACATATCATTGAGATCAATCCACGTGTCATAATCCTACTAACCAAGGAGTGATGTTAACATGATCTATAGTATAGTTTATGATGAGCAAGTGAATCACCTAGAACCATCCACATGTCACCATCCCATTAAATCAAAGGTGACATCATCATGCTCTAATATATGGTTAATTGTAGGACAATAGATTATTAGGATCTATCTACATGTCACCATATTTCTAACTTGAGGGTGATGTTAGTAGGCTCCATTATATGATTGATTCTAGGTAATCATATCATCAAAAGTCATCCATGTGTCATCATCCTACTAATTTTGGATTGATGTCACCAGAGTCCACTCTACAAACTCTACCAGGTAAGCAAGTTGTTAGGAGCCATCCATGTGTAAGGATCTCACTAATTTGATGGAAACATCAATTTAAAGTAAATGACATGTGTTAGGAATAACCCAGGAAGCCTAAACAAGATATGGCATGACTAAGTAGCTTGTCAAAGCATCCACATGGAGATGACTATGTTAACATTAGATGAGGTTATTTGATAGCCATATTAACATCATAATGATGTGACTATGACTGTAGGCTTATGAATGAGCTCTTTAGCATGTGGCCAAATAAATAGATTTGTTTACCTATTAATCAATGGCTTGCATAATTAATATAATAATGGTAGTTTCAATATTTAGATTTATGATAATTTAATTGATATGAATTCTTATATCCACAAATTTTTTATGTTTGGGTGTTTTAAAATGGGTTGTTTCATGCATGTTTTAGATCGAAATAAATGGCCATAACAAGGCCAAGGTAATTATCACTCTAATGTCTGTCTATGTGTGAAGATATCATATGTGATGTGAATATAAATTATCTTTTATTAGGCCCTCCTCTTAGTCTAAGCATGTATTATATGTGTATTAATATAAAATTTTGATAAAACATAGATGTAGAGATATCTATATTGTATTGTGTCCTTATTATTCTAGTGCCAAAATAGATAAGTGATAGATTTTAAAATGCCTTACAAACCCCTTTAAATAGAATAATCCTAATTTTGAATTTTAAAACCCATTGTTGTTCCAACCAATTGAGAGGGGAAAAATAATCATAAAAATATACCCAAAGGTCATGTGCCTCAAAAAATATTTTGAATCATAATCTAGACAAGGCTAGTCCCTTCAAATAACTTAGCAAAATGGCATAGTCCAATTAAATTAATTTTTTTCCAAAAGATAGAAAATAATATAATGAAAGATAAAATATACCATATATCATTATGATTTTGATTAATAATGGCATGGAATAATAAATTGTCAACAAATATAGTGAAATCAACGTAAAAGAATGAGAGAAAAGATACAATATGATAAAGAACACATGTCAATGGGACCCTGATTCATCATTAGGCAATTATAAATGAAAAAATAACAAAATACATAATACTTGAATTTGATTAACCAATTTTTGGATGTATACACTCCCCCTATTCTAGTAATGTAATAAAATTAATGTATTAGAGTTAATGTAATTAAGTCATATATAGAACTTACATGTGTCATGTGTTTTTGCTTCTAGATAGAGATGTATTGGGTTTGATATAATAAACCAATTTGGAGAATAGATGATCTCTAATTATTTTTAATTCTTGGACATATAATTTAATAATAAATGATACATGTGGTGATGAACCTATGATATGGATTCCATGTGCTAAATCTATGTAAATAACTATGGTATAAGGAGCTTATCTATGTTTTCCCCCAATACTTTTGGGGTAGATATGTGCCTAGAAGTTAAACTATGTTTTAATTAAACCCTACATAACTCAATATAATAGGTACTAGTGAAAAATATTTTTATTTAGCCACTATGAATGACTATAAAATTCATTCTAGTGAAAATAATGGTGCCAAATTAATTTTGAACTGGGTCTGGTGTATATAAAATAGAGAGTGACATGATTTTCCATTCCTTCTATAGAATCTAGTGTATAAATTGATTGATGGGAACATGGTCCATAAAACATCACCCAAAATTATAATCAAGCAACTGAGTTATATAATCTAAGTAGGAAGTCTAATTTTTTAGTAACTCTACATTTAAGCTAGCATGCACTGTGTACATGCCTCCATTACCATGATCTGTATAAAAACATAATCCAAATTGCATAAAATGTGAGTGTGTATAATGTACATTACCTATTTTTAGATCCATCCATCAGAACAACATAAATTTTCTATGACTTCCTGATAAAAATGTTGTAACAAATTATGATAACATGTAACAACTTGAAACCACTATTTTATTTGACTATAGACAATATCACTCTATTTGGAGAATAACACCCTAAGTTGTACTCCAAATGGAATGAATCTAGTTGAGTCATAAACTTTTGAGATTTTTTTAAGTAAATATGTCAAACTATTGAATCCTTATGTTTTATTATGCAAAAACTATATATAAGTTGTAATATATTATGTTTAGCCAACCATAATGTAGTGAGCAAAATCTATGTAAATTAAAAAATTATGAGCTTTACTAATAATTTACCAAATAGTCTAAAGCATGACCTATGTAAAAATATTGTGTGTACTGAATGTGATTTGAGTTAACTAACCCTATGTATCTAAGTTATAGAAAATAGTATTTGTGTATGCCCCCTTTTTGGTGAGGGATGAAACCAACATAAATCATTCAAACAAAAATTTAGTTTTGTCTTATAGATTGATCTTTTTTTATGTGTGTATAACTTATATTAGTTATAATTGTTAGTATATCTATAGTTTACTTGTGCTTATATACATAAAAATGAATAAACTGATATGGAATATATACATATAAGTGATTTGGGGGATGAAAATGTTTTTGAAATATCAGGACATAAATGATATAAATTAACTCATGGCCATCTTCCATGTGGAATAAATGGTCCTCAAAACAAAGTTATGGCTTGAAATATATCAATTTTTTGGTTGAGAAAATTTGGATTTAGATAATTGTGGGATAATAACTTAGGATAATTGCATAGGTATAAGTGCTCATATAATTTTGGAAATTTATTTTCTTAATTCATTTTTTTTTTTAAATTTAAAATATTAAACTTGGGATTTGAATTTCAAACATGCCCCAAAAGAGATTGATTTTTTGTAACCAATTTGAGGAGGTAGATGAAGAGGTTAGATTAGTAAGTAATGGAAACACATCTTGATATTCCTTCAAAAAATTAATTTAAGGTAATTTTTATTAATTTTATTTAAAAAAATAAAGTATCATCGTGGCTCCATCTTGACTAACCTAACCATGTCCATGCTTGTAGCAACCCTGTCCAAGTGATAATAACCTTGTTTTACATTATTATTTGAGTATAATTATGGTATCCCATGTGATTAAAATTTAATTAAGTGTCATTTAATGTGATATTTATTATGTTAAGGTTTATATTTTTTTATTTCTAATAAAAAAATTATTCATTTTCATTATGTATAAAGATGCCTAATGTAGGGAGTTTAGATGAGCTTAGATGATAGAGACCATTCATGGCCTACTCCATTATAATTAGGATAATATGTTATGGAGAGGTCAAGAATTAGCTATGTGGGTTGGTTATACTTGATTTTATATGATTTTTATATGATGATCACATTGGCTGAATGGTGGGATGTAGACACCTATACATTCTAGTTGCTTATGGGTGAGATGATAATCACACTAGAGGATGAGTAGAGGATATATTGGTTGGCAATTACTATCACTATATTATTGTTAAAAGATGAGATGGTACCAAACACTAAATATCATGCATGTGTGTGTGTGTGTGTGTGTGTGTGTGTGTGTGTGTGTGTGTGTGTGTGTGTGTGTGTGTGTGTGTGTGTGTGTGTGTGTGTGTGTGCATGTGTGTGTGTGTGTGTGTGTGTGTGTGTGTGTGTGTGTGTGTGCACGTGCATGTGTGTGTGTGTGTGTGTGTGTGTGTGTGTGTGTGTGTGTGTGTGTGTGTGTGTGTGTGTGTGTGTGTGTGTGTGTGTGTGTGTGTGTGTGTGTGTGTGTGTGATTATATGTGATTATGTTATCTGATGTTCTACATGTTAAATAGTTTCTATATATTTTATTATATTTATTTATAGCAGTGGATGGTGGTGGTTTCTCCATCTCATATATGATGAATACCATCATATATAATATTGAGTATCATGATATCATATAATATTAGGGTATAACCATTCTAACACACTTATATAAGGATCTATATAGATATACACAAGAGTAGTATAATGGTGGCATTGGTTTGGCCATACTATTACACTATTGGGCCTATGATCACATCCTTGTTACTTAATTAGTGGGAATATCACATGTTAAAATGGGCAAAAACATAGGTATTTTAATTTATATGGACTAATAAAAAAGATTTATGAGATAATATCACCATACATTGTAGGTGGATACTATATGAGTTAACTATTGAATCTATTATTTACATACCATACAAAGGGTTTGATGGGTGGTTGAAGGATGGGGCATAAATGCACTAAATCCTTATGAGTTGTTGGTATCATAATTGACTAGAAAATAGTTTTTAGAATTTATAGTATGAGAGATATACATGATAGTTTGGGGTTCAACATGATGTGCCCCCAACTTCATGGGTATTGAATTAAAGTGCTCAGGTTATACTGAGACTAGGGGATAGGGGTAGGTTATCTATGACATATATTATCACCAATCCTATAGATGAGAGGGATCCTATGATAGAGATCCCAAATGTGGATGATGTGGGGTGCACTGACACCTATACCACATGGTGTATACAACATAGATGGGACCTATTATTCTAGGGTGGAGGATATGGAGTTACCAATGGTGTGTTAGACCTTAATCTTGTGAGGGAATTAGAGGTGTGGAATGTTCAAATTTATGTGTTAATATACACTTATTTTTTTTTAATAGTTTAATAAATAATAGTTAATGATTTTATGTTCTATGTTTACGTAGGTGATGAGGATAAATATGTGATGACAATTAAGTATGCACTTTACAATTTCACATGGAATGTGCCTACAATTAAGTATGCACTTTACAATTTTACATGGAATGTGCCTAACATTATCATAGAGGGTGGTTTTATTGAGTAGGATAAACTATTTTCTTTTTTTCATGTGCCTTTATTTGATCATTCTATGATATCAACTATAACATATGATCGAGTTATGACAAAGTGAGACTTGTTGAGAGATGAGGTGGATAGACTATAGGTTCCCCCATTAGACCTGACTTATACTCTAGGTCTTATTATATTGGATGAGTACACATGATTAAATTAGGATAATGCTGATATTAAGGCACAATCAATATAGGAGAGAGATGTCACGTTCTAGAACACAAGGTGATCTTAGGGATTCCTGTTCTATGTTTTTTATATTAGTAGATATAAAGGATGTGGATATGGATGATGAGGGTCATGTGGACTATATTCTAATTATAGATTAATGTTCTATTTATTTAATTTTATAAACCTTTCATATGTGTGTATTTGATTTTTTTGGTACATTTAATGTGTTATGATTGTATTGATTTAGCTTATTTTATAGATATTTAAAATTTTAATTGCACATGTTATAATGTTAGTATTGTAGATTTGTGATTTATATTTGAGAATAATGTAAGAAATATACTTACCCTACATGATCATATGAATAAAATAAAGGGAATAAGAATTATAAACCATAGTGATATGATGTATGTATGAATTAATGTACTCTAGTTGTGTTAATACTCTATGCATAGTTGTAGTATAAATTTATGCACTACCTATTGTAAAAATGTTTATTGGTTGTCGTAATGTCACTATTCAATGATTATAAATTACTTATATCATAACAATACTATAAATTTTATTATCTTTCTATATTGGATAATATTTTAGTTAAATTTTTGGTACAACATTTCTGTCATAGTGTGGTTCTCTAGATGTGTTTAAAGTAATATGATGAGAAACCATTCATTCCTTATATCTTAGGATAACTCATTCATAGTAAAATGTGATCTAGTATAATAGAGAGAAGGAGATCATATGTATTGTCTATAAATGTGATAATACCTCTATCAACATACTACTCAATCCTATCTTTGAGTGCATAAATATCATTATCCCAATGACCATTAATGTGATGATAGTTATAATAAGCTATAATTCTAACTCTATTCAAGTGATAAAATGGATGATAAAAAGTGTAAAAAAGCATGATCATCATCATATCCAATAATTTTTTAATAATTTAATATTTTTAATGTATGAAGGGAGTTAAAATTATCTTTAATTCAGTCTAAAATTGAATTTATGTATCAACCAATCTATCCCATAATTACTTGTGTTGTAAGTGAGATTATCAACTAAAATATATAATGAATAAATTTAAAATTGAAAATATTTATTTGATAATATAAATTACCATATAATTACAATAAAATAAAATATTAAGCATGAAAAAATGTTTCAAAATTCAAATTAATGCAGCACACTACCTTTGTGTGAAATTCTTATTAAAAATAAAAGCAAAAATAAGCTTATTACAAGGTAACCTACATTTCAAGTCTAGTATAAAAGTAAAAACTAAATAAATAAATTTAGTTAACCAATAATTACATTAAAAATATAATAAATATGACAATATTAAATCAATGATAATATATGGACATCATATAAGAAGCCTCTTTATCAATTAAGCAAACATGCACACTAGATAAGTGTAAGTATAAAAATAAATTTTTACAAATAGAAAATCTAAAAATTAAAATTTAGAAATATAATTCTAAAAATATAAGTTGACTATAATAAATGTAGAGTTTAGTTAACTAAAAATTCATTGAAATATAGTGAATTAGACTATAATTGACACTTTTAGCTATTTTTAAGTAATTTCTAGAAAGTGTCTGAAATTGATTAAATAAATAATTTAGGATATAAGAGAATTAAATAACCTTAATTAACACCTAGAATAAAAAATAAACTAAATGTAATATCAATAATCAATTTCCAAAATTGACATCATAATCAACATTCCCACTTTGATACAAAGAGGTGAGATACACATAATCTTCTTAAGTCTTTCATGAATCTGCTTGTGTAATCCCCTAATGAGACTATCATAAAATTGATCTCAAATTATCACATACTCAATGAAAAAGGGTTTATAATTTTCCAACTCTCTATAAAAATGATGTTTGAATTAAATATGCTTATTTATAACATAGAAAACTAGATTCTTGGATAAATTTATTGCCCCATTGTTATCAAAAAATATGTGTGGATTCAAGTTGATCCTCTATGAAATCTTGTCAGATTACTCTCATACATTATCCTTGTGTACATGTTGATTTAAGGGTTTTATATTTTTTTGGCCCTAAAAATCCTAGATTGGGGTTATCTAGGGTTAAAGGGGATAAATATAACTTAAGGTACAATGGTGATAAATTTTTCTATAATAGGGAAATTAGATGCTAAACATAGATATAACATATGATAAATTCATTAAATTGGAATAGGCTAAAAATAGTAAGTAAAGAATTTATAGATATGAAAATAAAAAAGAAGTAATGTACTTAGCTAGTTTTGATACTAATGAAATTCTAGATATGGAGCAAGAAGGAATCATACTAGAATATGATTTTAAAACAGCCATCAATTTTTGGATTGAGTACTTCTGGAATTGTAGAC
>JARHVA010000742.1:3102500-3182500 GCA_037957365.1 Torreya grandis | reverse complement strand
TAATATGTGTATTTTAGAGTGGGACACAATCTAAGATCTAGTGGATAGAGTCAAATGCATGAATAAATTACCTATATGTAGTAACAAATCAAAGGTGAGCCAAAAATAAGTAATTTCTTAAAAATTGAAAGATTGCAATATTAACATTAGAATCATTAACCATAAAATATTTATGAAGGTACATTATATAGGTTAAAGATAAACATGTCCTCAATTCCTCATGAATGTAGGATTATTTTGTATAATGACCTAAAAATACACCCAAGCAAACTAACTAAACATGTGTAGGAAAAACCATTAAATGGAATAAAAACCTACACTAACACCCCATTAATCATAAATTAGGTGCATAGTAGAAATAGTTCCTAGCACAAAGTCATGATGAGGTACCTAAGTATAATAAAATTCCCATAGAAGAGGATGTCAAAGCTGCCCAAACCCCCATACGAGCCCTTAAATGAATATACTTTCTATCAATGAATGGTTTGGTAAATATATCAACAATTTGATCCATTTTCTTGATGTAATAGATATCAATGACTTACTCATGAATTCAATCCAAAATTAAATGCATATGAATCTCTATATGATTGATCTATTCATAGAGGACCAAATTTTGTAGATCTGGATTATGCTTTGGTTATCCTAGAAGGTGATTATTGTTTGTCAAAACAAGATGCCAAACTTATCGAGAATCCCTTGAAGCCAAATAGCCTCTATGGTTGTATTAAAATATCCTCTATATTGTACCTCTATAGAAGATAAATAAATAACATTCTACATCATTCTTGACCAACTAATTAGACCTAAATTAAGGGAAAAACTATAGCCTCAAGTATACTTAAGATTTTTAAATATCACTAGCATAATCTAAATATGTATAACCAATTAACTCAACATCAATGTATATTATATAGTGAATCCTCAAACTATGAGTACCATAAATGTAGTGGATAATATAATTACCTTCTTTCTAGTTTAACACATGTGGTTCTTGTATAAATATAGAGACCATGCCCACTTTATATAAAATGTTAGATTTAGTGTGTATAAGGTATATGATATTTCCAACAAGTTATTGATATGAGTTAGCATCAACTAAAAGAGATGGAAAAAAACTTGAATCTTCACACAATATAGAAAAGGAGTCAAAGTTATATTACATTCAACCATGTTAAATCATACAAGAAAATTAATAACATACTTATATTATGTAATAGTGATCCTAGAGTTGGATTGATAAATTTCAATCCCAGGGAAGTAATGCAATAAGACTAAGTTAGTCATTAAGAATCTATTAGACAAAGTAATTTTTATTATTATGATGGTGGATGAATAAATCCCTAATATAAATAGGTTATCCACATAGATAACTGGAATTAATAGTGAATCATCCCACCATAAATTATAGATATTTAGATAAGAATGACATATAGTGAACCCAATCAAAAGAAAAAAGGAATCCATCTTGGCATACCAAGTTTGAGGATCTTGATTGAGTCTATAGATTTATTTTATAATATTACAAAATAAGGATGAATCTTGTATAAATCTTTGTGGTTGTTCCATGTATGTTTCCTCTTTGAGATCACGATGAAGAAATACACTCTTTACATCCATCTGATGAACATCCTAGTGATGTGCTATGACAATACAAGACTGAGTCAGATTGAGTTTATTTTGGTAACTAGGGTTAACATATTGATATAGTCAATGTTATGTGCCTAATAAAAACCCTTTTCTATCAAACATGCTTTGAACATGTCTATAAACCCATCTTCTACAAAATTTTTTGGTAGATCCACCTACATCAAATAAGTTTTATTCCCATAAGAAGAGGGACTAAATCCCAAGTGTTGTTCCTTGGAAATGAGCCATATTAATATTACATAGCATTATCCCACTTAGGAGTGTTTGATGCCTCATGAAATAATTATAGATCAAAAGCAGATGTAATGAAAGCATGAGGGTCATCCTAGAATTATGAATGGGTTTGCTTGGTGTCAGATGGATTTCTAACCCATTAGTCAATACTTTGTAGTGTTTGTCTAGACCAAAGAGGACCAATGAAAAGATAGTCAGGAGGATATTCCTCACATTTTCAATATATTTTGGGAGGAAGAGGGGAATCCTTATCACTACTATCATCATCTAAACTAGAATAAAAATTTTGATCATCAAGATGCTACTCAGGTGGATCTAACTTTTTAGAACTATCATCAAATCTTAATGTGTCTAAGGGGAGAGGTGTCAAGTGTTGATTCTAAAGGACTCTCTTAAAAATAAACATTCCTCCCAACTAGTAAATCATGAGTGGTGATATGGAGAAGCACGTATCCCCTAACACCCTTAGGATATCCAATGAAGATGCAAGGTTGACTTTGAGGTTACATTGCCTAAATTTTTTTCTTAGGAATGTTGTCTATAGAAATATATCCAAACACTTAGAATTTATTAACTTTGTGTTTTTGACAATTCCAAGATTCAAAAGGAGTGACTCCCTTCAATGCTTTATGAAGAACTTAGTTTCAGATATAATAAGCATAGTTGATGGCATCGACCTAATGTTGAGGTGAAAAAGACTTAGAGTGTAGCATACATTTATCCATTTCCTTCAAGGATATAATCTTGTGCTCTACAACACCATTATGTTTAGGACTATGTGAAACTATACACTATAGTTAAATCCTCTATGATGTACATAATTATTCAAAATAGTTACTAATACACTCAACACCATTGTTGGTGCAAAAAATATTCAAGGATTTACCTAAATATTTCTCTAAAATCACCTTGAAGTCTTAAAAATGATCAAATATCTTAGATTTCTACTTAATAAAATACACCCAAGTAGACCTCAAATAGTTATTAATGAAAGTAAGCACATATTTTGTCCTATTGAATGATAGTTTTTGAAATGGGCCAAAAATGTCACTGTGGTCAATATCCAATATTTGTTCAAATCCTCATGATTTTCCCTTTTCATACTTATCCTCAAGATGCTTACCAAGTATTCAACCCTAGAAAACTTGACTTGAGAAAACCTTGAAACCATGTAATGATGATTGAGTTGTTCTAGGTAGTGATGGTTGAGATGGATGAATCACACATGCTATAATTTACTAACCCCATCTAAATGAGTGAGAAATGTAATATAGGGTTTATTAGGTACAACATGTGATAAAGTATACAATCATGACTGGTGATCTGATTTCCCAACTAAAACAATTGAGTCATTGTTTGCTTCCCTAATAACCATACAATTGAGTTTGAACTCAAATCTCTATATGTAATCATAAATGCATCATGTATATAAATCAATCTTTCCTTAGAGAAGATAGAGCATACCTACACTTATAATTGAAAATACATTTATTAAGTGGGAGCATGACCAATTTGGGGATTCACTAAACATGATTAGAGGATCACTTATCATAATACACTATGATAAGGAGGGTTCCAAAGCCTCCATTATAACATAATCATGAAATAACCCTAAAGGGGTTCCAGGTTTTAATTTTTTACATATGATAGTAATAAGAATTAAATCTAATATAGTGCTCACCAAATTTTGTGGCACAAAGTGGGGGATAGAAACAAAATAAAAACTAAACATGCATATAATACATATAATCATGTCAATGTATACAAAATTCTAATGCATGAAAGAGAAGTACAACTACATTATCTATCTACTCTTACAAAGGATAAATAAAGTTAGTAATACTTACCTTGAAGATGAACCCATTGAGCCTCAATCTCTCCCTTGGACAAGGTGATTTAGAAGAAATTTTTGTGGTATATAAGGATAATAAAGAAAAACTATATTTAGGATAGACAACCTATCAATAAATCCAAAATACTTCTCCATAAGACAAAAATATCCAAAAAAAGTATGGAGCCCTAATTTTTACTTCTCAAGTAGAATAGTCAATAAGCAAATGTTCATTCTCACTTCTTATTCGCTTCTTTCTTATCAAATGATGGGAAATGAACTTGTATAAATAGGTGGATCTCACCCTAAATCCTTCTCAAAATATCTTTCAATAGGGTCAACCCAGTCGACCTACTACAATTCTAAACAATAATTCACCAGGTCACAAGCTAGGTCGGCCAAAGGTCAAAATATCACCTAAGTGAAAATAACCTAAAACTATACAGGGTCGAGCTAGTTGACCCTATATAGTTGACTTAAAAAATGAGATTTAGGTAAGGAAAAGGAGGATAAAGTGTGTAAAAATTATATAATGGGATCAATTGAGAAGAGAAAGCTTAGGGTAAATGGTTTTTGGATACAAGTGTGTAGATAACATGTGTTAAAAGGGAAAACAATCTTATGAATCACCAATGGTCTACCCAAACCTTTTTTGGTGCAGCCCTTAAGGCATGCACTCAGAGAGATTGAGAATTGATGGGTTCTTACAAGATACAAAGTTTCATTAATTGATAAAAGGTTGAAAATATTATGTGTATACATATGTCCCACTCAAATCTCATCGTGTGTCACATGAGTGAAACATGAGATGGTGATTTGAGAAATAGAACATGATAACACATAACATTGATGTTAAGTAAAGTGAATTAAGTAGAAAATAAGATAATGGAAAGGATAGAATTGAAAAATCCATGCCTTTACTTACCATAATGTTGTATATAAATAAATATACTATAATATAAATGAAGGAACCAATGTGAATAACACTATGCCAACCTATATAAGTTAGTGTAAAAAATAGCCAAAAATTAAAAAAAATTGGAATATAGGGATATGATAGTGGAAAATATTCTTGACATCATCATGAATACAAAAAAATTTATGATTTGAAAAATGGATGAATAAAAATAAATATGGAGGCAAAAGAAGGAATTTACAAGAAAATAATTGAAAGATTTGAATTTATGAAAAGTGGTGTTGAATAGTGTGAAATGAAAGACATTTGTTATGTTTGACTTGTGAAAGTGAGAAAAAGAACTCTGAGAGACCATACAAGCTAGGATGATGAGGAGATGATAGGCTAGGTGAGAGGGACACCCAGAGGCAATAATGGGTGCAGGAAATGTAGGCAACTAAGAATCTTAAGCCAATTTTTGAATATTTTAGTGTTTTAAGTGTATTTTTAGAAATTTTTTATTTTAAGCATATTTAGATGTCAAAATGAAACCAAATCAGATGTTGTGGGTAGGAAAAAATGATTAGATAAATGGTTTTGAAGATTTTAGGAAAAGAACTTCCAAAAGGCACTTTTTTTTGCAAAATTTAAAGGGTCAATAGTGAAAGACAACTGGGTTGACCCCATCGACCTAGTAGGATAAAAATTGGCAAAGTCTACACTATCGACAAAGTAGGTATGTGCTAACCCTTTACATTTTTCAAACTATCGACCTAGTAAAATTTTGCCAACTAATCTAAAAATTTGAGAATTAAAACATAGTACTAGGGGAAAAATAATAGGGTTGAATTAGAATATTAGGTCATCCAAGTAAAAAATAGGGAAATTTTGGTCAAACTAGGTTGACCAAAGAACCAAAATCATATGAAAAGGTGTGGAAGTGGCCAAAAGAGTGATATAATTACCTAAAATGACCAACTAAGGGTAAAAAGGGGAAATTAGGCTAAAAATAGGTTAAAATGAATAAATTAAAGTGGTTTAGGATTTTTTAAATTAAAACTGTAAAAATAATGTATTTTAATTATACATCACATGGATTTAATACATCATTTATTATTTCTTAATTGTAGGGATAACCCAAATTCTAGTGATTAGTAGATACATCATGGATAAAAGATCTAATGGAGAATTTGAAAATATGAGATAGGGTGAGATTGATCTTTATAGGCTTAGGTTTCATATCAAAGATCTACAAGATACCCTTGAGCTTTGATCTGTTAGTCATCTTCTTAGGATGCTAGAAATGGTTGACAAACACCTTTAAGTGGAAGCTGGATTGGGATACGATAGAGATAGCTATCACCTTGGAGGATATACATGCCATCCTAAGATTAATGATAGTAAAGACACCTATTACGATTGGAATATTAGATAGTGATGAGGAGAGGAGAGCCTTAGCCCTATGGGCTATAGGCTCAAAGATGATATACTCAGGATGGAGAGTGAGTATGTTTGACATGTATACCTCACAGGTTCTAGATATTTAGAAGGATATGATAGGACTTATGATAGCACAAATATTGTGCCATAAGTTATATGGTGAGGTATCATTATTTTTGATAGCCTTAAGTTGGATGATACTATAGGAGAGAGTATTATATGATCTAGGGTATTTCATTTAGGTCCAACTCATACATGACATGTATAAAGTGGTGGTCATAGGGTAGAAGTCTATTGGACTAATCATATTATAGATGGCATGGATTTATGAGAGCTTTCCCATGTGATTTATGATAGGTCACCTTGAGTACTGATATGGAGATAGGACTAGGTAGCATGGGTCGTGTCCCATTTACTAGTATTGTAGATAGTGAGATAGCTAGACATAGTATGGAAGCATTATGGGTACATAGAAACTACATGGCCAAGTTGGGACATAATTACACTAGCTTTAACATGGATTAAGGTGATAATACATTATATCTAGTGGATAGAGACACATACAATGGCATGAATATCAAGGTAGATGGGTTTGCTTCACCTAGTGGCACTGATAGTGGTGCTTATGGTTTGGGCCTAACATGTTAGAGAGATGTGGGGGAGGGGAGGGATAGGGACACTAGTGGCAAAGCTTATACTTAGGCCATATTTTGAGAGACCATGGACTAGTTGAACATGATAGGCAATAGAGTAGGAAGAGGTGGGTGTCATGGTGGGCATACTAAAGGTACTGCCACCAACTCCATAGTAGAATGAACAATGACCATTGAGGACATGGTGTTAACAAAGGTAGTTGGAGATAGTGGAGATGATAGATGTTTTAGATGACCTTGTAGATGGTTGGAGTAGAGTTGGACTATAAATATGCCACTTAGGTGTAGGCTGAGATGGAATCGAGTTATGGCTACAAGATTTGCATTTAGGACGTGACTGATAGAGGAGGTTCTTAAAGGCTACATGGATGGGGAGACTATGCTTGGTATTTGTGTGGATGGTGAGATAGTAGTGGCCAATAAATACACAAGTAATAAAATATGGTTAATTTTTTACTTAAGTTTTATTTGAAATATAATAGAGATAAATAGATTTTGAGATCTAAAAATGATTTAATATCTATCTAGTGTATTGTTTAAAGTTGTAGAAAAGGAGGAGATCAGATGGGGGTCTCTTATGAGGGGAGCACTCCATGATGTCCTATCTAAGCCATTAATTCCATATGACCCCACTACACTAGAAGACCCTAAGGTATTATCTAACCTAGCTCAAGATAGTTGGTTTAAACTAGCTAGAGAGGTAGTGAGACATATATGACCATATAGAGAATGGGTGAAAGCACAAATAGAGATGGGTATAGGTGATATATGGGCATAGTATTCCTTACTTAAGGAGATGGTTGTACATCTATCTATAGTGACATAGATGATACAAGCACATGCCTATGATAGAGTGATATAGGAGTAGGAGAGAATGACACATTTGGTGACCCTAGCCTAGTTGGCACAGGTATAGGCTCAGGTAGCTCATCTATAGGGGTAAGGTGTCAGGACTGATATCTTAAATGGCCTCATTAAAATATTCTATTCTTAAGGGTTAGATTGAGGCATCCACAAGTGGCATGGTTAGGCCAAGAGATAGGTAGGATGGGGCCCAACCATAGAGATGGAACATTTATATGATTGTATTGTTGTATTAAAACTCAATATATATATATATATATATATATATATATATATATATATATATATATATATATATATATATATATATATATATATATATATCATGATTTTTAATACAAAAATACAATATATATATATATATACATATATATAGATTATTTTGGCATTTTGGATATTGGTTGTATTTTTTATAATTATGGGTGTGGTTATTGATGCTTTAGATATATTGATTTATAGCACATATATTTATTTGTTTGTTGTATATGCTATAGTAAATATATGAGGTGTGGTTTATTTTATAACATTATGTAGAACACATGCATGGTTACAAAGAAACATGCAAAAGGGATTTCGTAAAATATAATCAATCAAAGAAAATTTACTACACACTATTTCAAGTTGGGAAATGTGTAATAAAAATAAAATGATTAAGTATAAAGAAACAAAGGTGTGGTAAGTAAGATGGTAAAAAGTAATTTATTTTTAATCCAAAAAAAAAACAATTGGCACCAAATTACAATAAGTAAAATCACACTAAATTGTGTTGAGAAGTATGAAGATAATGTAATAAAATGGATGTCATGAAAAAATACAAATGGTATAAAACCAAATCAATTAATTAATTCAATCATACTATATCACATTGGGAAGTATAATAGAAAAAACAAAATTGGCAAAAATTGGTCTTTAAATTTATCACACTAATTCAAGCTAGGAAGTATGAAAAATTCAAAAAATGGTTGTATTTTTATATGCACTAAAAAAATAGGAAAATAAGAGCGAAAGAGAAATGAAGGAATCATAAAACATACTAAATCAAGATGGGAATCATGTCAAATTATGTATAACTTCATAATCAATCACATCTTATTTCATATTTGACACATGTAATTTTGATTGTGACTTGGATTATTGGAAAATTTTGTGAGGGCTAGGTCCTATCCATGGCCTTATAATAAAACACATAAAGAGAACACCCATGAGGTGGAATAATTGTGAAAATTAGGTAAATAAAGGATGTGGGTAATAGGAAGGTAGAATGTGGTAATTTATGAGGATGGCTAGGTCTTATCCATGGTCTTACAAAGAAACTCGCAAATGGAATTCCTAAGGGGAGTGATCAATTAACAAAATAAATTTCTTAAGAAGAAATATGAGGATTTTAGGGCTTGAAAAAGGGAGTGTAAAAAATCATATTATAGGCATATTATGAGAAGACCTTATGAGATAGGAGGCATACTAAGGACATGAGAAGACACTAAGTGACTAGTGACCATCAATGTACAAAGTAAACCTATTCTTTATAGACATTAAGCCATGTGGGAAAAAAACATGCTACTAAGATAAATTCATGAAGGTATATTGGTATAGAAAAAATAAAATGAACCTACATTCTCATGATATTTTCACCATTCCTTAGGACCCCTTACAGAACCATCGATCTATTATGAAGATTAGGTACTTGCATGAGAAAGTAGGTAGCACTAAAAGATTTTTTTAGTCTTCTTTTTTAATCTACTAACCTTCCACACCCTAATGGAAATTGGCTCTATCATGAGGCCAACTGTGGAGTTTGATCTTTGACTAGAAGAAGGAGATGTGCTTTGAATCTTGTATTTTAGTGTGATTTAACTTCTAAGAATATTTTTATCATTTGTATCATTGGATTTTATTAAAATGAATTAAATTTTATATGTTTTTATGGATTTTATGATTCCTCCTCCATATAGACTTGGAATGAAAAATCATGAGAGATATATTGATACAAATGAATGAGTTGTAAAATAAGCCTAAAGGAAGCTAAGTAACCAAAGACAAGACTGACTAGGACATTTAGGATTAACAATGAACTAGCATGGCATATGAAGTCTCAACAATGTATATGTTTAGTTTTCAAAAAAAAGGGAAGAAAGGGAGTATGGAGATCCAAAGTGGACTGGTATAAAGAAATTATAATGAGATGAATTATTTGATAACTAATCATATGGTAATAGGAAAGTAATAAAGGGAACCAGGTTTGTATAACCAAGTCACAATGGCAATTAGCCATGAAAAATATTAAAGATAAGAAAGAAAAGAATCATAAAAAGACAAGAAAATAATGTGAAATAAAGGAAGAAGGAAAAAGAGAGTGATGATAAATAAATACATCTAAAAAATAATTGATGGTATGAGAAGTATAGAATGTAAAAGTAGAATCACCATGTAAGATAAATAAGAATTTGACACAGTGTCAAATGATATAATAGATACATAGAAATAAAATTAGAGCATATGTATAATCCAAATGTAAATGTAAAATCACCATGCATGTGCTCATAAATACTGATAAATATTCCCATACACATTATCCAAAACATCAAATAAATATATATGAATCTTGATGTGAACTACTACTAGTGTTTCATCTATCTTGAGTGAGAACTAGGAAAATACCTCTCATCTAATCTCATCCACAAAAAAATTAAGAATGTTGGATGGATCACGATGACGAGGGAAATTAGGAAAGTGATTATTGAGATAATGCATGGGAGTGGGTTATATAGGAGATGCAATAATCACTAGTGGAGAAGGATCCATAGGTGAGGGAAGATCCACGGGTGAAGGAGCCATAGGTGGAGGCATAGAAGGTGATGAAAGGAACACATGAAGTAATGGAACCATAGGATGTGGAACCATGGGAGATTAAGGAGGAGAATTTTTATGGGAATGACCTATGGGAATAATGGTATAAGGTCCAAGATAGTTATAAGGTGTTATTGAAGGATGCGATAATGATCAGTGTGATGGGTACCATATGAGTTCCACATAAAATACACCTCACCATAATTAGGTATATGTTTAGATATAATATTTAGGTGAGGCATGGTTTTATCTAAGGATTGATGGTAAAAATGATGCAAAGTATCAAGATATTATCATAGATTATGATAATGGGTGGATGAATGATTATCTATTTCATGGAAGTAACATATAAGATTGTGATTGGTGTTAGTAGAAGCACTTATGGGATGAGGTATAATAGGAGTGTAAGGAGATAGAGAAGACTCATCAACCTATTTTTTGGGTAATGGAGTCATATTAGGAAAAGTAAGCAAACCATTACTGAATGAGGGTGGTGGTGGGGAAGGAATAGAACTAGGCTCAATGGAATGAGTAATGAGATTGAAAGCAGGGGTAGGCTCAATAATAATAGATGTAGGAACAAGATAAAATATAGAAATAATAGGAATGGGTTTCAAATTAGGTTCCATTATGGGAGGGGTAGGATATACAAAAGGCATAATAAGGGTCTCACTCATCTCAAGGGTAAACTAGTTATTATGGTCAGGGTACCTAGCAAAATGGTAAGGCCCAATCATTGAATGATCCTTGAACATACTCTTACAAGGCTCCATAGAAACCATAGGTGTTGGTACCATATCTACCCTATCATAAAGAGGAAAAATACTAAAATTAGAAATTATAAGTGAGGGGAAATGAGAAGATATACAAAAAGACTCAAATAAATAAGAATGATAATGGACAATCTCAGCATCATAGGGTTGGACAAGACTTCCTAAGAATGGATCATCTAAGGAATAACCATTATCGGAATCTAGTGTGTGAAGATTAATGACACAATTAGGGATGACCTTGTCATCTAAAGAAGTGTGGTGAATAAAATGCCAAGTCTTGGTCAAAATAATGGGAATGTCATTTCAAGGAGGTTTGAAAGAATGAGGCTATAAAAAATCTAGAAGTTACAAGATGAGATGATGTGAGAGATTAGAAGTTTTAATTTTTAAGATAATCTCATTAGGCTCATCATCATCAAAATCTAAGAGGTTGGGATGAATGTTACCAATGAGTTTGGGATGGCCATTATAACCACAAGTTGAATTGATGGGGAAATTAAAACATTGAGACTCAGAGAATGGAACAATGGGAAAAGGTTCAAGAGTAAGACTTTTGAAAACACCACAGTCTTAGAATTGTTCAAAATTATAAGGGTTAGTGTCACCCTGAATCATATAAATGGCTTCAATATTATAGAATTTAATTCATTAGTAGGTGGAAGAAGAAACTAATCTCATATGGTAAGTCCATGGCCTACCAAGCAAGAGGTTGTAAGAGAGAGGAACATTAAATATCATCACCTTCACAGGGAGAGTGATAGGTGGGATAGTAATATGAAACCACACACAAGCTAATGGAGGCATTTTCCTTCTATCATATCCTTGGCATGTGTTGCATGTGGACTTAATATTTTATTTTAAATATCCAAGGGTCTTAATGAAATTGAGAGAGGAAACATAAGTGATGGAACCCTCATCAATCAATTCATGCTTGAGTTGGATATTGCCTATTTGGACACTAATGAACAAAAGGAGGATCATCTGTGTGAATTAGAATCTCATTGGGAATAATATAGGCTATAATAAATTTTAAATAAGGAGAAGTATCCATTTTTGGTCAATATGGATGGATATATCTTCACATTTTTGTAATATGTTATCCTTATATCTAAATAAGGATGCTTCACATCTTACTAGGGGAGGATGAAAGATGTTCATTTTAAACAATAGTTTCATAAGATGGTTTTTATGACATGGAGAAGTCCTCATAAGCTCAAGGAATGAAATTTAGGATGGGAGATTAATGAGATCTCACTCATCATAACCCATAATAAGGTTTTTAGATATAGGTGCATTATGATTAAGAAGGTCCTCAGAAAGAGTCAAAGTACATTAGAATTTTTTTTGATAAGAAGGAGAAGGTTTTAAACAAGTTTGTAAATTGTGTTGAGAAGATGAAATAGTTGGTTTAGGTTGGTTTTTAATGTTGGTAGAACAAGTGTTAGTAAATTATTGATTATTATTAGTGTTATAATATGGAGGAATGGTAGAAATAGAATGGGAAGTGTTATCCAAGGGAGAACTAGTAATCGAATCATCAAAGGTTAAAAGGTCATCTCACCCTAACTCATTTAAATAAGTTGGATAATAATCTTAGATAACATGATGTTTTTTAGATAATGGAGGAGTGTAGATAGGTTTATTGTCAATAAAATCAACCACCCTTTTCATATTAGTCATGTTAACCACATTCTCTTTAGAAACAGGGTCAACAAGACTTCCTACATTGTTGGTGGAAGGGGTGGGCTTGTCTTCGGTGCCTTGATTAGGTTGGTGATTAAGAAGAGGGTATTTGTATATATCCAAATGAACATTAGATTTATTTAAGGATAAATTATGGATTTTCATATTAGTCATGTTAACCACATTCTCTTTAGAAACAGGGTCAACAAGACTTCCTACATTGTTGGTGGAAGGGGTGGGCTTGTCTTAGGTGCCTTAAAATTAGTGTCATAGGCTTATTGATGCTTTTAAATGATAGAATCATGATCAAAATTAGGACCAAGAAGAAAATCCATGGATAAATTATGGATTTGACTATAGGTCTCATTAGATTGACCCCAACTAGCATGAAACCAAAAAAAATTGTTAGGATCATACCAAGATTTCATAAGATGAGTAGGGTCAAGTTATCATGGAAGAGGCCTAGGTAGATGCTTGAGTAATTCATCTAAGGATAGAGGTTTGTGAAAATTAATGTTATTTGGTGAAGATAAATAAGGATTGGTATATTATTGATAAGGGGGATCTAGTTTAAAAAATTAGTTAAGAATTGAAATTTGAATGGTGTCATAAGAGTTCATGATACCATCATTGGTAGCATTATGATTTCTGTTCTTAAGAGAGGAGGACCCATATAAGGTTCGGGTGGCTCAAATTGATGCATAAAGAAATATTGATATTTAGCTTGGTCAATAGCCTCCTCAAAAGTACATGGAGAGAGAGTGCATACCTGATAATATAACTTGGGAAAAATAGCATTAGTGAAGAGATGGAAAAGGTTATCATTGGCCATGTTATTTTCACATTTATTTGACAAAGTTTTCCATCTTTTAGAAAAATCTTGAGAAATTTCATTTTTGAGTTGTTTAAAAGTTATGAAGTGGGCCAAAGTGTTTTTGGAAAGACCACTAGTTTAAAATTCTTAAACTAAGGCATTCACTAAATCTTCCAAAGTAGTAATGGAATGAATTATAAGTTTATTGTACCAATCTAAGGCATCACTCATGAGGGTTTTAGCTAAGATCTTGGTAGTGGCAAAGGTGTTTAATTTGAACCAATCCTTATAAATATTTACAAATGTTTTAAGATGAAGGGTAGGATTAGTTGATCCAATATAAGAAATCATATGGGTGATACATCATATATCAATATTAGAAATTTGAGTGGTAAGAGGCTCATTTTGAAAATGTTTAATGGTTTTGTTGACTAAAGCAGGTTGAGGAATGAGATTGACCTGGGAATATCTAGTAAGAGGAGAGGGAACATTATGTTTATGTGAGATCTAAGTCATTGGTTTATGATGATTTTGAAGATGTAGAAGGCGATTTTACATTCTCATAATTTTATTTATGTTCTGATTGTGAAAGGTATTCATTTGATTGAGTGTTTGTAACAAAATTTGGTTTGTTGATTGACATTTTTAACATTAGTTGAATCATTAGAATTGGTATGAGTGGCTTGGGTACCACTATTAGTGTTTATGGCAGCTTAAGAAGAACCATGAGAATGAGAGTCACTAGTGACAAAATTTACTTATGAAGTAAAAGATGGACTAGTGAATGGATGAGAAGATGAATCATTAGAGGCATGATTACCTTGGGTAGAAAATGATGCACTAGTATGAGTATTAAGGATAATAGATCTCATAAGAGGCCCACTAGATGTAGAATTTTCCATGTTAGTGAAGATATTGGGTGTGGAGGTAGTAGATGTTAGAGAATAAGAGGTCATGGCATGAGAAGGGATCATAATCAAGGGAAGAGGTTGAGAATCAAAGAAAGTGGTACCTCCAAATCCATATGAGAATGTGGGAGTAGGTGAATGAGGCTCTTTAGAGTGATCACTAGTCATAAAATGGTTAATGGTAGAGTGATCTTTTCCTTGATGTTGAGGAAATTTAGAGATGAAGAAGAACATTTTAGGGGTATACTCTAATTTAGTTTGGTATTCTAGGAAAAAGAGAGGATTATATTATAAAGAGGAATTAGGAGGGGTCTCAAAGTTTATCATGTGAGTAGTTATGTGAACATTACTCTCATATAGGATAGGATCCCTACTTTGTGTATGGGAGACCCTATGAGGGTTGGTAAAAATCATCATGTTTGTCAAATTCAAATCAGTGTTGTCTTCAAATAGAAAATTCATGGGGAAGGAATAGGATTGAAATTAGGTAAGAAAAATGCAAAACAAAGGAAACAAAAAGCTGAAAAAATATTACAAGGTCAACTAGGTCAACATAGCATAGAAAACATGGTATGTAAATAGTACAAGATCAATTGGGTCATTTCAGTAAAATAGATAGAGGCTGAAAAAGTATACAGGGCCGGTTGGGTTGACATACTACAATAGATAGGGAAAATTAGAAATCTTAAAACAGACTATGTCAATTGAAACAACTATGTACTAATAATAATTTTTTAAGTACTTTGAAAATTAATAACTAAAAGGAAATAAATAATCAATTGGATCAATGAGTTTGATCCAATTGGGGCACACAACACAAATCTTTGCACCAATGTTGGCTAATATAAGTTTTTTTAATACAAAATTTAATTGAGGAAAGAGCAAGAAATCAACTTGGAAAGTAAAAGTTAAATATTTTTTTGACCTAATTTTTTTAAAAATTATTAGAATATGATTTAAAATGTGATGGGAAGTTGGTTGTAAGCAAGGAACTAGAAATCAATCTAAGGATAGTTATAGGACATTTGGACTGAAAAGGATTTGTATTGATAATTTTACAAGCTTGGTATTGGGGCCTACCCCCTCACTTCACACACCACAGTGATAAGGGTGTCATGTCTTTAGCCAAAATATACCATTAACCATGTATTTATACTTGGATAGAAAACTAATTGGCCTCCCTCTTGGCAATGAAATACAAGTAGGTTGGCCTTGGGTTGACAATTGTTAAAGTCCTTGTTAATATTTTGTGATTTGGTCATGTGTGCATAAAATATAAAATAGTGAACTAAAAGTTAAATTAGAAACCACCTAGTTATACTATGTTATCTATTATAAGCATGCATGTAATAAGAAATGAAAGTGTGAGCTAATTACTAGCATATAAGGGTTAATTCCAACTTTGAAACATAATATAGTGTCGATATAGTCAGAAACTATAGAACAAGGTTGATAATGTCACCTCTTTACTATGGAAGCCAAGGTATAAAAGTAAATAGGGTCAATAGAGTTGACCTAGTTATCTAGACAACACACATAATATTGAATTGGGTTGATTGGGTCGATCCAGTTGATTATACGATGATAGTTTTAAAGATTGAAAATTGTGAAAATGAAGACTATAACAAAAGAGAAAAAGGATAGAAAGGAACCTCGTGAGTCTGAATACGTAGATAAGTTAGATTATTATCAAATAACCTTGATAAATGCTTGCAAATTTTTATAATAGGGTTAACTGGGTCAACCTAGCTTTGTAGGAGCCTGTTGATAAGTGCCTATCTATCTAAGGTCAACTAGGTTAATTGAGTATGATGAATACGATGCCTAAAAATATACAAGGTAGACTAGATTGACCTAGTATGATGAACATGATGTATAAAAATGTATAGGGTTAATTCGATTGACCTAGTAGTCTAAACTAGATGACATAAAATCTAGAAAACTATATTGGGTCGATTGAGTCAATCTAGTAGCATGTACCTAAAAATCTACACATAGAAATTAGAATTGGGTCAATGCAGTTGACCTAGTATAGTAAATATATGATAATAATAATGATAAAATAATGAAATAAGTGAATAAATCTTGCAAGGGTTAGAATCATGTCAAATTCATCAAAATGTATGCAATAAAAAATGCATCATGTCTATAAATCAATCCTGGCTCAAAAAAGATAGAACATACCTACACTTTCAATTGGGAATACATTTGTTAAGTAGGAGCATGACTAATATGGGGATTCACTATACCTAATTAGAGGATCACTTATCATAATACACTATGCTAAGGAGGGTACCAAAGCCTTTAGTCTAACATAATCATGTAATAACCCTAAGGAGGTCATATGTTTTAATATTTCACCTATGCTAATAATAATAAAGTAAATCTAATCTAATGCTCACCAAAACTTGTGGCACAAAATGGGGGTTAGAAATAAAATAAAAAATAAACATGCATAGAAGACATATACTCATGTCAATGCATATGGAAATATAATGCATGGAAGAGAAGCACAATTGCATTATCTATCTACTCTTACTAAAGGAGAAATAAAGTTAGCAATACTTACCTTGAAGATGAAAACATTGAGCCTCAATCTCTGCCTTGGCCAAGGTGCTTCACAATAAATTATTGTGGTATGTAAGAATAACAAAAACAAATCAGATCTAGACTACACAAACTATAAATGCATCCAAAATACCTATCTACAAGACAAGATCTATATCTACAAAGAAATTATGGAACCCTGAGTTTACTTCTCAAGTAGAATGGTCAATAAGTAGATGTTAATTCACACTTACTTCTTATTCACTTATTTCTTATCAAATGGTGGGAAATGAACTTGCATATATAAGTGGATCTTACCTTAAATCCTTCTAAAAATATCTTTTGATAGGGTCAACCCAGTCGATCTAGTACAATTTTGGACAATAATTCACTAGGTCACGAGCTAGGTTGGCAAAAGGTCAAAATAAATCCTAAGTGAAAATAACATTAAATTGTATAGGGTCAACCCAGTAAACCCTATATATTCAATTTAAAAATGGGATTTAGATAAGGAAAATAGTATGAAGTGTGTAAAATGTCTAGAATGGGTTCAACTAAGAAGAGAAATCTTAGGTTAAATGGTTTTAGGAGAAAAGTGTGTAGATAACATATGGAAAAAGAGACAACAATCTTATGAAGCACCAATGGTCTACCCATCCCTTTCCTGGTGCACCCATTAAGGCATGCACTCTAGGAGATTAAGACTTGATGGGTTCCTGAAAGATACAAAGTGTTAGTAATCAATACAAGTTTGAAAATATTATGTGTATACACTCTCTCTCTCTCTCTCTCTCTCTCTCTCTCTCTATCTCTCTCTCTCTCTCTCTATCTCTCTCTCTCTCTCTCTCTCTCGTATTGATGTGAGTGATATGATAAATAGATAAAATATTAGTGGGTAAATAAGGAACACAAAATATCCCATCATTCAATTTAACTGATCTACTTTCGCTAATCTATATGTAATTATCATCATCAAATAAGATGTAAGGGGTAAAACAAGGCTCTAAAGAAGATAACATGTCTTGTGATGAAGCCATGTGGTGTAATGTACCAAAATCCATAACCCATGTGGAAGGTTAGGATGCAACTGCAACAAGTAATTTTCCCTTATATTTCCCCTTCTTACTATATTTGGACTTAGAATACTCATGTGCTAATGAAATTTGATTAGAATAATTAGGGATACTAATATTGTGATTCTCGACCCCTTTTTTTAGTTGGTCAATTTGCTTCTTCATGTATTTGGATTCATCATGTCCAAATTTATTGAAATAGACACATGTCAGTTGTTCTTTCTTGGATTTATCATCTCAATAGGAGTAATCTTTTAATACTTTTAAATTACATCAAAGCTATGACCCTTTATTTAAATTGGGTCATTTTTGTTCTATTTCTTCTCCTTACTACTATAATCCATTTGTTTATCATGACTCAAAATTAAGGCATGTGATTTTAATGACTTAACCGTAACCATTTAAATGAGCTTGTCTTGCTCTTGAGTCAAGTCAATAACAAAGTCCATCTTAGGATGAAAATTTCCATGTAGTTCTAATAGTACGCTTAGTGACATGGAAGGTTTAAAGAAAGACATAATAGTTATAACCCAATTTTGGCAATTATGGAAAGGATCAATTTATCATCTTTTTTGTCAATATTGCATAGTTTCAATTGTAACTTGAGTGATTTGAAATTTATGAATAAGTCTTGTATTATATCACAATCACTTGGGATCAATCTGATGAGCTCATTCTCCAACTCATGGCCCCTCATGACATCATGTTTTCTAAATATTTTTATAATAAGGTCCACAATTGATTTGGAGTTATAGATTCGATATGAAAGAGCATGTTAGGAGACATATAAACATAGAAGAATTTAGGATTATCACTTTTATTATACCACTTCACATTCATTATTTTGGGTTTTAGTTCTATTTTTTATCCATCATGATTTGGTGTAAGTATTTTCTCCTCAATATTATTTTCACTTTGACTTTCCATTTGTCATAGTTGAATAGTGTAAGAATCATAACTGAACTAAGATCCATGGTACATAAATGAAGTATGTGTTTAAATGCATGTGTTTAAATATGATTATATAAAACCTCCTCCAAAATATACATAGGTTCAAATTTATAAGGCATTATAATTTCACCATTTCATAGAACTAAAAAAAACTCACTCTTTCAAAAAAATGGCACTTGAAATGGAGCTGTCAGCTAAACATTATGGAAATTTGAATGTTTCTAGCTAAAAAAAATGATATCCACTTTGCATTAATTTGAAAATTTTTGGGTTGAATTTTTTTAATGTGATAATTTTTTTGAATCTACTTCCCCACATAAAAAACTTATGCCCCTTTGGAGAAAAAGTTAATAAAATTTGGGTTGGACATGATTAGGGGCTTAAGTCTTATATGAATAGGGTTAAGACCTATTTTGAGTACCCTCCCCTCTCACTTGGAGTAACATAACTAAAAAATTACCCTTATAAGAATACATATTGTATGAATTTATGTGAAATCACCAAAAAAAAAAACTTGAAACCCTCCAAAATGGAAAAAAAATTGACTGCCATGAAACTATGTCATGTTTAAAGCCAATCCTAGGTTTTTGACATGTTTTAAATCTAATGTCACAATTTATTTTGCATGAAAACATACCAGATGAAAAATGACTAGTAAAATACACCTTTTCCCTTGTTTTTTTTCTAAATATGAATCCACTAAGGATCCTAGAAGAATATAAAAATCTAAGAAATGGTGAATCTATAATATGCTAGGTCAATGAATGGTAGATCTATAATATGTAAGATGAAACCCAAGATTTCACAAAAGAAAAATGAAATTCATCAACCATAAAATCTCTAATACCATGTCAGAGTGGGATAAAATTGAGGATCCACTAGATAAAGTCAAATGCATGAAGAAATTACTTGTATGTATTTAAGAAATCAAAAATGAGTCATAAAGAAATAATTTATCAAGAATCAAAAGATTACAATATTAACATCAACATCATTATCAATAAAATATTTAGGAAGGTACATAATATAAGTGAAATATAAACATTTCCTCACTTTCTCATGAATGTGGGATTATGTTTCATAATGACCCAAAATTACACCTAAGTAAACTAACTAAACATGTGCAAGTAAAAACCATTAAATGGAATAAAAATTATACTAACAATATCTCACCACTTAAAACCTAGTACAAATAATTTATGGTACTAAAAAGGATTATGTTTAGGTGAAATATTTATCATTTTAATATCTATGGTACACTATGCATGTACAATAGGACTATGTGGTCATGAAGGGATTTTAGGAGAAATATGAGTTCATTGAATCTATCTCTATGTGCTCTATGGTTTGTTTGGAATAACATTAGTAGAAACATGTTGTGTGATTGTAAAATTTGAGCAATAAATTTAAACACACAAAATTAGAACTAAATCAACTCAAAATTCAAAAAAACATCAATGAGAGAGAATGGAGAAGCAATCAAAATTAAAATGCTCTTATCATCACCTTACTTATTTGAAACTTCCCTCCAATATCTTCAAAATGTTTCTCCAAGGATAATTTGATTGTATGATTTTGGATTTCAAGACAATGTGGCTTTAATATTTAAAATGGACACAAAGGGATTAACAGATTTTTTAGATGAAAGTATTATGGATGTAATGAGAGAGTATGAAGGATATGTGAGGTTATGTGTATTTCCAATTAGTCTAACCAAGAATCTTGATTGGTTATTTATAGGGTGGTGTGGAGGATTAAAAGGATTTTTAAATTCTTTAGAATCCTCTAGGTTTAGATAATTCTAGGGAATTTGAGGTATCAGAAGAAGATTATAGAGTTAAAGATCTCTAGATTTAATTAGGAATTAATGGGGATTAGATTAGGGGTTTTAAGTGGATTTATTAAACCAGGTTTGTAGGAGAAGCTATGGGTAGGTTGGCTAGGGAAAGTAAGTGATATATTTTTAATTTAAAATTGGCAAGTGGGAAAGTAGGATTAATAGCTTAATAGATTACTAATAGGATAATCAATGGATTAATATGGTGTGGAGTGTATGTAAAGATTTATATGGTATTATGAATATATATAGTGTGAAATAAAATTAGATTTTTAATTAGGAAAAAGGTGATTTATTTTAAATAGAATTAGTCATGGTAAATAGTGAGATTAATTAACTGATTAAGGCAAGCATATTTACTATTTGAAAGGGTATTGTGAGTGAGGAAGAGAGAGTAATGGTATTTCAAATAAAAACCATTGTGTGATGGGTTAATAAAAATGAGGTTGCATGATGCCCCCTCAAGAGGGCATATATGGAAGAATGGACTAGATGGCCACTCAAAAAGAGACATGGGATGGGTATATAATCAAGACAATGAGGATTTATGATGCCCCATATGATATTTGAGCTACAAGTGATATGATGCCCCAAGTGAGGATGCAAGGGAATGATACAAGTGAATTTGTATGTGTAAGACTAATCTTAAGGGGGAACACACCTTAGCAACAATGATTAACCTCTTAAGATGAGTCCTATTAAAATACTAATGGAGCTCTAGGTCACATATATTATGATATCATAGATCCTATCATTTAAGATTTTTAGACATTGATATCCAATCCTGGTGTTACTATATCATATATAGGGTGTTGGAGGCAGAAAAGACTGAAGAGACTATTGAGAGTTGTTCAAAGGCCTAGGAGGAGAAGGTTAGTATAGGTTTTTAGTTATTAGAGGCCAATTGGTGTAGCAAGATTTTAGGGTTGTAGCTTCCAAATTGAGATTTTTGGATTTTGGAGATAATAGTGTTATTTTATATCATGATTATATTGTCTATTATCATAGGTCCTTCAAGGATAGGATAAATTATGAATATGGAGGGATTAAAGATATAAAAAATGGGTATGGGGATGTTGGAGATGGTTATGCATTGATGGTTATTCATAGAGTTAGAGGGTTTATTTATGGAGTTACACAAATAGATGCAGTGATATGTCTTGATGTTTTTAGGCCATCTAAACCACTAATTACAGCTAAGGATTAAGATTAGATATATATTTTAAATCAAGAGATGATGACCAAGGTTGTAGAGATATCTAAGATTACATTAGAGAGGGACATATAATAAAGGCAAGTCATTGATTTATAGAAACAATTAGCTCAACAAGATATGTAGATGGGTCTTATATTATCCTACATGACTACATTAATAGGCTAGATTGGTGATAGGGATATCAAAAAATTAGCTTTACAAGGATAAATCACTTAGATTAGGCCATATTCACTCAATGTGAGTTAAATTTATAGGTGGTAGAGAGAGCTAGAGATGATGGGGCTACTTTATTTTAGAGGCAGGGCTTAGGGGATGTGATGGGATATATATCTTAGTTGATGAGGGAGGCACAATACTACATAATACTTTATGATGGTGTTATGTTTATTGATCAATGAGCACCTTCATAAAATTTCAACACCTCTTCACATTATGTTCATCAACCTCATATGAGACCATTAGGACCACCATGATCTTGATTATGAGACATTTATCTTTTTTAGACTTGTATTTTCGACTCTTGGCACATGGATGTTCATTATGCTCATGTTGTATATGATTTTTGATAGGAATCATGGACATTTATATGATTATATGGTGATATGATTCGTTGTGTTATATTGCATGTTTATGGATTTTGTTTGTGTGATTATGTTGTGATGTTAGGTTAGATATTGGATTATTTAGTAAATTTATGAGATGATATTCATAATTGATGTATTTTAGATGTGTAATACTTATTAGGGTGAATTAAATGTGTTGAAATGATTTGTAATTACTTTTCTTATGGATGTATTTGAATTTGATGGATGTAATGATGTGATGACAAAATTAATAACATGATGATGAGTGACATGGCATATTAAATATATATTAGAAAAAATGTGATTTGATGTTATAATAATTAAATGAAATGGATAATGTGGTAATGGGATTATATGATTTAAGATTTTGTGTTAAGATTCTAATAAGTTGTCCTTAAAAATTTAATTATATGTCTCAAGAATTTTAAATGGGATATTGGATAATCTTCCTTCACGATGGGGTGGAAGGATAAATTAGTAGGCTAAAAAGGAGTGAGAATTAGGTCAAGTCAGATGGGATGGAAATTTGGATAGTTTAATTGATTAGGGGATGTGGATTGAGGGTAAGATGTTGGTGATGTATTGAAGCCACATATATTTCAACAATCCATTTTAGTATTACACCTATTTAAAAGTGTACCATGACATTTGATTAGTCAAGGTGACATTGGTATTATAGTGCATAGGAACTTAAGAGGGAACTCCATGACTGACATTCCCAAATCATAATGGGTAGTGACTTTTACCATCCTCATTCCTATAAAATCAAAAATATTTCTAAAGAAGGTAAAAATTAGATATTTACAAAATAGTACACTTAAAAGTGTTAGAGATTTGTCATGATGATGTCATGGTAGTGTCATAGATGTTCTCTGGTGAGTGGATGAAGTGACTTGATAGTTTATGTGACAATGACAAAGTGTGAAATGTACTTATTCTAGTGTGTTTTATGTATGTTTGGTTGATCTTCAATGTTGACATGACTAGAGAAGATTAGGGATGAGTATGGTAATTTGAGCATGTAAAATGGGTCCTTATGATGTTATCTACACATGGAGATTTTGTGCGCACAAGTGGAATTCATTTGGTTATTCATAGTTCTCATCTAGACACTTTGGGTCCAATGGCAAAAAATTTGAGTAGACAATTTGATGATGTCACTATTGACACATGGGAAGGAGTCTAGGGGAGTTGGTCATATGGTTATGATCATATTAGTTACTAGTTTTTATACACCATATTCAATTCATGCATCAAAATGTAGTAAAAAATATGAGTTTGAAAATTTAGATTCTCAATTAGAATTCATTGTTTTCCCATACATAGCCAAATTTGCAATTGGCCAGAAAGAGCTGAATAAACATGTTGATGAGGTCAACATTCACATGCATAGATGTTTCAAGAGAATGTGATCATATGGGTTTATTTATTTTTGGACTTAGTTTATTTTTTTTTAATTTTTATATCATGAAATGTACCACATCAAAAGATATGCATATGCAAAGCCAGGCTCCCAAGTAGTTTAACTATGTTTTCCCATAGCCAATTTTAAATTAAAGCAAAAAGAGTCAAGTGAGAATTTTGATGGTGTTATATCTTGCACATGTGAAGGTGTCAAGATAATATGATCATATAGGTTTGTTTAGTTTTGATCATAGATTATTTGTGATAAATTTGAGATCATTTACTGAATCATAACAAAAGTTATGGATTCTCAAAGTTGGTCTTTCAGGCAGATTTGGACATAGTTGGCTCTATGAAGAATTTTTT
This sequence comes from Torreya grandis, assembly GCA_037957365.1. Classification (NCBI taxonomy): domain Eukaryota; kingdom Viridiplantae; phylum Streptophyta; class Pinopsida; order Cupressales; family Taxaceae; genus Torreya; species Torreya grandis. The sequence continues at coordinate 3,157,930 of JARHVA010000742.1, read as the reverse complement.
TAGAAGGCATTTTAATGGAATTATATCTCATACCCATTAGGGTTATAGGATAATTATATCACATGGTTGGATTCTCCTATGGAAGGAGATCATCTAGTACAAATTTGAGATCATGTATCAAAGTGCAGAAGAAGTTATTAAGGATTAAAAATGGCTACTTATGTATATTTATAGGGTCCCTATACATAGTCATTTTTAAATGAGTGAAAGCTTGAGAAAGATCAATGGTGTACATTTATTCAAGGATTCATAAGGTATTGATATGAGGATAGGTGCATAATGTTTAATAACTAAGCAAAGGTATAGGATAAATATCCAATGACGAGTAGGCATTCATAAAGTTTGATCAATGATGAGCATTGATCATTATTGACTTGGTTGATCCATAAAGATCGATGGAGAACATTGAGTCAAAGTTATCAGATTTCATGATATGAGATAAAACTGTTAGATCTTTAATGTTTAGTTTTGGTGGTCTATGCATTAAATCTTAAGCAAGAATGATGGTGCATATTCAATATAAGCATTGAGTTGACAAGATTTGAGCATTGTGTTTGAAGGTTAACTATGACCATTTGAATTCAAATATTTTAATTTAACATGGGAAAAAATAGAGCTATGTATTTCATCCATATATTTTTATAGAAGTCAACGTTACAAGTTCTATAAGAAGTAAAGATGAATAAGACTCCATTGCACATCTAATGAACCTGATTTGAAGATATGAAAGTGGGTACAATAAAATACATTAAGCCTAAAAGTTGATTGTGTATTCGTGCATATTTAAAAAGTGACACAATAAGGATATTTGATCCTTTATTAATTTTGTTTTATGTTTCATGATGAATTAGATATTGAAACATATTGTAAACTCCAAGAGGATGATCTATGTGGATTTTTGAGGTCTGATCAATCTATCTTGAGTATAAACAATGCTTAAGAAGTTGACTGTGTGTTCATTCATGGTGACTATGTGCACCAAGTTAGTGTTTGATGTTATTTAGTGGTCTTATGTTATTATTTTGATCAAGGGAGTGCTCAAGAAATTAATAGGTTTAAATGAGACCTATAAGGGCTACAAGGGACTTATTAAAAGGTGTAGTTATTTAAGGGTCACCCATAAGTGTTATGGCTAACCAATGAAAATTGTATTGAGTTGTATCTTCATGTGAGAAATGATTTAAGGGATAAGTCATGCCTAATGGCCACCCAAGGTAGTAATTATGAAGAATGATTTATAAATAGTGAAACTAAAGATGTTGGGTTATAAAATTTGTATGAAAAACTAAGGAGCGATTAGATAGAGGTTTGTGTGTGTGTTTTTGTGGATCAAAAGAAGGGTAGAGTACCTCGAGGATGAGTTATAAAAAAGAAATAATTAAGGACTATTTGTATGATCTATTGGTCATGATTCTACTGGCAGAATAGTGAGCTTGATGTTTGAGTGTGAATGAAGGTAAAGTGTGATAAGAAGAGGACCATCATCAGGTGTTGTTGACATTCATTCAAAGGTCGATGTGTTCATAGGTTTTTTTATGGTATCTCAACATCTAAGGTGGTTTTAGCCTCCTTGCATGGTGAAACTTCATAAAAGGTCTAGCTGTTGTTTCAGCTCAACTAGATAGGTGTGGTAGCACCTTGTGGGTTGGAGTCTCACTAAATAGGGATTGTAGTTCCTTGATCATTTATAGATCATTTAAATTAGATCTTGTTATTATAGGATATTAGTCTATTTTTAATTTCCAATGGGTTTTATTCTCCAAGAGGGTTTCCCATATATGTCATTTGTTATGGGATTGATCTTGCATTATTTGTCTTACTTATTTCTATGAATGATATATATGCTTCATGAATCCTTGTTGTAACTAGTTAAGTATTTTTAAATATCAAAATTGAAGTTGGATTATTTAGGATCATTGATTCACCCCCCCATATCAGTGATTATACCTATAAAAATTGGTATCAGAGCTAGGTACTTGGGTAAAATCTTGACAACTTAAAGGTGATCTAAGGTACAATGACTAGTTAGAATGTGCAAGGTGGTTTCTGTACTAAGCAAGCACCAATGTTAAATCAATCTAATTATGAATTTTAGAGTGCTAATATGAAGACCTAAATTATGTCCCTAGGGTTTGATGTATGGTAATTAGTTTTGGATGGTTATGTTTCTCCTACTATTCCTCCATCTAATGTTGTAGAAAAGAAACTTTTGAGAACAACTCTAAGGCAATGAATGCCAACACTTGTGATCTTACAAAAAATAATTTCACCAAAGAAATTCATTGCACATATGCCAAGGAAATATGGGATAAATTGAAGGCTATTTTTGAATGACATTTATAGTTTAAGCTTACTAAGTTATAGACTCATAGAAGCCAATTTGAAAGTCTCAAAATTAATGAAGAAGATATTATGGCATCCTTTCTACAAAAAGTTGATGAGATTGTGAATATAATCATAGGTCTTGGAGATAATATTGAAGAGACTAATGTTTTTCAAAAGGTATTAAGGTATCTCTCACCCAAGTTTGATATGAAATATTGTGTTATAGAAGAGAGTCATGACCTTACTCAGTTAAAGATGGATCAATTACATGGCACCCTTACTACCTATGAGATGAGGAATAATGATGATATGCCACCAAAGAAGGAAGTTGCATTCAAGATAGAGATGAAGCCTACGAAGAAGTTACAAGGTAATAAATCCAAAGAGGATGACATGTCTAACATTGATGATGATGAACTAATTGCTTTGATTATTAGGAAATTAAACACTGGCTTAGGAAAGTATAAGGGTAAACTACCCTTCAAATGTTATTATTGTGGAGAGAGCATACATTTTTATCGAAAGTACCCTTATAAGTATGAGAAGAAAGATGATGAAGATAATTATTAAGGATAAGATGAAGACAATAATACATACAGGAAGAAAGGATTTAGGAAGTATAATAAGAAGAGTGTTTACACCAAAGAATATTATAACTCAATAAATGATAATGATGATAGTGACTCAGAATATGATCATATAGATGATGGTCCTTATGAAGATGAATCCATATTCATGGTTGAGGAAGGAATTTTCTCACATCAGAAGGAGTCTACTTTGAGTGATTTAGATGATGATAAACATGAGGTGAATTGTGAGATTATTTTGATGAATGCTCTTAAAAAACTAAATATTGAAAATAATATTAATAAGAAGATGAAATCTAAGCTCAAGGACTATGAGGAATAACTTAATGTGTATGAGGTAAAATTGAATGAAGATACCAATGAGCATGAATATAAGATCAATCATCTTACTTTTCAATTAGAAATTCTATATACAAGCCTAAAAGATAAACAAGATGAATGTTCAAGGTATGTTTGTCAAAATGAATCTTTGAAATATGAGATAGAAAAAATAACTAGTAAGGTGAAGACATATGTGATATTTTAAAAGATCTCATGTCATCTAGACAATATTATGAGTGGTCAAAAGCATGCTAAAGATAGAGCTGGTCTTGGCTATGAAGAAGAACAAAAGATTATAACTCAAGGTAAGATGAAGACTAATGTGACCTAGGACAATCATACTTTGAATACAAATCATCAGATAAGGAATGAAAGTGATAGCATAGTAAAGACAAATCAGATTAGACAACCAAATGCCATGAAGTATGAAAGATTCAATGGTTAATGTTATACATGTAATAAATTTGGTTATAGGGCTAGAGAGTGTAAGAGACCTGTTAGAAATGAATTTTCATGGGATTATGATAGGGGCCATTATTCAAAAGATGCAAACATAATCAAGTGATTTAATTGTCTTGATGTGGGACACTTTGAAAACCATTGTCCACATAAGATTAGATAAGGTGAGTCCTCTTCAAAAAGAGGAGGTTGTTTTCTTTGTCATAACAAATGACACACTATAAATTTCTATCCAAATAAGGTAAGGCAAGATATGTTTCTTGTAAAAGGTATGGTGTGTTATAATTATGAATAGAGAGGTAACATTGCTAGGTTTTAAAAGTAAAGGCCTACAAGATAGAGTAGATTATATTAGGTTACTAGAGTTTAATAAATAAGGCAAGTTAACAAATGGAAGCCAAAGGTGAAAAATGTAAGTCATGATGAGACTATAGGTCCAAGTAATTTGTTTTTTATGGTGGAGAATGCTTTAGTAGTTTAGGAGTAATAAGAGGTGTCATTATTTTCTCATGCTGAGAATGAAGAGATCAAGCTCAAAGAGAAGACCAAGGTGTTGATTGAGGCTATTACTAAGGTATATATGGATCTAAGTGAACATTTTATTGTTGCTAATATGTATCACATAAAGAACATCAATTTTATATGCCTAATGATGATGTTACAAGCTACAAGGAAGATTATTTAGATGAAAAGGTGTGTAATGAATCTATTTTATCTCCATATATTGTCAATTAAATCATAGAATAAAAGGATAATGTTATATTGGATGATGAATTTGTCCTCATAAGTTAAAGAAGAACTACAAATATCAAATTACCAAGAAAGAGATGGAATATGATGAGTTTGTTTTGTTTTAGAGAATTGAGGTATATAAGGTGTCTCTTTATATGCTTATTAAGATAATACTTTCAATGGAGAAGCATTTTTGTGTGCTCAAGATGATAATTCTAATCAAAGAAGGTATTTTGTTAAGGGGGAACAAGTTCAAGAGCTTATGTTAGAGGTTTGTGAAGGAGCTATAGTACAGAGTCGTAATGGGTAGATCCAAGTGGTTTGATGAGATTAATGAAAATTTCAAGAAGTATTTTATGGGTGTCTCCAGGTGTACAAGTAGTTCAGAGTTGCGCATTGACTAGAAGAAGGTTTGTTGATCCTACTTATTTTAAGATTCTAAGGTTTTGGGCTATACTATAAAAGTGGTTTTAATTATGGTTTAAGGTCTTAGGATTCTTAATTTTTTAAATGGGCCAAATGGGTGGTCAAATAAATATTCAAAAATAATTAAAGATTTGTGGTTCTCAAGTTATTTAACATTTTTTCAATGTGGAGGGCTAATTGGCTAGTAGGTTTGTGAAGGAAGTATCTTGTAGAGGATGATACTATTAATGAAAATTGGAAATTGGTGTAATTAAGGTGGCATATGAGAGTGATTTAAATATGAATTTTTAGGTCCTAAAGATGTGTCTACTAAAAATTGTGTACTCTGCAAGTTTCAAGTAGGGCTACAAGGAGGCTACATAGGCCTAGTTTGAACAAGAGTGTTTTTTTCTTAGTTTTTACAAAAGAGAAAGGTATGAATATATTAAGGTATGTTATTAGGTTATTTTAGTTCATATTTCCTATTTTGTATATTGTAGATGCAAATTTATTGGTCATGGAAGTTGTTGATGATGAAAAATGTACCATTAATGAATCAACCTGTTCACCTATTACAAAGGTCAAGGTGGAATCATATTAGTCTAATCATGGGGTTCTAAAGTCTCAATAATGATCCTAAATATGTGATAGGTTTTTCTTTGAAGTTCTAAGAAATAATCAATAAGTTATCAAATGTAACATATTTCATTATAACAACTAGAAATCCATTTCATCCAATTATGAATCGGTTTAGATAAGAATTTGTAATCTATTCTATCTGATAGATAAAACCTATGAATTAGATAGTATTTTAAATAATAGAATCCAGATTCATTAAATATATGTATAGTCAAGCAATATCTTTCTCCTTTCTACAATATTATCCAAGTTATCTTCAAAAGACAAACCAGAAATATAAAGAAACAAATTTGAGATAAGATAAGTAATAAATAAATATCAAACCAAGAAAACTCAATTGACACAACTAACAAACAAACTAATTAAAAGAAACATAGAACAAAGAAGCTAAGAAAAGGATAAGAAACTATCTAAAATAACTAGTCTAAACTAAGAAAAAATGTAAATAAGAAAAGGACCAAGTGCTAAAGGTCAAATAAACTAAACTAAAAGACTAAACCTAGACTTGAATTAAACCAACTATCTAAGAAACAACTACTATATTAAATATATATATATATATATATATATATATATATAATTCTAAAACTGAAATAAAATTGAAAACTAAAATCTAAATAACTTAGAATCTAATATATGAATAAAAACTAACAAGAAATTTAAATTAAAACATAAATAAAAATGGAAAAGAACTAATTAAAGAAACAACATGTTTATACTATTAACTCTAAGAAAGAAAACAAAGTACTAATCTGGGAAACTAATTAAAGAACTAAAGCAAAAATGAAAAAGGAGATTAAACTAAGAAACACAAATATAAATTAAATTAAGAAAATTTGAAAGATAAAACTATATTAAAATTAGAGTTAATATAAATTATAATAAAGTATGTGAGTCTAAAAGGAGATTTTTCTTAGAAAAAAAGAGAAATTTTATTAAGAAAAGTAATATCTTTCTTTACAATAACTTGAGTGACAACTTTACAATCAAAATAGATCAATTAAATGTCATAAAATAGTAAAGTGTTCATCATTATTTAGGTTGAATACTTGGAATCTATATATAGGAATGAAAATAACAATAAGCTTGGAAATATTTAGATAATCTATCATAAATGATAATGAAAACTAGATATACTTATGTTACCTAAGTAGTTACTCAACCATCAGATAAAGTAGTATTGGGTCCATCTACAATAATTATACTATCTCAAAGAAGTTACATAGAAAGAAGAGAGATGAATGATTGAATTTACAACATGTATAAGTCTTTAATACCTATTGTTATTCTATCTTCAAATGAGTCCTTGACTTCCTTTTATGCTCCAAACTTAATTGGAAAATAAGCTATAACAAACTTTAGTTAGCTATTATTTTGTGTTAACTAATTGAATTTTAGAAGTCAATTAATTATAAAAAATTATTGGTTAAATAAATATTTAATTAAAACTTTAAAAGTCTTAATTGATCAAGTTTTAAAATATAGACTGGGTACTAATTTTAATGGGTAGGGACCCTCATTGATTAATAATAGAATAGAATGCATATATCATATATAAAATAGGTAAGTCAAAGATTAATAAAATTCCATTTATATTAACCATAATTCATGTCAAAAAATAACTTAAGAATATATATTTATATAAAAAATAAGTCTGTTATATTTTCAAAATATTATCATAAAAAAGCTATCAAAATATGAAGTTAAAATATCCAACTGAAAGTGAAAATTTCTGCCATGAAAGAGTTCAACTAAAAATAAAGTTTAATCCCTAGAGGTCCAATAATCATTTGAGTCCAAAAGCACTTCAATTACTAGTTTGTCTTGTGCATTAAGACAAACATTATATTACATATCTATTATAGGGAATTGTATGAATTTTGTCCAAGAATCACTTGCATCATCATTGATTTCCAAATTGATTCACTTCAACACTTTGACTTTAACAGGTGAATCAATATCATTTTGACTTTTTGATCTTTTCTCTAAAGTGGAAGGATGAATTTCAAGTGTTATCTTTCTACCAACTAAAATAGAGTTATCCAAGCATAAATTCATGCATCCCATGATGGGTTCACTATGTGAAGATGCTAAACCCAACCTCCTACTTCCCAAAATAGGTTCCCTGTGAGAAGATCAAGGTTCATTCGAAAGTAATGGAAGAACATGATTGACATAGTTTTTAGCATAGGAAACTTTAGCATCAAATTGCATAACATGGTTAGAAATATTAGGTTTAATAGTTGATTGCACTCTTTCAGGAGATTGAATGTGTAGATGTTGTGGATTTTTTTCCAGATGATGGGAATAAATAATTTTTGAGGGAGTTATGAATTTCAACCTATGACCTTAAAAAACTTTGTTTCCTCTTTGGCCTTTATTTACTGGATTGAAAGGTAGGTTATTCAAGACATTCAAAAATTTCAGATATAAAGCATTCAAATGTATAGACATCCTAGTGCCTCTATTGAATATGGGACCAAATCTTCTAGCATGGAAACCACCTCTAAAAAATTTTCTATTAGGATTATGCTAATTAATATTACTACCAAAATTATTTCCCCAACCCCTGTCATCACCGCTCCTAGATGACTCAAGCTAGTCCCACCTAGACATTTTGAAATAATTTAAAATATATCAAAATTATGATTAAAAATCATTAAATGCTTATCCAAAAGAAAATAAAATTGATATCTATGTGCTATCATCTTTTAACAAAACTAAATTGAATTGTAGCATAAACTAAAATATCTTATCTGCATCAATTACCATTGAATTCCTAAAATAATAATATCATAATTTTATTCAAAACATTATGACATGTCTTCAATGAAATCCCAACCTTTATCAAGTTAACTCAAAATAATTCTAAAATTAAAGACATGATTTCTAGCATTATATTCCCAAAATGAAATCAATAAATGATGTCTGAAACTAACATTATTGTCTTAAAATATAATATTCATATAAATTTGAAAAGAGAAGTGACTGGGTTCATCAAGAACCATGATTTTGATGTCTAATTTAAAGATAAAGATAAAAAATTCAATACTAAGATTAAATTTTAATATAAATCTCATTTAAAAAAATATAAACCTTAAAACCACACTTGTAACTGAAAATTGGCATGTAAACTAATAACTTTAAACTATACATATGTATATATGTTTTGGTGTTTTTCTATTTGCATAATGGTCAACTAACCATTATATTTTTTTTTGTATATAATCAGCTTATAAATTTCTTATCAAACAAATAGGAACTACCTCAATAGAAACTAAAGCTCATGCTTCAAAAATAGCCAAAATCTCATGACAACAAAATCTTGGTGCAACTCAATTTTTATACATTCAAAGCTTCTTTTTGAAATTGAAACTAACATGCATGCATAGTAACTAGTTGAATCCTCAAAATATACACAAAAAGAGAATAGAAGTCACAAAATTGAGATCCCCACAAAAATATTTCAACATAGGTGTTTTAAAATATACTATGATGGAACTTCAAAATACTTTTGGAAAAGTAAATCCTCACAAAAGACATTCAATGAAACATGTCTATGATTTTCCAAATAGTGGTTTAAAAAAAACTTTAAAACCCTATTCACTAGAATAAACACACAAAAACCTTTTTTAAAAACATTTAAAACCAACAGATATACATTCTAATAAGAAAATTTATCAACTTAAAAAACCCACCATGTTAAGTTACTTCAAAATTTTGAAGAACCATTAAATCTAAAATTTCCACATAGAGCCTAGAAAAACATTCATTGTTTCAACCTCAAAAAAATTATTCCATAAAATGCATGTGACTATGTGTAAAGAAAAATTAAAATGTATGAACCACAACCTCTTTCATGTACACTTTTGAACATACCTTTCAAATAAATAGAGCCCAAAATCACTAATACTATGTATAAATATCCATACTCCTTGTATTTCAAAAATCAAGCTTTGAACCAAATAACTCTCTATTCTTGTAAAAAACCCCAGAATACTTCAAAAATGTAAAGACATTATCATCAATATTCTTTCACAGATTCAAAGTTCTCAACAAAAATATGTATGAGGTTGTGCATTCTTTAAGCACACAGAACTACACATAATTTTATCAATATATATTGAAAGATAAAACATCAAAATTATCAAAGAACCATGTGAATAACAACTTGATCCATTATTATATTTTAACTAGACAAGATTCATTTGCATGCATGGGAATAATGACTAAAAATTTAAAACTTGCAATTTCCCTTTCCTCCCACCATACATACAAAACTTACACACAACTGATAACATCCCAATCACACAAGTAACAATCTATCAAATATATTTAAAGAAACTCATCAAAAACTTCTCAAACCAATTACATGTAGACAGATTTGTAAAAATTTCTCATACCATAACCTATATTTCATCATCAAAAACCATTCAAAAATAAATTAGAATTTCTATGAATGTCATGCAGACCCAAAATTTATTCCTTTTGTGTAACTAAGGAACTATTTCATTCATATTTTTGAAAACTTCATTCAAAATCACCAAGAATATTTTCAAAGCTTATCTAAAGCTATAGGAATCATACCTAGACATGCACCCTCAAAACTTTTCTATTTTAAATCCTTAATGAAACCTTCTCTACAACTCAAAATTTATCCAACCAAAGCTTTGCTTTCACATTAGAGCTTTGAAAAATGAACACAAAATAAGAAAATCACCCTACTTATCTCCACCACCTTCCACTGTAACCAACTCATTGACATTCTCAAATCTCATTGGATCATATTTATCAAGGACATATTTATTAGTTTTACTAACCCTATTACCGACATAGCCAAACTTAGTTATTACTAATTCTTCCTACTATTCTCATTCTAACTTTTACCTTTTGAGGCATGTCCACTCAATCTTAGCTTCACCTTACTATCAAATCCTTGGTATATCCTGAAGGTTCATAAATATGTCTTCAAATTAAATTTTTATGCCAACTTGTGCCATGCCATGATGTCTATCAGTCACCTATCATCTACCAACTTGGCATCTCATGTCATGCTGATTTGAATTCAAAATAAGTCATATACATTATTGATAAACCTTTAAATTAATTTCAACCTCCTTGAGACAAGCAAGTTAAGTATTGAAAATACATGCAAGGATGAAGGTTTTAAAAAAATCTAACTTGAATGGAACACCTTGTGTCTTTGAAAACATATCATGAAATAAATCCTAGGTTGACATCATTTTTATTATATAGAAATTTTATGCCAAATGGGACATAATAAACATGTCAACCTTAAGCTTTAGGATTTATATTTTGAAACATAGACTTGATTAATTACTAGGATCTTGAATTGATAATAGCTTAGACTTAGGATGTCAAATAGGTATTTTGAAGTTGTAAAACATGAGAATAATGATCTTAAGCTATGCATTTTTGGTGAATAACTCACAAGATCATTAGACAAAATAAATAATACCTTAGAATATATAATATATCACTTGGGATTTTAAACATCATTATCAAATCAACTTATGCACACCAATGTTTTGAATGCCCATTATACCATAAGTAGTAAACAAAAATGAGCCTTGAATTTGATTTGTATCTTCATAATAGATTTTTCAATAAAGGGATGCATTGATTTTCAAATATAGTGCTTTTTAAAATGCAATACTCATCCATATACCATCATTATCTATTCTACATCAATAATCACATCATTTAAGAAAATCAAAGAATAATCATAAACCTATTCAAACTATCAAAATTTGAAAGTCAATACATAACTTAAATACTATCTCAAAAACTGCTTTGAGTAAAAAATCAAGATAACTAATCACATTCACAAATATATATATATATATATATATATATATATATATATATATATATATATATATATATATATATATATATATATATATATGTATATATATATATATATATGTATATATATATATATATATATATATGTATATATATATATATATATATGTATATATATATATATATGTATATATATATATATATGTATATATATATATATATAATTCATTTATCCACCAACCTTTTCAAAACCACTTTGAAATATAAATATGAATTCATCATCTAATCAATATCATTTCATAATTAAAAATATGCATCTAAATATAATATTAATGTACCGGGTCCTTGATAGTTTTAGATTTCATGACTGGGTCATCTCTATGGTAGAAAGTATTGATTTTGGAAAAATTGAGGGGGTGTGAAATATATACATAACACTATCAATCTTGCTAGTTAGTTTTTTTTAATAAAATTGAATAGAAACAAACTAACTATTGATAAATACAATATTGAGAGTGTGATCCATGTAAATCATTTCTTAATTAGCTAAGTGAAAAATCTTTTAATAATTAATTTAAACAAGGGATGGATTGTTCAACTAGCATGGTATTAAGAAAGGGAATGATATAAAAAATAAATTCAAGTTGGATGCACAATATAATACAAATGTCTTAATTACAAAATATAAAAATGAAATAACACTTTAACATCTAATTTTCTAAGAAAAAAATTACTTCACCTGTTACCGAACTCTTAAGTTCTTTGGTTTTAGGCCACTTAGTGAAATAATATGTGGTTATTGAAATATATCTATGACCTATAGATGAAGGTGGGTAAATTTCTAAAATAAAATCAATGCCCCATTTTGTAAAATATTTTTCAAGAATAACAAGATTTAAAGGCATTGTAGGTAGTTTATCTCTTCCAGCAAACAATTGACAAGACATGCAAGAATGAAATAACTTATAAGCATCCTAAAATAGAGTAGGAAAATAATAACCTACTCTTAATATATTATAAGTGATTATTTTCACAACATAATGTCCACCACAACTTCTTTCATTACATCCTCTAAGAACTTTTTATGTTTGATTATGTGTAAGACATCTCAACAAAACTTTATCTTTATTAAGATAAAATAGAAAATTTTATAACAAATAGAAATTTAACACGTTTAATCTTAAGGAACGTCTTTGATTTGTATCTAAGTTGTTAGGATATGCCTGATTTTGAAAATAATAAATCAAATCATGGTACCAATCATTTTCAGTCAACAAATAATCCCATTCATTCATTTTAAGACCAAACTTAAAATTTTCCAAAAAATAAGAAATATTTATGGTCTTGAAATATGGTTTTGAAATTAAATTTTCATCAAATAATGAAATTAAAACATTAATATTTGAGAAAGCATTTTTAGCTAAGTGTTTTTCTGGTTCATTACCCTTGATTATTTTGGAAGTTTCGAATTCAAGATTAAACTCTTGAATACATAAAATCAACTTAGGAAGCCTTCCATGAATAGTTGGTTGCTTTAAAAGATAAGATAGGACATTTACACTAGATCACATAATAATTTTTTTCCCATTAATAAATATCAAAATTTAATCAAAGAAAAAACTAATGAGAAAATGAATTTGTCAATAAGGGGGTACCTAGTTTTTGCATCTTTTAAAACTTAGCTCATGTAATCGATTGGTTTTTATTCATTATTTTAAAATTATTGAGTTATTAAAGCTCTAATGGTATCATTAACATAAATAATTAATGCTTTTTTTTAAATCAATTTTATCAAGAATAGGTGCACTTTCAATGGTATCTTTAACACAATTAAAAGCTAACTCATTATTTTCATCTCAATTATATAACTTATCTTTATTAAACAATATTTGCAATGGATTATATTTTTCAGAAAAATATAAAATAAATTTCCTAAAAAAGTTTATTTCACCAAAGAAATACACCATTAACAAAGAGATAGATAAGATGGTTGATGCTGGTGTCATTCTTCATATTTTCTGCTTAACATATTTGATACCATTTTTAATAGGTATGTCATGTTTAATAATTTTAGTATTATAACCTTTAACATTATTATATGACAAGGAAATAACATCAATGAATTCTTTAAATAATTTAATGAATTTAACCTTCTTGTTAGAAGTAACCTAAATTCCTAAATAAACATATTTTGGATCTTTTTCAGTACCTAAGTTTATAGGAATGGTCTCAACAATGATTCTCCTTGATGGTTCTTCCATTATAGATATTTTAGTTTGATCATTGGGCGTGAACATATATTTTAAACTCACTAAACCTGTAGGTAATCTATTAGTATGTAATTGTAAATAATTTCCATAATTTAACACATAATCATCATGATCAAATTAATTGCCTTTAATGAAAGAATCTATATATTTGTCACAACTAAACATAGGTCAATTATCATTTAAATCAATAATCTTAAGATAAAAATTTTTAGAAAAAGAGAAGTCTACAGTAGGTTCAGTCTCAATTAGAGTTGGATTGGCTACATAAACAACAATTTTATTAGCTCTAATATTTAACTCTCTAAGAATATGCGTAATGTTAAAACCTCAAAATTTTCAATTAATGACTAAACATTTTGTGTGTAATGATGTAGAAGAGTTTGATTAGTCTTATAAATCTTATGAACTTGTCTAATACCTAACTCTAAATCCCTAAAGACTTCTAAATGATTAATGTTTAGTTTTATGGCCTTTTATAATCCCAAACATAATGCTTCAAATTTTGTTGTATTATTAGTATATTTGATTCAATTTGAAGGAATATATTTTTTTTTCATCTATAAGAGAAATCAGATGAATTACAACACCATTACCTTGTTGAGAACAAACTCCATCAAAGTAAAGTGACCATAAAATATTCTTTTCAAATACTTATTCATGATAATTTTTTGGTTCATCTAAATTAAACAATTCATATGTCACAAATCCAATTTCAATGTAATAAATATTAGAATAAGAAGGCGAATCAATAGGTGTATCAAAAAATCTTCCCTTTTTATGAAAGAAATTTTATTGTTAATAGGAACCCATGTTATATCTTTCCCAATAAAAGCCCCAATTGCCTTAGACCAATTTATTACTAATAACATTATGTAATTACTAGGAATATCCAACACTTGGACATTAGTCATGCATATAATTCTTTCATCTTATGTAATTTTAATGACTATATCCTGAAACTTATCACAACTCTTACTTTGTCTAGACTCAAAACCAATAAGCTTCCTAGTATCTACTATATAAGATATACCTAATTAATCTACAATGGATTTAGGCATAATATTTTTGAGGCACCCATATCTAAGATACAATTATAAATTATTTTGTTAGCAATATTAACTATAACATAAAAAGAAGGAACGTAATCAACAGAAAGGTCAAAATGCTAAGAATAAATATGTTCATTATTGCTTTCTTCTTGTAAGCCTACATCATCTCTTAGATTATTAAAAACTTCATTAATCTTATCAAGATGCTTAGGAAGACTAGCTACCTACAGTAAATAGAATCTAGCCTTAATTTTTGAGAAATTATCAATTATGTTATAAGTGTTAGTTTCAGTTTGTCTAAAATTTTTAGGCTTATAATGCTGATATTGACTATTATTTTAACTAGTTGAAAAAGGAATATTTTGTGCATTATTATCATTTGAATTATTTTCATTATTCTGAATTATTTTCCCTTTATCATCAGAAGAAGATTTATCATTTGTAATTTTATTGTTTTGAGAGAAATTGTAATTTTATTTATAGTATTCGTAACATAAGCATTCTCATTTTCTAATCGATCATCAAGAGCATTTATTCTATACACTAGGTCTTTAGATATTTCATCTTTTCCATGAAGAAATTTCTTAAACTTAAGAAAAACAAGACATGTATATAGATTATGATCCAATTCACAAACATTATAATAATAAGCAATATCTTCATTTTTATCTTCTTTACTATTTATGTTTGAGAAAGAAAGTTTATCACTTAGCTATCTTTTAACAATGACCAACTCATTACCAAGACTTTGTATGGATTTTAGAGTTTTAGAATTATTTGAATTTTAAGCATGTGGAAGACCTTTCTTTAAATCGAATGAATTTAAACTTCTTTTCATATTCAATACAAAATGTCATAGTTTCATTATATTTTATAATACCACTATTTTCTAGAGCCATTTTATATTTTAAAGGTAAAGTATTACAAAAATAAAGTCTAGATAGCTTTTTAGAAGGTCTAAGATCATGTGGGATATTTTGATGTAAATTAATAAACCTAGCAATGAAATGATAAAATGGTCTCACCTAGATGAAGGGAAAAATTCACAAAGTCGTTAACTAGATCAAAATATTCTTTATCTTTTCGAAAGGATAACTATAACAAATCATAATAGATGACTTGGTTGTTATTGATGCGATGGCAGCGTTTGGAGGGAAGGATAAAAACGGAGTGGGAGTGGGCGTGGGCGTGGGTGAGGGCTCAGAGACAGCACGGCAGGGCGTAGAGGGAGCTCCCCAGGCTGGGGAGGCGTCTGGTTTGAGGGAGAAATTAAAAATTTCAAAGGTCAATGGCTGTTTCCCACGCAGCCAAGACAGACCGGTTCTGGTGATTGCCCAGGATTCTGTCAAGGAGGACCTGGAATATCTGGGGTCTCACACCCTAATTTGCAAATTCATGGGGATTCGGGTATCCCAATCAGCGCTGGAAGCATGGATGAGGCGTACCTGGCAGGTTGAAGGGGATATTGACATAATGCTGGCAGCCAACAGCTATTTCCTGGTAAACTTCTCTTCTATAGCTGACAGAAACCGCATTTTTGAGGGTGGACCATATTTTTATGACCGTTTTGGACTGTTTGTCAAACCCTGGCACCCTGGGTTTAATTCTGCTGAGGAGTTGCCTGCCAGTGTGCCCGTTTGGGTCCGCCTCCCGTGGCTGCCATTAGAATTTTGGCGGGAGGATATCTTATGCCAGATTGCCAATCTTCTGGGGAAGCCAATTGCGGTGGCTCATCAGTCTCTAGATAAAAAGCTTATTTCCTTTGCTAGAATATGTGTTGAAATTAATCTTAACAATCCCTTACCGGAATCAATGGAAATCTGCTTGGGAGAGACATCTTGGGACCAGCAAATCGACTATGAAGCGATCCCCTTTCGTTGTAGAATTTGTCATGTCTATGGACATTTGCACCGTCAATGCCCTCAGGCTGGAAGGGTCAGAGGGATGGAGCCTAAGGGAGGCCAAGAGGCTGGACAAACATCTCATCAGGGAGCCCCAACCTCGGAGCGGGGAAAGGCTACGAATGTTGATGTCCATTCAAATGGGACAGGGGTGAATGGAGGAGCCTCGGTGTGACCTTGACAGGGACGGGTTCACCCAAGTTCGCCGGAGAGGGAGAGGACGCAATCAGAAGCGTAAAGACAGGTCTTTAGAAGTGAGCTTTAACCGATTTGAAGCTTTGGATAGCATGACCATTGAGGACGGTATTCCACCCTTGGAGGAGGGAGGGCCATCAGAGAAGGCTGAGAACTGCGCCCTTATCATGGGTTCCCAGGATATGGAGGTGCAGCAGTGTCAGGATATGGAGAACGCCTTGGATGAAGGGACCTTGGGAGGTCCTTCAGCGCAACTGAACAGGGAGGGCAGCTGGGTAGATATGGTTAAAGATAAGGAAGGATCCAAGAAAGATAAAGGAGCTTCGGAAGCGTTGGGTTTAATGCAGAGACCTTTCAAAAAAGGCTCTTTCTCCACATCTTCCAGACCCGGCCGTAGGAAGGACCAGGAGAAGCTCAGGCTCACAGGGGACTTATTGGTTGAAGCAGGAGTGGTTAAAACCTTGGATGAGCATTTCACCCAATCCACCCAATGATTGTGCTCTCATGGAATGTAAGGGGGCTGCATAGTTCCCCTAGACAAAAAACTATGCGTAAGTTGATCTTGGAACACTTACCGGATATATTATGTATTCAGGAGACTAAGCTTTCAGTGGATGCTATGGTTGGGTGCTTTCCCAAATTGTGGACTTATGGTAAATGTGAGTGTGTAGGGGCGTTAGGGAGTGCGGGGGGATTAGCAATTTGTTGGGATCCAGAGAAGGTCACTCCAATCCATTGGATGGCTAATCCCTCGGCGCTGACCATGATTATGTCTTCACCTGAATCCGGAGAGCTGATTTTGGTTTCTAATATTTATGCTCCTGGGGATATCCATGGGCAACGGAAGTTGTGGGAGCATCTATGCTTTGTTCGGAGCTGCTGCCCTTACCTGCCCTGGTTAATGAGTGGAGATTTCAATGCTGTCCTCAGTCTGGAGGAGAAAAGAGGAGGTCTGAATCGTCTTGAACCGTCATCGGAGCTCCTTAGACGCAACCTGGATCAGCTGCACCTATCCGATGTCAAACCTATCAATGGCCGGTTTACTTGGAGTAATAGAAGATCAGGTAATGAGGCTATCTCTGAGCGTTTAGATAGATTTCTTGTTTCTTGCTATTGGTTATCTAGTTCTTTCTCTATTGCCTCGGAAATTCTGGATTGGAGAGGGTCAGACCACTGGCCAATCAAGCTCACAACCAATTTCATTGCTGGCCCAAAGAAGCCTCCCTTTAAGTTTCAGCTTATGTGGCTTCGGGATCCCTCTCTTCATGACCTCATGAAACACTGGTGGAGGCAAGGAGGCCCAGAATACGGTACAGCGATGTATATTTTCACTAAGAAGCTGCAGTATGTCAAGAGAAAGTTACAGGTGTGGAACAGGTGCAATTTTGGGAACATCTATACCATGAAGAAGAAAGCCCAAGACAGGTTGGACAGCATCACCAGACAAATCCTTGAATTCGGCCTATCCGATGAGCTCAGTAGGAATGAATTTGAGGCCCTGAATGACCTTAATGAGTGGGAACTCCGAGAGGAAATTTTTTGGAAGCAGAAAGCCCGGGTGGATTGGCTCCAGGAAGGTGATAGAAACACGGCCTTTTTTCACAAGTCGGTCCAGGCCAGGCGCAACCGGAATTATATTGCTTCTCTTGCTACCTCGGAAGGGACTCGTATCTCTTCGGCTCCAGCCATTGCGGAGGAAGCTGTCCGTTTTTATTCCGAAATTCTTGCTGAAGAGGCACGTAATGCTGATTTTGAGGAAAATATGGTTTTGTCTTGCATACCTTCCCTGATCACTCAAGAAATGAATGACGCTCTCTTGAAACCGATTGACAGTGCTGAAGTGGAGAAAGTGGTTTTTGCTATGAGTAAAGGGAAAGCACCTGGTCCGGATGGCTTCCCGGCTGAATTTTTTCAAGCTTTTTGGGATATTATCAGCCATGATTTAGTTGAGGTGGTGTGGGAGTCCTTCCACAGCAAAGAGATGCTAAGAGCAATTAATGCGACCTTCTTGGTGCTTATACCGAAGAATGAACAGGCAAACCAATTTGATCAGTTCCGGCCCATTGCTCTTTGCAACATGGTGTACAAAATTATCACCAAGCTTATTGCTGAGAGACTTAAGGGATGGCTGCCTAAGATTATTTCCGAGGAGCAGGGGGGTTTTGTGGCTGGCAGGCAGATTTTGGATGGAGTGGTGATAGCTTCGGAAGCCATCCACTCAATGAGTATGTCCCAAGAGAGAGCTATGTTCATTAAGCTGGACCTGGCTAAAGCGTATGACAGGGTTGATTGGAATTTTATGCGGAAAATTTTTCTTGCTTTTGGCTTTTGCCAGGAATGGATCAATTGGGTAATGAGCTGTGTCACCACGCCGTCGTACTCTGTCCTCATTAATGGGGCGCCTTCCAGATTGTTTGGGGCTTCTAGAGGTCTCCGCTAGGGGGACCCTCTATCTCCCTACCTGTTTATTATTTTGGCCGAGGGGCTGGGTCGGCTCATTAAGACTCGGGCAGCTCAAAATCAGATTCAGGGATGGCAGTGGGGCAATGGGGCTGCCAAGTTGACTCACCTCCAATTTGTGGATGACACCATTGTTGCAGGAAAAGCCAGGACTCAGGAGGCGCACGCTTTTCGGAATGCTTTGGATACTTATCTTGTGGCTTCAGGACAGAAACTCAATGAACATAAATCCTCCATTTACTTCTTTAATACTCCTGATGCCATTCAGCGCAGGATTGGAGCTATTCTTAGATTCCAATCACAAACTCTCCCAGTGACTTATCTGGGGGTTCCCATTGTGATTGGTAGGCAGCCCAGGCTCTTTTGGCAGAACATTCTGGATAAATTAAGGCAGCGAATCAACCATTGGACCCATAGGTGGCTCACTACGGCGGGGCGGGTGACTCTTCTCCAGGCGGTTATTCAAGCTTTGCCCATTTACCGGAGCATGATCCAAGCTGCTCCGATGTATTTTCTCCGTGAATATGATGCCCTCTCCCGGCAATTTCTTTGGAGCGGTAATCTTCGGAAGTCAAAGTGGAGCCTGATTAATTGGGCCACTGTTTGTCGGCCCAAAAAGGAGGGAGGGCTTGGGCTCAGATCGGCTATATTAGCTAGCCAAGCTCTTGCGGCTAAGCTCTACTGGCGGTGGTGCACCAACCAATCCCACCTTTGGGCCCGTATCTTGACGTTGAAGTACTTTCCGGGTGCTAATCCGGTGGAGATCCCCAGGTTCG
Organism: Torreya grandis; assembly: GCA_037957365.1. NCBI lineage: Eukaryota > Viridiplantae > Streptophyta > Pinopsida > Cupressales > Taxaceae > Torreya > Torreya grandis. Next base: position 3,137,982 of record JARHVA010000742.1, on the reverse strand, counting down.
CTGTTGAGGGAAGAGGCTCCATGGTGTGGAACACCCTCAAACTTGGTGCTCCCTTGGTGCAGTCCAGCCTTTTTTGGATTTGCAACAATGGAGCTGACACGCTGTTTTGGGATGATTCTTGGAATGGAGCTCCCCCTATCCTTGTCTCCCATCCTCACTTACAGGACCTTTGTGATGTGTTTAGAAATGCGGGATGGAGTACAGTTGAGCATTATAAGGAGGCGTACCAGGTGGGGACAGCCATCTCTTATAAGTGGAAAAAGGAGGAGGCCTGGCCTGCGGGGGGGACCCCGGAGGATAGACAGTTTTTAGCCCACATTCTTAATAACAGGGGGTGTAGTTCGTTGAGAGAGCGGGACATTCTGGCTTGGGGAGGTGATTCCAGCGGTCAATATTTGGTCTCCTCTGGGTATCAGGCGCTGACAAAGAATTATTATGGTGAAACTGAATTTCTCTGGAGCAAGAAAATATGGAATTCGACTGCTTGGCCGAAATGTAATTTTTTCTTATGGACTCTTACCTACAGGCGCTGCCTTACCTGGGACAATCTCTTAAAAAGAGGTTTTCAAGGGCCCTCTGTTTGTGTGTTTTGCAGAGATAGCGAAGAGGATGGGGAACATATCTTTTTTCAATGTATTTTTGCCAAAAGCTTATGGCACCTGTGGTGGGACGCCTGGGGACGCCCATGTTGGCATGCCACGTCTGTAATTGAGTTCTGGCAGCGCCAAGATAAGCCTCCTAGCAGGGCGCAAATTCTGCAGAATGCCTGGGCTGTGGGCCCAACTTTCATTCTCTGACACCTCTGGATTGAAAGAAACAGGAGAATCTTCCAAGGGCGCAGCTTGAATGTCAGAGAGGTTTGGTTTAGAATTCTTAGCGCCCTTCAGGAAACGCTCCAGGTGAATGGCGGCCAATGGGAGGATTTGGAGCAGCAGGACGCTTTGGTGTGGGCGCGTCTCTCTCCCAGCACGCCTTTGGGGACACCCTCCTGTGGCCAAGCGCGACCCCTGCATGGTGGTAGGCAGAGGACGAGTCCCATTTGTAGGTTGGGTAAATGGACGCCACCCGTGGAGGGTGTTATGAAGATTAATGTGGATGGGTCGGCTAGAGGGAACCCGGGTATTGCTGGCATTGGCGCGGTTGGGAGAGATAATACAGGGGTTGTTTGTTTTTTGTTCTCTGTTTACCAGGGACACCATACAAACAATTGCATGGAAGCGCTGGCCATCCTGGAGGCTTTGAAAACTAGCTGTCTTCAGGGACGGCTCAGAATTATCTGCGAGTCCGACTCGCAAGTGGTGGTTAATTTGATTAATAAGTGCATTTTAGACAGTGTGGATTGGAAGCTGGCCACGATCATTAAACAGATTCAACAGATAAGCTCGTCTTTCGAGTTGATTTCCTTTAAGCATATTCCACGGGAGTGGAACAGTGTGGCGGACCGTCTGGCTAAATGGGCCACGGAACATGGGCCGGATTGGGCAATTCACAACCAGCAGGAGCTTCCTGCGGGACTATCCCCGACTCTTGCTCATCTTCTGGAGCAGGACATGACTATGTAATTTCCCGTTTTTGGGTTTGTTTGAATAAATTTTTACCCCCTTTTTAGTTGCAACTATAACAAATCATAAATATCTCTCCAAGTATCAATAACTTTGGCAAGTAGACTAATAAATGCTTGGTAATATTTTCTTTCAAGTGTCTGGGAAAAATATCTTAAGCATTTTTTTTCACTTATTATTCTAAGAGTATCAGAAACTAATCTAAAAGCTTATAAATGATCTTCCCAAGATTCTTTAGGAGCACCAAAAAACTTTGGTATATTCAACCCTTTAAGAGAAGGTAACTTATCAAGATAGTTTCCAACATTAATTAGATTTATAGAAAGCCATGGAGTTACAACTATCTACTATTCTACTTGGACTTCTTCTTCATCTTCACCTTCAATGAGATCATCTTGTTCTCTATTATTTTTTAACCCATGAATTAGATCCTGTATTATTTGTTCTACTTGAATTTTTGGTTGTTTTCCATTGGAAGTTTTAGCAAATTTTACCTAAATAATTTGATTATTTTAGACCTAATGTACTTGACCTAAATGTAGGTTTGTAATAGTAGTTTTAGAAGGCAAAATAAAATTTTCAAATAAAAAATAATTAGAAAGAAAATTAGTTATAGGCCTAGGATTAGCAGTTAAAACTCTAGCACTATCTTCCTGAATTCTTCTATTCAAATTTAGAATTACTCATTGAGTTTCATATGTAAGATTTGAATACCAATAAAATTTAAATTTTGTAATTTCTTCTTCTTACTTTATGACCTGAATGACTTGATGAAGATTTTTAGGATGATTATACCATGCATAACACATTAGATTAAAAGCAACATCAACTTGATCATCCTCAATATCAATTCTAGGTTGAAAATAGGAAGTTATTTTTCAAGTACCATGAGTAGGAAGAAAACAAAATTTAAAAGAAATTAATTTTTTAAATGAATTCCCTAGTAGAGTCATCAAATTTGTTGATAAAAAATATACTATCAATGAATCAACCCTTTCACCTATTGTGAAGGTCAAAATTGAATCATATCAGTCTAATCATGGGGTTCTAAAGGTTTAATAATGATCATAAAGATGTGATTTTTTAAAATAAGTTCTGGGAAATAATCAATACGTTATCGAATGTAACATATTTCATTATAACAATAAGAAATCCACTTCATCCAATCATGAATAAGTTTAGATAAGAATTTTTAATATATTCTATCTGATAGAGAAAACCTATGAATTAGATATTTTTTTGAAGAATAAAAATAAGATTCAAAAAATATATGTATACTCAAGCAATATCTTTCCCCTTGATGCAATATTGTCCAATTTATCCTCAAAAGACAAACCATAAATATAAAAATACAAATTTAAAAATAGATAAGTATTCAATAAAGATAAAATTAAGCAAACTCAAGAAACATAACAAATAACATCTAACAAACAAACTAAAGAAAATAAACATAGAACAACTAAGCTAAAAAAGGATAAGAAACTGTCTAAAATAACTAGTCTAAACTAAGAAATAATGTAAAATAAAAAAAAGACTAAGGGATAAAGGTCAAATAAACTGACTAAGACTAAACCTAAACTCAAATTAAACCAACTATCTAAGAAATAACTAGTGAATAAACAAAGAAAAAATCTAATTCTAAAATAGAAATAAAAATGAAAATTGAAATCTAAATAACTTAAAATCTAATCTATGAATAACAACTAACAAGAAATTTAAATTATAACAGAAATAAAAATGGAAAAGAACTAATTAAAGAAACAACATATTTATACTATTAACTCTAAGAAAGAAAATAAAGTACTAATCTAAGAAACTAATAAAAGAACTAAAGCCGAAATGAAACAGGGGATTGAACTAAGAAACACAGATATAAACTAAATTAAGAAAACCTGAAAGATAAAACTATATTAAATTAGAATCAATCTAAATTACAATAAAGTGTGTCTCTCAAAGGAGAGTTGTCTTAGCAGAAAAGAAAAAATTTATTGAAAAAAATAAATATATTTATTTACAATAACTTGAGTGATAACTTTACAATTAAAATAGATCAATGAAATGTCATAAAATATTGAAGTGTTCATCATTATTTAAGTTGAATAATTAGAATCTATGCATAGAATTGAAAATATAAATCATCAAAATATGTTGATCTTGGCAATCTTCAGATAATATATCATAAATGATAATGAAAAATTGGATATACTTGTGTTTCCTAAGCAAATACTCAATTGTTAGATAAAGTACGATTAGGTCCATCTGTAAGAGTTGTACTATCTCTAGAAGTTTCATATAAAAAAGAGAGATGAATGATTGACTTCACCAAATATATAAGTATTCAATACTTGTTCTTCTTCTATCTTCAAATGAGTCCTTTATCTACTTTTATGTTCAAAACTTATTTGAAAAATAAGTTATAACTAACTTTAGTTAACTATTAGTTTATGTTAACTAATTGAATTTTATAAGTCAATTAATTATAAATAATTATTGGTTAAGGAAATATTTAATTAAGACTTTAAAAGTCTTAATTGATCAAGTTTTAAAATATAGACTGGGTATTAATCTTAATGGGTGGGAACCCTCATCGATTAATAACATAATATTATATATATATATATATATATATATATATATATATATATATATATATATATATATCAACTATATATATATATATATATCAACTATATATATATATATATATATATATATATATATATATATATATCAACTATAAAATAGGTACGTTAAAGATTAATAAAATTCCATTTATATCAGCCATAATTCATGTCAAAAAATAACTTAAGGATATATATTTATATCAAAATTAAGTTTACTATATTTCCAAAATATTATCATAAAAAACTATCAAAATTTGAAGTTAAAATATCCAATTGAAAGTGAAAAGCTATGCCATGATATAGTTCAACTAAAAACAAAGTTTAACCCCTAGATCTCAAATAATCATCTAAGTCTGAAAGCACTTCAATTACTATTTTACCTTGTGCATTAATATAAACATTATATTCCATCTATGTTATAGGGAACTGTACAAATTTTATCATAAAATCACTTGCATCATCATCGATTTCCAACTTGATTCACTTCAACACTCTAACTTCAATAGGGGAATCAATATCATTTTGAATTTTTGATCTCTTTTCTACCAACTAAAACAAATTTCATGTGTTCTCTTTCTACCAACTAAAACAAATTTATCCAAGCTCAACTTTTTGCATCCCGTGATGGGTTCAATATGTGAAGATGATAAACCCAACCTCCTACTTCCCAAAATAGGTTCCCTATGAGAAGATGAAGGTTCATTATAAATTTATGGAAGAACAAAATTGACATAGTTTTTAGCATAAGCAACTTTAGCATCAAATTGGGTAACTTGGTTGGTAGGATTAGGTTCAATAGCTAGATGCACTCTTTCAGGAGACTGAATGGGTAGGTGTTGTGGATTGTTTTCTAGATGACTGGAAGAACTAATTTGTGAGGGAGTTATAAATTTGAACCTATGACCATAAAAACCTCTATTTCCTCTTTGGTCTCTGTTGATTGGATTGAAATGTATGTTATTCAAAACATTAAAGAATTTGGGATCTGAAGCATCAAAATGTATAGACATCATGATTCCTCTATTGAATTTGAAACTAAAATTATAACACATAAAACACCTTAAGGAAATTTTCTATTAGGATTAGGATAATTAATATTACTACCATAATTATTTCCCCAACCCCTATCATCATCACTCCTAGTTGACTCAAGTTGTTCCCACCCAGATATTTGAAACCATCTAATATATATCAAAATTTATAAATAAAAATCAATAAATTCTTATTTAGAAGAATATAAAATTGATATCTATACACAGTTATCTTTTAAAAAAAATAAATTGAATTATAACATAAATTGAAATATCTTATTGGCATCAATTATCATTGAATCCTTCAAATAATAATATCTTAATTTTCTTCAAAACATTATGATATGTCTTTAATGAAATTACAACCTCTATCAAGTTAACTCAAAACAAATCCAAAATTGAAGACACAAGATTTCTAGCATTATATTCTCAAAATGAAATCACCAAATGATGTCTGAAACCAACATTATTGTCCCAAAATATAATATTCATATAAATTTCAAAAGAGAAGTGACTGGGTTCATTAGGGAACCATGATTTTGATTTCCAATTTAAAGATAAATGCAAAAACTTCAATACTAAGATGTAATTTTAATATAAATCTCATTTAAAAAATATAAACCCTAAAACCACACTTGCAACTAAAAATTGGAAGGTAAACTCATAACTTTAAACTATCAAACTATCCATGTGTGTGTGTGTGTGTGTGTGTGTGTGTGTGTGTGTGTGTGTGTGTGTGTGTGTGTGTGTGTGTGTGTGTGTGTGATTTTATATTTACATAATGATTGAGTAACCATTAATTTTTTTGTACATAATTGACTTATGAATTTGTTATCAAATAAATAGGAACTGCCTCAACAAAAACCAATGTTCATGCTTTAAAAACAATCAAAATCTCATGACAACAAAATCCTAATGTAACTCGATTTCTATGCATTAAAACCTTATTTTTGAAACTAAAACTGACATGCATGTATTATAACTGGTTAAATCCTCCAAATAAACAAAAAAATGAACATAAATAAAAAAATTGAGATCCCCAAAAAAATATTTCAACATAGGTGTTTTAAAATATACTATGAAGGAACTTTAAAATTCTTTTAAAAAAGTAAAGCCTTAGAAAAGACATTCAAGGAAACATGTCTATGATTTTCCAAATAAGTGGTTCAGGAAAAAAATTAAAACCCTATGATCTATTCACTATAATAAAAACACATAAACCTTTTCAAAGACATTTGAAACCAATATATATTCATGCCAACAAGTAAATATGTCAACTTATGAAACCCATAATTCTAAGTTACTTTAAAAATTTGAAGAACCATCAAATATAGAATTCCACATAGAGCTCAGAAAAGAGTTCCTTGTTTCAACCTCAATAGAATTATTCCATAATGTGCATGTGACTCTGTGCAAGAAAAATGAAAATATATACACCACAACCTATTTCATGTACACTTTTAAACATACCTTTGAAATAAACAAAACCTAGAAATCACTAATACTACATATAAAAATCCATACTCTTTGTATTTTAAAAATAAAGATTCAAACCAAACAATTTTATATTCTTTTAAAAAGACCTAGAATAATTCAGAAATGAAAAGACATTATTATCAATATTATTTCATAGATTCAAAGTTCTCCACAAAATTTTGTATAAGTTTGTGCATTCCTTAAGCACACAGAACTACACATAATTTTATCAATATATATTGAAAGATAAAACATCAAACTTCTCAAAGAACCATGTGAATAAAAACTTGATCCATCATTATATTTCAAATATATATAATTCATTTGCATGCATGGGAATAATGACTAAAAACTAAAAACTTGTAACTTCCCTTTTTCCTACCATACATATAAAAGTTATACACAACTGACAACATCCCAATCACACAAGTAAAAATATCTCAAATATATTCAAATAAACTCATCAAAAACTTCTCCAACCATTTATATGTATATAGATATGCAAAAATTTCTCATACCATAACCTATATTTCATCATGGAAAACCATTCAAAAATAACTCAGAATTTCCATGAATGTCATGTAGACCCAAAATTTAATCCATTCATACAACTAAGGAATGATTTCCTTTATAAAACTAAAAAATTCATTCAAAATCACTTATAATACTTTTTAATCTTATCTAAAACTATAACAATCATACCTAGACATGCACCCTCCAAACCTTTCTATCTAAAATCCTTAACAAAACCTTATTTGTAACTCAAAAGTTATCCAACCAAAGCTTTGCTTATACATTATATCTTTGAAAAATGAACATAAAACAATAAAATAACCCTATTTATCTCTTACACCTTCCACCATAACCACCTTAGTGGTGTGCTCAAATCTCATTGGCTCATGTTTACCAAGGACACATTTATCAGCTTTGTTAACCCCATTACTGGCACAACCAAACTTAGTTGTTACTAATTCTTCCTAATAACCTCATTCTAAACTCGATCTTAACTCCACCTTACTACCAAATCCTTGGCATATCCCAAAGGTTCATGAATATGCCTTTGAATTAAATTTTTATACCAACTTGTTCCATGCCATGATGTCCATTAGTCTCCTATCATCTACCAACTTGGCATCTTATGTCATGTTGATTTGAATTTGAAACAACTCATATACATTATTGATAAATGTTTAAATTAATTTCAACCTCTTTGAGATAAGAAAGTTAAGTATTTAAAATACATGTGAGGATGAATATTTTAAAAAATATCTATCTTCAGTGGAACACCTTGTGTCTTTCAAAACATCTCATGAAAAAAGTCCTAGGTCAACATAAATTTTATTATATAGAACTTCTATGCCAAATGGGATGTAAAAAACTTTTTAACCTTAAGATTTGAGATTTATATTTTGAAACATAGACTCGAGTAATTACTAGGATATTGAATTGATTATAGCTTAGACTTAGGATGTTAAATAGGTCTTTAGAACTTATGAAACATGAGAAAAATGATCTTAGGCTATGCATTCTGGTAAATAAGTCATAAGATCATTAGACAAAATTATAATACCTTAGACTATAAAATATATAACTTGGGATTTTAAACATCATTATCAAATCAACTTATGCACACCAATGTTTTGAATGCCCATTATACCACAAGTAGTAAACAAAAATTAGCCTTGAATCTGATCTGTATCTTCATAATAGCTTTTCAACAAAGGGATGCATTTATTTTCAAATGTAGTTATTTTCAAAATGCAATACTAATCCATATACCATCATTATCTATTCTACATCAATAATCACATCATCCATGAAAATCAAAGAATCATTACAAACCTGTTCAAACTATCAAAACTTGAAAGCCAATACATAAGCAAAATACTATCTCAAAACTTACTTTGACTAAAAAATCAAGATAATTGATCACATTTACAAATATATATATATATATATATAGACACACACACACACACACACACACACACACACACACACACACACACACACACACACACACACACACACACACACACACACACACACACATTTTATTCATTTATCCACCATGCTTTTTGAAACCTATTTAAAATATAAACATGAATTCATCATCTAATCATTATCATTTCATTATTAAATATATACATCTAAATATACTACCAAGTCCCCTACATAGTTTTAGATTTCATGACTAGGTCAACTCTATGGTAAAAAGTATTGATTTTGAAAAAATTGAGGGGGTGTCAAAAATAGGCATAATAGAAGTGTCTTAAAAAAGAAGGCTAGTAAGTATGTATAGTGGTTCTTCATGGTGTGTGTAGATCTAAAGATGATCAGAAGTTGAAATTTCTCAAAAATACTAGGGGGATTCCCTCTCAGATGTTTTTTGGTTTTGTGTGTTCTTTATTTCTTGGTTACTGTGCTTGATTGAAGAGAATGTTGGACTGGAGAAAGAGGAAGTTTTCAAGACAATAAGAGGTAAGCTCAAGGTAAGGCGGAGTTTGTATCATCTTTCTAAGATGGTCCTTTCCTATTTTGATAGTCTTTTCAGGTCCTTAAGGTCAATGCGTACCCACTTTTTCATTATGTTAAAGGGGAAGAAAGTTCATATTGTGGGTGTGCTTTGAAGAGAGAGAGAAGGTGATATATATATATATATATATATATATATATATATATATATATATATATATATATATATATATATTGATGGGTGTTGACATCAATTACAAAGGGGGAGAATTTTAGAGAGTTTTCATGATGATTACATGGTGGTGTAATAGAATTTCTCTGGTGAGTGGATGAAGTGCCTTGATAGCCTATGTGATAATGATAAAGTGTGCAATGTGCTTGTTTTAGTGCAATTTATGTATGCTTGGTTGATATTCAATGTGACATGATTAAAGAGGATCAGGGATGATTATGGTGGTTTAAGCATGTGAAATATGTCCCTATGATGTTACATATGCATAGAGAGCTTATGTGCATAAGTGTAATTCATCTAGTTGTTCATAGTTCTCATTTAAACAGTTTGGGTTTAGTGGTAGAAAATTTGAGTAGGTAGTTTGATGACATCACCATTTCTACATGGGAAGGATTCAATGGGATTTTTTTATATGGTTGTGGTCAAATTATTTCCTAGTTATTATGCACCAAATCTCAAGTCATGTGTCAAATCATAGTCAAAGTTATGAGGGTACAAAGTTAGCTTCTTAGTTAGAATTCATTGTAAGCATGTTGATGAGGTTAGCATTCGCATGCATGGATGTTTCAAAATAATGTGACCATATGGGTTTATTAAATTTTGGACCTATTTTATTTTCAATAATTTTTATATCATGTGATAGAGGACATCAAAATATATGAATATGCAAAGTTGGGTTCCCAGGCAGTTTGATTGTGGTTTTCCCATACTTGGCCAATTTTACATTGAGGCAGAAAGAGTCAAGTGATCATTTTGATGGTGTTATATATTTCACATGTGAAGGTTTCAAGATAATATGATCATATTGGTTTGTTTAGTTCTTAGTATAGATGATTTTTACTAAATCTGAGATCATCTACTAAAGCATGTCAAAAGTTATGGATGCTCAAAATTGGTCTCTCAAGAAGATTTGGACAACGTTGGCTCTATGAAAAAAGTTTTTTAGAAGGAATTTTAATGGTTTTATATCTCACATTCATGAGGGTTCCAATATCAATATGTCACATGGTTATATTTTAATATAGAATTATATCATCTAGTCCAAATTTGAGATCTTGCATCAAAGCATAGAAAACAATATTAAGGATAAAAAATGGCTACTTAGGCATATTGATAGGGTCCCCATAGTCATTTTTTAATAAGTTAAATCTTGAGAAAGATCAATGGTGTGTATTTCTCTAAGGATTCAGGAGGTAGCAAGATGAGGATAGTGCACGAATTTTAATCATTGAGAAAAGGTATATCATAAGGATCCAACATGAGCAGGCATTTGTATAGTTTGATCAATGGTGAGCATTGATCATTATTGACTTGGTTGATCCATAGAGATTGATAGAGTACATTGAGTCAAAGTTCCTAGATTACATGAGATGAGGTCAACCTATCATATATTTAACATTTGACTTTGGCATTCTATGTATTAAATCCTAAGCAAAATTAATGGTGTGTATTCAATCTAAGTAATGAGTTCATGAGATTTGAGCATTGTGTTTGAAGGTTAACTATGACCATTTGAATTTAACACAATAAAAAATATAGATCTATATTTCATCCATATCTTTTGATAAGAGTCAATTTTTCTAGTGCTATAAAAAGCAAATATGAATAGAAATCCATGGTACATCTAATGAACCTAATTTGAAGATCTATAAGTGAGTATAATCAAATATATTGAGCCTATAATTTGACTATCTATTCATACTTATTCTACAAGTGACCCAAGAAGGATATTCAAGCTAGTATTGATGTTGTTTCGATGTATCACAATGAATTTTATATTGAAACATGTCTTATACTCCATGAGGATGATTTGTGTGGATTTTGGAGGTATGATCAATCTATCTTGAGTATGAACAATGCATAAGAAGTTGATTGTGTGTTCATTCATGGTGAAAATGTGCACCAAGTCAATGTTTGAGTTATTTAGTGGTCATGTGTTCTTATTTTGCTTGAGGAAATGCTAAAGGAGTGAATGGGTTCACATGAGACCTATAATGGCTACAAGGGCCTTATTAAAAGGTGTAGTTCCTTAAGGGTGACCCATAGGCATTATGGCCAACCAATAAATATTGTATTGAGTTGTGTCTTCATGTGAGAGATGCCTTAAGGGATAAAGCATGCCTAATGGATGACCAAATTAGTGATTATAAATATTTATCTATAAATAGTTAATCCAAAGATGTTGGGTTCTAGACTTTGTATGAGAGACTAAGGAACGATTGAAAAGAGGATTATGTGTGTGTTTTTGTGGAGTGAAGGAGGGGTAGAGTGCCCTAAGGATGAGTTGAAGAGTATAATATATTGAGGACCATTTTTATGACCTATTGGTTATGATTCTATTGACAGAATAGTGAGCTTACTATTTGAGTGTGAGCAAAGGTGAAGTGTGATAAGAAGAGGGCCATCATTAGGTGTTGTTGACATTAGTTTAGAGGTGGATGTGTTCATATATGTTTTTATGGTAGCTCAATATCTAAGGTGGTTGTATCTTCCTTATAAGGTGAAACTTTCTAAAAGGTCTGGTTGTTGTTATAGCTCAGCTAGATAGGTGTGGTAGCACATTGTGGGATCAGACTCTTACTAAATAGGGATTGTAGTTTCTTGATCATTTGTAGATGGTATAAATTGGATATTTTTGATTATAGGATAGTATTCCAATTGGATATTATAGTGGGTTTTATTCCCCAAGAGTGTCTCCCACATAGGTCATGTTTTATGTGATTGATCTTGCATTGTATCTCTTACTTATCTCTATGAATGATATGTATGCTTCATGAATGCTTGTGGTAACTGGTTAAGTATTTACAAAGATCAGAATTGAAGTTGGATTATTTGGGATCAGTGATTCACACCCCCTCTCAATGATTATACCTCTATAAAAAAGAATTAAAAATTCACACAAGTATTTAGAAACCCACATAATATAGAAATTTATAAAAAATATAAACATGAGTATAATAAATATTTACAAAATGAAATAATAGGTGGATAAAAAGGACTTTTATAAGAAGGATAACATAGAATAAATATTTATAAAATGACTTATCAAAGACTAGGAGACAACTATAAATACCAATTCTTTCCAATGTCATTGATAATCATTTTAAGTATTTTTATAAGTGTTTTATTCATAGCTTCTAATTGTCTATTACCCTTGGGATAATAGGGTGTTGAGAAATATTTATCAATATGATACGTATTACATAAGTCTTCCACTTCCTACTTTTTGAAAGATTTTCCATTATTTGATATTGTTTTAGAAGGAATTCTAAAATGACATATGATCTAGTTTAGAATAAAGTTAGATATCTGAAGCCCTATAGTATATATGAGTGGCATGGATTCTACCAATTTTATAAAATACTATGTATCTATAATAATGATTTTGTGGCCATCTAATGAAGTGATATTAATTTGTTGATGATATCTAATCCCCATACTAAAACAGGCTAGGGGCTCATGATATACTACATTTCTTGAGCTGGGGCATGTGTAAGATTCCATTATATTTGATAGGCTACACATTTTTTCACATAATAACAAGCATTATGATCCATGGTAGGCCAATAGTATCCAATCTAGAGTAACTTCTTGGATAGGGCTATTCCAATGACATGACATTCATAAACACCACAATGCACTTCCTTGATTACAAAAAGAGACTCCTCTAAGTTTAGGCATCTTAATATGGTCCTATCATAGCCCCATTGATAAATCATGTTTCCAAGGATAGTGTCGTGGGAGGAATGTTAGATGAAGGCTTTATGTTTATGGTGGTTAAAATCTAGTGTAAGGGTGTTATCATGGTACCACAACCAACTAGGATTAGGTATTGAACATATATGATAGTGATACAAAGATTGATGTGTAGGTAATAGTAAGTATTTGATCAAAAAATTTCCTTCAAGGACATCTTCTAGGAGATCTATCAAAGATCCCATAGTGGCTATTGTATCTTTTTATTTTTTATTTCCTCTTGGTACCTATTCAAAGGTTATGGACTGAAATTTATTCTTTAATTGATTGACCATTTATTTGTACAAAATTAACTTCTCATATTTAGTTTGGAACTCTTTATTAACCTATTTATTAATCAATTGAGAATATCCTAGAACCTAAAGATGTTGAATACTCCATTGGATGGAAATTCGTAGTCCAATAATTAATGCCTCATATTTAATGATATTATTAATGCACGTGAAAAATATTTGGAAAGGCTTGTGGATCAACTTTCCTTGTGGTGTTACAAAAAATATTCTAGCTCCTGATCCATGTGTGGTAAAGTATCCATCAAAATAAAATTTCCATCCTAGTGATTCTTCAGTTGTTAATATGGATTCATCTTGGAAGGCTATTGTCAATGGTTTTATGTCTTCTATAGGTGATGATGCTAGTTGATTAGCAATAATTTGCCTCTTGATGTATTTTTGATTCACATATTCAATGTTAAATTCAATTAACAACATAATCCATTTAGCCATCCTCCCTATTAAGTTAGACTTAGATAACATATATTTAAGTGGATCAACTTTGTTGATCAAATTTACTTGGTTATTTAGCATATAATGTCTAAGATTTTGAGAGGTAAAAATCATGGCCAGGCATGATTTCTCTATAGGGGTATAATTAAGCTCATATGAGATGAGTATTCTTCTTAAATACTATATATATTATTCTTTTCCTTCATCATTATGTTGATTTAAGATATCCCATATGGCACATGGGGTAGCAAATATATACAAAAGTAATGGCCTTCTTGATATTGGTGGTGAAAGAACTAAAGGTTTCAATAGATATTACTTCAAGTTGTCAAATTCCATTTGACATTCTTGATTCTAGTCAAAGTGAGGTCCTTTATTTAATAGATGATGAATGGATGGAATTTATCTTATACTTGATAAATATAATGATGAATGGCTTCTAAATTTCTTTGAAGGCTACATAAATATTTTAGGTTTTCGGGTGAAGACATTTCAATAATAGATTTGACTTTAGCAAGATCTACTTCAATACTTCACTGAGATACATTAAAACCCAAAATTTTGCTTGAAGTAACCCCAAACACACATTTTTTGGGTTTAAATCATAATTTATATTATCTTATACTCTCAAAGATTCTCCTTAGGACCGTTGGATTTTATAATATTATCTTGGACTTTCTTAAGATATCATCCACATAGTCTTCTATAATAGCATGCATCATGTTATGTAAAATAACTATCATAGCCCTTTGGTAGGTTGTTCCTACATTTTTCAGTCCAAAGGGAATTATTTGATAATAATAAGTCCCCCATGGAGTAATGAAGGAAATTTTATTTTATTCTTCTCAAGAAATTCTAATCTAATTATATCCTAAAAATCCATCCATGAGGGAGAGAATTTCATATCTTGTTGTGGAGTCCACAATCATGTCAATATTAAGAAAAAGAAATTAATATTTTGGAAATGTTTTTTTGATGTGTTGAAAGTCACTAAAAATGTGCATCCCTCCTTGTGACTTCACAATAGGAATAATATTAGAAATCCATTCAGGATAATAAATTGGATGAATGAACTATACTTACAATATTTTTTTCAATTCTTCTTTGACCAATAATGCTACTTTAGGGTGCATCTTTCGAAGATCTTGTTTGGTTGGTTTTACATTGGGGTGTACTACTAAGTGATGCACCACCAAAGTGGGGTCTAATCTGAGCATGTACATGTAGCTCCATGAGATTATATCTATAAAACCTTTGAAAATCTCAATAAGAATTGGCCATTCTTAAGAGGTAAGAAACAAATATGTAAATGTTACTTTGATTTTACTCATTATCCCTTTTTTGTTCACCTAGTGCCCTTAGGATGTCATCTACAAAATAATTAATAATGACTTCTTCAATAGTGATGAGAATAGAGACTAATTTGAAATATATATAAATACACACACACACACACACACACACATACATACATACATATATAGATATATGTACATACATATATATATATACATATATAGATATATATACATATATATATATATATATATGTATATATGTACACACACACACACACACATATATATATACATACATATATATATACAATATATATATATATACATATATATATACATACATATATATATATATGTATATATATACATATATATATATGTATATATATATATATATATATATATATATATGAGACGAATTTGACATATATATACATATGTCAAATTAGTCTCTACTCTCATCACTATTCAATAAGTCATTATTAATTCTTTTGTATCCTCTAGGAGTATGCATGTTACTTTTATTTTATTCATTATCCCTTTTTTGTTCACCTAGTGCCCTTAAGATGTCATCTTCCCATTTTGTTCCTTGTCCCATCCTTAAGATTTATACATGTATTTTGATTGACATGATGGATAATATGGGGTGATATAGAGGTAATATGTTTTGATTTTATATAAGGTAGAAATAAATGTGATTTTGAGTAATAAAATTGTGTTGGTTTTAAGCTAGAACGGTCAAGATTTTTAAAATGGACGGGAGAAGATTTTGTATTTTTTAAATTAAGGACTAAATTTGGATTTTTTGAGATTAATGACCAAGTATTACCAATGTATCAACCCTATGGAGATTCAACCTAGAAAGAAGACTAGATGATGAGATCACTGAGTGCCTATATTGACACTAACGAGACAATGACTGGATAAATATAATTATGAATAAGTAGGATGATAAGATGATAATGTGTTAGATGAAATTTGATAGAATTATATACCTTGGAAATATTTAATCAAAGTAATATCTCTTAAAATAGATGGAGTGATGAGTAGGATGAAGAGAGGATAGATGATCACTATAGCATAATCATAAGACAAATATGATGATGGGAAAAGATGAATATGGTTTAAGATAAGCCCTAAATGAGATGAGTGTATCCTCAGGGTTTTCTAGGTGTTTATAAAGGGTACAAGGTTAAATTAACTCACAAGTAATACTAGTTTAGTATAATGCACACATAATCATGCCAATCATAATCCCTAGTATTTAGTAAAAAAAATAGGATTTTAATCCAATTACTACACTATCTAACAAATTCATAAATGAGGCTATAGGATGGTGACCCATTACATAATCTCCCAAAACCTCTCAACTCCATCTATACTTGATGGTGAATTTGGGGCCTAATACTAATCCTAGAAGTAACTTTCCTATTATGGTTAAAATTCCATACTCTAGGTTAGACAAGGCTTACTAGGGGCATCCTTGATATACACTAGGTACATACGACTCAACTCTATATAGGGTGTTGTCTAATACTTGGGTTAGAGAGTTAACTCTTTCCCTTCATGAAATACCTTTATGGGGTCAACATCTTATCCTAATGATAGTTATCCCTAACTTTTATGCTCTACTATAACATGGAGTGTGGTTGAATACATAGTGATGTAAATTGTGTCACCAACCCCTAAATACTAGGTAAGTACATAAAGATGAATTCCATGTCATATTTCATCCTATAAAGGAAACATTATTGGGGTGATCACTTATTTTATTATGCAACACAAAAAATATATATATTTAAAATATATAAAAATATTAAATTTTAAATCACATCTTAGTCCTACAAACAAATAAGATAGAATTTTGATTTATAGTCTTCCACTTATTTGCCCTACACAAAAGTTGTTAGTAGTTTTTGTAGGTCAAAATAACCTTTTACTTCTTAAAAATTAGTTATAAAAATTATACACAATTATAATATTCAAAGTAATCCACAAAAAGACAAAATCACAACTTTTAGGTCAAACTTATAGATAGATGAATAGTGATTTTATAAGTGGTTAGTGAATAGTAACCACATAGCTAGTATTCAAAATTTCTTATAGATTTTTAAAAATCACAACTTACAAGAAAAATTATAGAATGCAAGAATTAATATTACAACTGGTAAATAGAATAATTATTTTTTTTATAATGTAAAAAAAGTCAATAAGTTTTTTTTAAAACAATTTTCTATTAAATGTTATCAGCAAAGGTTATTACCAAAATTTTACAAGTCAAAATTGTTTATAATATTTTTAAATTACTTTTGCAAAATCAAAGTCGCTACTTACTAGAGGCGAATTTGTGTCTAGAAAATTTTTGATATATACAAAATTACCAAAACTTCTTATAAGATAATTAGTGGATAAATACTAAACAATTTACAAAATAATAATTAGGCTAATTATAAGTAAAAATAAAAACTAGGCTATACTACACTTATTAGTTATCTATTGTCAAAATTACTTCTATTATGTCAAAATCATGATTCATAATCAAAATCACTTTTTTCTATAAGGCAATATTGAATAAGATGTGCAAAATATTGAATTTGAAGGTAATGACCTTATTCAAACAAAGTTTCCCTTTTCCTAAAACTACATGAAGGTCAACAAAAAAGTAATA
The DNA here is from genome assembly GCA_037957365.1 of Torreya grandis. Classification (NCBI taxonomy): domain Eukaryota; kingdom Viridiplantae; phylum Streptophyta; class Pinopsida; order Cupressales; family Taxaceae; genus Torreya; species Torreya grandis. Next base: position 3,120,135 of record JARHVA010000742.1, on the reverse strand, counting down.
AGATTATCACAAAACCAAATTATAATTTCCTATAAGTGAGATTATATATAAATCAAAACCACAACTATAATAAGTAATATCAGTGATACATATCAATATCACTAATGGTAATAAGTGATTTTTCTTATCATAAAATATTTGTTTGTTTTGGAAGTGCATTTTTTTTGTTTCTACAAGACCATAAGGTTAGTGTAAGGGAAAATAAACTAAAAAAAGAATTTTTTTAGATTTTAATTAAACAATATTTAATTTATAACTTAACTCAAAATCACTACTAACTAAAACAAAATCACAAATAACAATCAAAATTGTAACTTAGTATAAGAAATTTTGAAATGGGTCACTAAACTACTAGGTAGGCTAACTTTTAGTGGTCAAGTCAAAACCATGATTATCAGCTACAAAATTGTAGATGCAAAACTACTAATTATAGATGAAAATTTTGACTCTCCTAAAACATGAAAATTTTGAGATTTTTAAGCTGAATCTCTTCTTAACCTATCATGTAAGCTAAATTTTTCACACCTCACACACCTAATTGTTATCCCAAATTAGGGATCCCACTATGGTTACCAATGTATGATTGTAAAATTTGAGCAATAATTTTAAACACACAAATGGAACTAAATCAACTCAAAATTCATAAAAACATCAAATAGAGAGAATGAAGAAGCAATCAGAATTCAAATGCTCTTACCATCACCTTGCTTATTTTAATCTTACCTCCAAGATCTTCAAAATGTTTCTCCAAGGATAATTTGATTGTATGATTTTGTATTAAAAGACAAGGTGGCTTCAAGATTTCAAATGGACACAAAGGGATTAATGGATTTTTTTATTACAAGGATTATGGATGCAATGAGAGAGTATGAAGGATATATGATATTATGTGTATTTCCAATTAGTACAACCAATAACCTTTATTGGTTGTTTATAGAGTGGTGGGGAGGATTAAAAAGGAATTTTAAATTCTTTATAATCCTCTAGGCTTAGAGAATTCTATAGAATTGGAGGGATTAGAAGAAGATTGAAGAGTTAGAGGTCTCTATATTTTATTAGGTATTAATGGGGATTATTAGGGGTTTTAGGTGGGTTCAATAAACTAGTTTTGTAGGAGAATCTATGGGTAGGTTGGCTAGGGAAGGTAGGTGATATATTTAAAATTTAAAATTGGAAAATGGGCAAGTGGTTATTAAATGAAGTATGATTAATAGGTTAATATATTTATAGTGAGATAATCTATGGATTAATATGTGTGGGGTGTATATAAAGGTTAATATGGTATAGTAAATATATATAGTGGGAAATAGAATTAGATATTTAATTAGGAAAAAAATATTTATTTTAAATGGAATTAGTCATGATAAATGGTGATATTAATTCAATGATTAAGGCAAGCAAATTTAGGTGTATATAGGTGCAATATTGAAATATCCTTGCTATTATCATGATTAAATAATGGCTAACTTAAATAATTCAATATAGCATTGTCATTTTTTAAGAATTTGTCTCCTCTAAAGGAGTATCTGCCTTAATAATAGTGTTATTAATAATACCCTAAATAAGATGCTTAAGCTAGCAACACATGTTAGTAGCATTACCATCAAATATATGGTAATCAAAATATCCATTTTTATAAAAATATTTCCCTTGTTGTTTTCTCATGTCTATTTCAAATGGAGTAGGAAAAGTGATTAAATTTCATTCAATTAAACATGGTAAAAAAAAAAGATGGTTGTGTTAATCTATAAAACTACCTTATTGGTTGAACCCATAATAAATTTTTTAGCAAGTTGATAAATAATAGTACATTTTATCTTTAAACATAATTTAGTATCTTATGTCTTATAATTTTATTATGGTTTGCTTTGAAACTCTTGAAGTAGATATAGGTGTATACTTGATCTTTTTCAAAGCAATAAGATTTACCTTCTCATTCTCTTATGGTTTGAAAAAGATCTTAAAATGATTTAAAATTCTTCAAGATAATTTACTTATGTAATGATGAAAGAAAAATCTATTTCAAAATGTCTTGAATCTCATTATTTGATAGTGTATTAGCAATTTTGGCCAACATAATAGTCTTATAACAAAGCACATAATCACAGTTAGGTTAATTATTTCATTGTTTAAGCTTATTAATTTATGTGTAAAAAAGTTTCTCAACAATGTTGATATAAAATTTTGTGATAAATCAATCTAATAATGGATTAAATGCTTTCATATATTGAGCAAATAGATCATAAATCCAATGCAAAATGTAATATTTTAAGCTTATTAGAAAAAAATTAGTTAATAATTTTTCATTGAAATAGTTATCCAAACATGTTATTTGATAAGATTTTAGATGTTATTCAGATTCTCATTTACCTTCATATAAAGGAATCATGAGATCTATAAATCCACTAGGTAAAGTGTATGATGCAATATTATGTGTTATATGACTATGGAATCCAATGATTGTATAGCTTTCAAAATGACTTGCTATAGTTTCAACACATTAGCTTGCATAAATGTAACTACTTATTCAATGTACTATACATTAGGCAAGATATGTGATATAGTGTGACTAGCTATCAAATTATTTGAATGGATCACTGGGTTAGTCATAGGCATAGAAATCCATTTTAAACCATGTGTTTTCCCTATACCTAAATATGTGGATGGAATAGTATTATTTATACTAGTAGTTAAAAAAATTGTAGGATTTAAAATGTTTTTAAATAGAATCATTTTCTTCTTGAGATGAAATATCAAGTTCATGTTTCTAGTGTTCTTCTTGGGCCACAAGTAGTAAATAATCAATGTCATTCAGATGAGTGCCAATGTATTAATCAAAATCTTTTGCATCTATAGGATCAAAACAACTTTAAATTCATGGTTTTTATAACTTTATATTATCATAATAATTACATTAAGAGGATGTAAGATAAATAATATAATATCCATGAAAAATATATTAAACATAAAATAAACAAGTTCACCAAATATTTTATATTGAATTTCATTAATGTGGTAATTAATCCTAATTCATAATAATAGAATATAATAATTCTTAGTGATGTACATGCACTTATAAAAAATAAACTTAAGGTAAATTACTGAAATGGACAAAATGAAACAATTATAAAAAATACTAAACTATGTAATTAAGAATGAAATTAGTTTTTTAATCCAACTAGTTAACTATGTTGATTAGAATAATTCAAAAACTGAAAAATATGATGAAAATTAGAATCTTTCCAAAAGCTAGATCTAGGATCATGTAAAGACATGAATGCTAGATAGGGATAAGAAAATTAGTCATTATTATGCCTATATATCAATTTTTTTCTCTTTAATGGAATAGTAATTTATGGCATAGTCACATGCAATGGTATAAAATATGCTGGTGTGCACTAATTTTATCTTCATACTCATATTAGATAACTACAAATAGCTTCTTGAATTAAAAAACCCTAGTAGGGCATGCATGGTAGATTGACTTGTAAGTAAGAAAAAGAAGAGTGTATTTGGGATGATCTAGCCTAAATAACCATCATAAAAATTAAACTTTTCATACATATCTAATAATCCAAAGAGGTAAATCAATATTAATGTAGTTATCCACCTAAGTGATTCATGTAATTGTACTCCTTTAACTACATCAACGTATTTAGAATCAACTTGAATAATTGAATATGCTTATCTAATGTTACATAAAACTATCTTAAGACTTAGATGCGGAATATTTAATCTTTGTATTTATTGTATTAAAAATAATAGGGAACTTTTTCTTAATGTGCATTTATATAGACAAGCCTCTACATTGAAAATTTAAAGTTGTGTAATAAATGACTTGAGTGTACCTTTATAGAAATTCAAAATGGGTGAAAACATACTAAGAATCCTAAACACATGTACGATGACCTAGGGGAGGGTTAAATTCTAAAATATTAACATTTATGGGAAAAAGACATGAACATTGGATAGGGGAAACAACATATACCATTATTTTTCCTATGGGCCAATCTTGTCTCCTAGGGAAAAATGTTAGACTTTGGGTCTCATCTAGGACATACATATGCATAGTGGTGTTTTTAAAAATTATAAAATTTCTATATGTGATATATTATGGTATTAATACAAAATAGGTCCTCTTTTATATGTAATATAGGGTGAAGTAAAAAAATGATTACTAATTAAGTGCACAAGTTAATTAAATGTAATAATGGTTAAAATAGGCATGATCAAGTATTCATGACCATATTTAGGTTATTAAAATATACCTTAGTGTATTATTACTCCATATTCTAATCCTACAAAAAATATGAGAACATAGATAAATATGACAAGATAAGATAAAATGTGGTCTAAGCCACATATCAGCTACACATTGCTAGATACACTATAGGTTAAGGTAGTATCATTTCCCTCCCATTTAAAACAACATTTATATTAACTTCAAATAACTATTTATGCTACTATAAGAGTTATTCCTCCTCCCAATTACATCCTCACTTATTAGATTCTTCCACTTGGTTAATTACTCCTTTATCTCCCTTCTTTTTATCCCTTTATTTTGTGTCTAAAGGATATCCGTAGGTTCCAAAATAACTCTACCTATCTCATCCATATATTTTAACTCATTATATGTGGATAAATACTATCTAATTATTTTTTTAAGTAGAATACATGAAATACTTTATGTATGTGTTTAGACTTAGGTATCTCCAATTTGTACGTAACATTCTCTATTTTCTCTAGCACCTAATAAGGACCATAATACTTAGGAGATACTTTCATATACTTTTTTTTTTCAAATTTAAGGAAAATTTTTAGTATAGATATAGTTTTAAAAATACCTGATCTTATACTTTAAAATGTATCTCTTTTTGGTGTTGATATACTTTATACTTCATTTAATTTTATGATATTGCCAAATTATCTATTGGAATACATAATAACTATTTTTGGTGGTGAAAGTTTTCCTAAATATCTAAATACCTTGATTTTACCATCAATTATGAGGTGATGGAGGGGGGTTTATACCCATATAGTGCCAAAAATGGATACATTTTTAATGATGTATAGAAGGAAGTGTTATAACACCATTTTTTTGGTGGAAACCAATGAAATTATATTTCATATTTATATGTTGCAAAATAAAAGAGATAACCCTATAGTAAACCAACTTTTTCTATTATATTTACTATGATATGTTACATAAATATGAGAATAAATCAATCCAAAAATTATTGGTGCAGATAGGATCATAATTAGTTACTATGATCTTAGGGATACTATATATATTTTAAATTATATCCTAAAAGTTATCTTCTATTATACTCACTAAAACTTGTTAAGGCAAGGCAAAAAATGGGTGTATTTTGTGAGCCTATACATTATTACCATGATAATAGTTTTACACTGCAACATAGGCAAACTTATTGTTAATTCAATAGAAACCTCATTCAAAATTTGGATAGGAATAGATAAAGGTTGAATAACACATGGGGTGTTGATTATATCACCCTTATTTTACATAGACACCATGGATTCTACCAAGAAAAAACTATATATCTCACCCTTATTTTACTTACACACCATGAATTCTACCAAAAAATCTATATATCCCCCTTTAGTATATCCCAAAATAATTTTGCCTTGATTCTATGATAGGTATTCAAAAATATGTAATGGTATTTTTTTTGGTTGAAATTATTATTATATAGGTACAATCTATATTTACACTAGAAGCCATTCCTTTTCCACTAAGATTTTTCAAGGACACCATAATAGTGTTGAAGTTATTGTGTTATAACCTATGTATCATTATTATTTTACTTTTTTAATCTTCCTCATGTACCCAATTTTATTTCCATATAGACATTGTGCCTATTAATGCCTCTTTTCATTTATCCCTCATAGATACTTCATCTATGATGACATTATCATTTCATTTATTATATATGATTTTAAATCAATATGTTTCAATTTTGGTCACCCAATATTCTTGTTATTTAGATGAAAACCTATGTTCCAAGAAGTATTTTATACTAGCATGATTAATTTTCACCTTAAAATGTATAACCATAAGGTAAGGTCTTGATTGTTTGACTGTATGAAGAATAACCATCATCTATTTCTAATAGATATGCCTTAAAAATTATTATCTTATAGATAAATAATCTCAAATTTAATGGGTAAACCTTACTACATTATTACTAACCTAATTTAATATCCTAATGTATTCAATTCAATAATTAAGGTTTTTTTAAAATCTAGGTAGCCAAAAATGAAGTGAAGCACATGGCCTCCTTAATTTTATCAAATTCCATAGTTTCATATTCATTACTTATTTATAAATGATTCAAGTGGTGCTTATATGTTTCCATAATTTTTCACAAATATTAAATATCAATCTTTCAAACCTAAAAAACTTTTGATGTTTTTGAGGGATTTTAGAACTTTCTAATTTGCTATGGCATTGATCTTGTGAGGTTATAATTTTATGATTTTGTGAAACACAATATGACCTAAGTAATATACCTCCTATATTCCAAAATCACACTTGGAAGCCTTTACATAAAGATAATGTTATCAAAAAATTATTGATACCTTATTCACATTCTTAAAACATTATTCCCATATTTGACTATATAATATTATGTCATAAAAAAATACCAATATTCTTTTTGTAAAAAATCCTAGAGATAGTGTTCATCAAACTATGCAATGTATAGGGTGAACTTTTTAGAAAAAAAATTATTAAAAAAAACTCATAATGTACTTCAAGAGTTATAAAAGTTATCTCATGTATATATTCATCTCTTATATGAATTTAATGGTAACCTAAATAAAGATCTAGTTTTGTAAAGCATAAAACACCATGTAAACATCAATAAATTCATTAATTGATTTAATATGGAACTTATATTTGATGGTGTACTTCTATATTTATCTATAATATAGTAAAATAATCCATGTATAATCCTTATTATGTGCCATTACCCTAGGGTATAAATATATAATTAGGTTATGCCTGATAATACCAACCTCCAACATTTCCTATACCATCTTTTTAATATCATCGTTTTAGACATACGAGTACATGTATGGTTTGATGTTTGGTGGTAGAATCCATTTTATAAATTTAATGGAATGTTCATGCTCCCTTTTGTTGTGACATAACACAAACACCCCATTTTAAAATCTAAATAGGGGCCCACTATTAATTAAATAAATCAATTCAAGGTCTTGTAAACCAGAAGTCTATGACATGGAATTTGAAAAATCATGAACTTAAGGTAATTATTAAGTTTTCCCTATGTTTCAAGGTTATAGGAGAATCAAATCGATACATAAACCATATTATATGATTCATTTTTCACCTTTTATTTTCTTTTAACTAAGTATTTATATGTTTATGTTTTATGGTTAATTGGTCTGACATGTTATACTTTTAAATTGGGTATTTTTTTATGTTGTGTCTTAAATGGGTTATTTTTTTCTTAAATGTTTCCCTATAAAACATCTAAGCTCATTTATTTTTGTCATGTAGAATTATTCCACTAACACAAGGCCCAAATAAAGAACATTAGTCATCTGAGTTGTCAGTGATTCCACTAAGATATCTAGATCAAGAATGTGCATGGGTACAATTAGTAAAATACAAGAAATTTCATAATATGATGAAAGTTAATGAAACCATATGTGAGAACAATTTAAAAATCATAGAGTTAAATATTTATCTCTCTATTGAGTAACTCACTAATACAAGATGTACAAATAGGAGAGTCAGGTAAGTAACTCTTCCATGAAAAACCATAAAGGGTATATAATAGGCATGTAACTACCATGATTGAATAATATTCACTAACCAGTGATGATGGCAAATATTAAATCCATATGTGTAAATACACCTAAGCAAGCTAATCCCACAAGTGTAGGAAAACTCCATGTGTGTGTATAATAATCCTGATAAACTAATAAAAGTAAAATAATATCCTACATTAACACCCTACATAAGCATAGCTTAGGTGGGTAGAAGAAATGGGTCCTGACAACAAGGCTTGATGAGCTACCCATGTACAAATAAACTCTCATGAACTAGAGAAAAAGAGAAAACCCATAGGAAAATCCCCCCTCCAAAAAGAGAGAAAATAAATAGTGCATGCTCTAAGGATGTAAATAACAAAAAAAAATCATCCAAACGTAAGAACAATAGAGAATATAAAGAAAATAAATAATAAGCCTCCATAGAAGATGTTTAAACTACCTATAATAGAGCTTGAAAAATGATGAATTTCAATAATGAAATCCTTTTCTTGAATATTGAAGAAAATCTATCTACACTAAATAATGTTTCTTCTTTTTAACAAAGGAATAACACAAGGTGTGTACTAAAATTAAACCCATTCCACAATAGAATATGAAGGTAGCGGTATGAAGATATTTACAAGAGGTCCAAAAAAGGTGTGACAAAGTTATGGCAAGATCATACATAATAACTAGATGTAATTCCACTGAAGTGAACCTAATAGATGAAGGGCATGGAGCATTCAATATAATAATATCAATGTGAAGAGGAGACATTAGCTAAAAGTTTGTCAAAACTAAATAAGATACTATATATGAATCACAGAGATCTGTAATATGAATATCCATAGAAACATATGAGTTATAAAATATCTCAATGGGTGTACTCACACTAAAAATAGTAGACTCATATGAAGTGAAATATTTTTAAGTCTCTAGAAGATAAACATCATAAATAGAGATGAAATTAAAATATACAATGGCATAGTTAAGGTCATGTAAAAAAAACATCTTATAGTGGTGGCTTGATAGAAGGAAGAGCACATTTCACCATGAATGTGTCATCACAATAAATATGAGTAGGAGGAGGGATTAAAATAGTCTCTAAAGAGATAATAGGAAGAGAAGGAGGAGGAGGAGTGATATATATCTCAACAAGATCTTTGAAAAGGGACTATAGAATGATCCAAATAGTGCAAGGATATGTTGTATGTTCCACATAGAAATGGAGATCCATGGAAACATGTAAAAATAATGTAGCAAGAACCTTGTCAAAAATGTTAGCCCATTTATTATACCAAATAGGATCGATGGGAACATAAATATATCCATATATGAATGGAATATGATTCCTTATTGTGAGCAAGTGTTCCATGTAAGCACACCAAACAACATAGTTAGTCTTTCCAAGAAGAACCACTATTGTAGAATCAATTCTCCTCATCATTTGGTATCTCTCAAGTGGTGTATATATTATTTAGATAAGTCAACAATGAAGTTTAATGAGAAAAACATTGCACAAGTGAAAATGCATGCTCAATGAATGGATGTCAAGATTAGATGATAGTGCATCCAAGAATGTAAGATAAATCAATGTAGTAGTCACCAAAGTGTTACACAAGTCATAGAAATTGAGTGTGTACACAATATAAAAATTAAGGCCCAAATTAACCCCTCATAATACAATAAACAATGACTCCATCCTAATGTTTTACAAGTAGAATGCATGCTCAATGTGAAAATTCCAAACTCAACCGATAATGCATCCAGAAAGGTAAGAGTAAATAGTACACAAGTACCAATGCGTGTCTTATCAAATGGATGTCAAACATAGTTGAGAATGTGTCCAAATGTGAGAAATTCATTCAATAAGTGATAATTAAAACATGCCAAGGAGGATATCAGACTCTATTGATAACATTCATAGAAGATAAAAAATTGTGAAGGAAGCAAGGAAATAATGAGGCAAGGATAAAAAAGTGGTTTGATTATGATGGATTTTTTCCACATACCAAACTAGGCCTCACCCTCCATCTTTAATAGGTGAAATTAATGAAAAAATATGTATAATTAAACCAAAATATTTACAATCTCCTTTTAATCTCTCAATAAGATATCTCAATAGTAATAATAATAATAATAATATTTTTTTTATATAAAAAATAATAAAAAACTTATATAATGTTTTTATTTAAAAAAATTAATAAATAATGCCTCCACAAATAAATATATAACCCATCAAATTATTGTTTTTATTTAAAAACAAGTAAAAATTCATCCATTGTGAGTTGTTTCTAACAATAAAATAAAATAAAAAAACATGTTGGATGCCAAAAATCATTTCAAACCACTTGAAAATTCCTAATACCATAATTGGATTAGGAATGTGGTTTAAATATAAATTTGGTTTTTTATTTAAATAATATTTATTAGCTCAATGACCAGTGGTGGGGAAATTGAATGGGAATTTTTCAAGTAGAAAGAGGATTGTAGATCATGCCATAGGCTAGAGGTATCCATGGGAGCCTTGTTGAACATCAAGTAGTAATGTGAATCGAAGGGTAGGCTAAATGAGTCCAACATAGTGGGATAGGGGTTTTAAAAAATTATGTAATGATTATGATGGAAGAGAGTGAACAACCATAGTAAAATGATAGTAAGACCACAGTCCATGGCTACCTCTAAACTCTTTACATTTGGGTTGTATTTTAGATTTGAAAGTGAGTTATAACAAAGGAAACTACTGGTCTCCATTAATTCAAAAAATGCCTCGATTATTGTAGATGTTATGTACATTCTAGTTTTAAAATGATTTATAGAGAAGGACTAGGACATCTTAGGTTATCTAGTTATTGGAAATCATGGGTTGGTTGAGGTTGGAGAATAAAGATCAGTTGGAAAAGTTTGGTTTTAATCATATAAGATAACTATAGCTGGTAATACTTTGTTTGGAAATGTCTAGGTAGTGGAAAAATAGGTATTTAAATCCTCGATCACCAAACAAAACTAGACCATGAACATTTTTGCATACAATAAAAAATAACATCTCCACCATAAACCAAAAAATTCTATCAATGAATGTGAAAAATAATTTTTTTTTCCAAATAATCTCAAGATTTCATAATAATACTAATAACAAATAAAAACTATACAAGTGAATACTAGCATGGCTCTAATACCATGTCAAGGAGTCCATCAAGATATCTAGATAAAACACATCTATGGGTCCAATGAACAAAATACAATCAATTGCATAAGATGTTTAAAGTTTATGAAACTATATGTGATAACATTTATAAAAGCATAGAGTTAAATATCCAACACTCCATTAAATTAGAGATTCAGGTAACTAACTCCTGCATGAATAGTCATAAGGGCCTATCATAGGCATGTAAATCATATGATAGAATAACATCCACTAATAAATGATGATGGGCAAGATTAACTCCTTATGTTTACGTACACCTAAGCAAACTAGTCTCATAAGTGTAGGAAAACTTTGTGTGTGTAGAATAATCCTAATAAACTAATGAGAGGAGAAAATATCATGTAATAACATGAGTAAGTGGATCTTTGATATCAATCCACATGTTACCATCCTATTAACATGGAGGTGATGTCAATTGAATTCCTCATATGAATATCCAAGGCAAGCACAATAATGAGATCCATCCATATGTCATCTTTTCACTAACCCAATGGTGATGTCAGTAGAGTTATTTATATGGATATCCTAGGAAAGTATAGAAATGAGAGACATCCACATGTCATCAACCTAATAACCCATAGGTGATATTAGTATAGTTTCTTGCAAATATATCTTGGGAAAGTAGAGTGGTGATAGCCATCAACATGTCAATATTCTACTAACCTGAAGGTAATGTTAGGAAATTTGCATGTACTAATATCTAAGGTAAGTAGAGTAATGATCATTGTCCATGTTTCATAATCCTACTAAATCATAGGTAATATCAAAAAAATTCTTAATATTGATATCCACAAAAAGTGGAATAGTGAGATTTTTCCACATGTCGTCATCTTACTAACGAAGAGGTGATGTTAGTAGATTTCCTTATATAGACTATCTTGGGCAAGTGAAGTAATTAGAGCGTTCCATGCGTCATCATCCCACTAACCCACAACCAAAAAAAATTAAAGTAGACCATAGCTTAGTTATGATAAGAGTAGTGATATGCAAACACATGTCCCTTAACTACATAAGTAGATAAAAAAGACACTAATGCCAAGCTCAAAAGTGCATAAAGAGACATTTGTCACATTATGCTAACTTTGCATTCAAGATTAGGTAAAAAAACCACATGGTAATAAAATCCATGTAAATAAGTGTTATGAAATTAAAATGGAAATAATATATACGAAATGGAGCAAAATCCATTTTTTCCATTAATTTGCATGAATTGGGGAATTAATACATTTAATTTTAAAGGCTAACACATCCAAATTAATATAATTTAAATTTCTATATCCAATCCAATCACATTTACTTATAGATATCAATTGCACAATGTGAACTCAGAGATATATTATGAATAAGGAATTATAGAATCTTCATAGAATAGACATTTTACATTCAAATATTCAATAGACTCCTCATCTCTCACTCCACCTCCTTCATATTAAATTTTAGTACTAACTAAGCACACTAATAAAACACTTGATTTAGTGGTCATAAACCATTATTTAAAACATTACTTTTCTATTTAGGATGAGGTTGAAGTAGTTGATCCATATAAGGCAAAATTCAAACTTTTAATTATCACACAGAGGTATAATAATGACTTGCTGGAAATAATGGTGGTCAGTTTACATAATACTACAACTAAAAAATAGGTAATGACTTACATTGACCTATTATTTAATTTATTTTTTAATGGGAAAATATATGGTAAAATTTTAAATTTTAGACTTAGCAAGATCTAGTATCATACATAAGTGGAAATGCTTCTGAGAGATACTACATAATATTTATGCCAAAAAAATGTCCCTATAGGCAATATATGGCAAATTTATGGCTCTTGAGAAACAACATCCATAAAAAGTTACAATAATGGGTTGGAAAACCAATAATTTTTTTGATTTAGGGCCCTACCTCTTTTATCCCCATTGTTGTCTTCAAAATAGAGGTAAGAATTTCCATGGCCCTATTAAACATAATATATGGTTTTTCAACCATTTCTTATATCAACAAGATATGGGTCCCATTGATAGATATTATCTTGTACTCTAATAAAATCATAGCCTTAGGAGAGATAACTATCTCTAATTTGATCCTATGAATCATAAATATATGAAGTTTACTAGATGGTAACTTCTATATGTTGTCCTATTTGGTAGATGATGTGATTGAAACTGTGCATTTAACATATGGATAACTATAATAACCATCCAAAAAATAACCAAAGAATAATATTTGTGATGAATTCAATTTCTTTTATGTGCACAAATTTATAAATCAGATGAAAAGGTTAATAGAGACCTTTTAACTTATGGTATACCATGCTATATATGAGAAGAACACACAAATATTATTTTATCTTATAAATAAGACTATTCAAAAAATGGGTGACTAATAGTTATATCATGAGTGAATCATAATCATGATAAAAGGTACCAAGGTACACCCTTTTTACTTACCCCAGATTGTGCCTAATAAATTGGTTGAGTGGGAAATTGTTGATCAATTAGCTAATATCATCAATGTTGAGTTATAAATAGATAAACAAGCATCCATCCACCCAAACCCTATTATAATTGATTGAATACAATATATGAGGTGGGATTACTTCCAATCTATTAGAATAATAAGGACAAATTATGGATTGAAATGGGCACCATTTAGGTAATGGGACCCTAGTAGGAATTTCAGGGAGTATATCAAGAGATATGAAAGGAAAGTTAAAATAGACTATGATCACCAATCCTAAAATCATAACCATGTTTTCATGAATAAAGAAGATGACATTGAGGTTACTATTAGGATGTGAATGGTAAAAATGTCAATGGTTATAGCATAGAGGATCCAATATGATATAATAAATAATGAAGAAGAGGACTGATTGATAAAAAAGGAACAATGGGTTTCTAAAACTATTCATAGACCTCTTGCTCACACATAAGTAGACATACAAGAACAAACTAGCCCATCTAAGGAAGAGGATGTTGAAGGAAGAACTGATACTACTAAAATCTCCCTTGCATATATAGTTGTTACTATTTCTCCTCAACATGTAGCTAGTATGAAGAAACCTATAGGTTCAAAAGGAACATCTATGATAGTTTATATGTTACCACTACCTCCTTTGACTATAACAAAAAAAGTAAGTCTTCCTAATTTCTTGTCTCATGTTTCCATTATTTATCCTCTTAGGTTACTAATTATTATGATAATACCACTAATAGTATTTCCTCAATCCCCTAGTCAACCACCTTCACCACTCATGATTCCTCTAGTGGCCACAACTCCCCCAATTTCATTACCACGTGTTACCACTACAATACCTTCATCTCCCATTCCAACTTCTATAGGGCCAGCCTATATTTTTACTAAACTACCAATTACATATGAAAGGAAACCCAATACTCTTATTTCACCCCAAAATGTGAAAGTAGAACTAATATGAAGGTAATTTATGATTTACCTCTACCTCAATTTATTATAAGAGAATCACTTGATTTACATTGGGTACACTCATAATATTAAAAAGGTTTATCTCAAACACTAAATTGATATACCCACCTTTATAAACCCATGAAAAAATAGGTCTAATAAAGGTGTCAAGAGGAGACATCAAGCTAAATTATACTCTCTAAGAAGACAACCCCATCTTTCATTATGCCAAGTGTGTATAGATTGGTTAATTGGTTCTAATATATTTATTGCTAGAGTTTCCCATGACTTGCCTAGAAATTCCAAAAAATATCTTCCCTCCTTCTCCCTTTCTAGATGAAGGACTCCTAAAAAAACATGATGTCTTTCAAGATAACAATAAGGTTAATGAATGTGATCAGTGAGTATGTGGCATATAAAATTTTTCATTTCAAACTACAATGTTTCAGCTATGATTAGATTATAAACCTCCTACATGCTTCAATTACCTTTTGGGACCAATGTGAAATCACATTCTTAGGAAAATTTTCAAAGGTTACTATTCCTAGTGTCATATAAAAACATTTATTTATTATGTGGAGAGATCCCAATGAACCCATCAGAGAATTTAATGCTAGATTCTAAAAAATTCTTATCTAATTAAATGATGGATATAAACCCAATTCCATGCTAACCCTTGAGTTGTAAAAAAATTCCTTGGATCCTAAAACCTTAGTGGTCTTGAATAAATCAGTGGTTGTCACTGAACTGCCAACGACATATATTGAATCCATCAATATTGATAGGCAAACAAATCCAAATTATAGAGCCTAGCTAGACCCAATACCTACAAAAATTATCTAATGTTAAACTTAATTCCAAATTCTAACCAAAACACTATGTATTATAATTAGAATCAAGCATACATGTAGTTTCCTTTGTCCCCATGTCATACCAAACCAAAGCCTAAGCTTTTTGAATAACTATGTTCATACATCCCATCAACACTAGAGCCATATGTTACTACTAGTAAATACTTATACCACTTAGGGTGAAAATATATACTATAACAAAGTTGAATTATATTTATCTAGAGGATTGTGTAGAAGTTAAGTAATCAATTCTTGAGCATGCAAAAAAGAATGGGGAATACTAGTGGACAAAATACAAATCAAGGTTTCAGATTCCAAAGATATAATAGACCTTTTAATAGGCTTGTAAATAAAATAGAATAATAACCTTCCAACAATGTGCCTAAAATAAATATATTAGAATTAACACTACCTAATTGGTGCCAAGTTCACAATATAACATAACGTGGATAATTGGATTGCATAAAGTTCTGTATTACTCTTGAAATCTTTTAGAAAGAAACAAAAAGACAAGATAAATTTATGAACTAACTAGTGCCATTTTCCTCTAATGTATTAGGGTACCCCAATATAATAATGGTATTTGATACCTATGACTTCCCATTCATAGTGGAAGATGAGAATGAACTAGAGAATAATATAAATGAGATTCATGCATTTTAGCAATTCTAGAGGAGTAATTACAATCTAAGAAATGAGCATCCTATTACCACCTCTACTCCTCTAAACAAAAATACTAATATTGATCCAATTCTGAAGGAAAATAAAATACACTTCCTCTAAATGGAATCGATCAACACTAAAGCACATAGATACAAATAAAATATGGGTACAACATTGTAAAGGATATGAATAAGATCAAGGCTAATAATGCCCTCCATGAACTAGATCATATCACTGATCAAAGGGAGTTATTGATAAAGGCCATAAATAGGATATCTTATACATATGAAAAGTATAATTCTATCCATGATAATGTTATGGTATATAAATACAAACCTGAAGTATCACCATTTATACTAACAATCAGAATAGTTGCTTATAATTGAACATGTAGGCACACATCCTATAAGGGAGAGGTGTAGATAGGTTGAGTATGGGCATCAGTAATAATAGTATAGGTTGCTTCATATTGTATAAGAGTAATATAATGGAATTGGTTAGATGGAAGTTAACTATCAACCTTATGGATATGAGGAGGAGAAGGATAATCTTTCATGTGCATAAGATATGACATTAAAACCTGAAACATAGTTGTTAGTTTATGTAATGTATCCTCTATGTATGTAAGGATTTGCTTCTTAATGGAATTACAAATAAGATAAATATAAAATTCTATGAAATATACAATATATTTGAATTTATTAAAAGCATCATGTATGTATGTGTTTATGTCATCTTTGAATTCATTCCAAATAAAAGGAAATAAGCATGTACGAGAAGCTAAAAAAAATTGCATCAAAAGGCAATTAACTTCATTTGTCATTATTATCATGATTATATGAAATATAAATTTGTTTTATAGTATTATAAATATATAAAAATAAACCCTAGGGTTATCTAGGGTTAGGGTTTGAGTAGTATTTAAAGTAATTTGGGTTCACCAAATGTGTAAACCTTTTAAGACTTAGCCAATGTAAATCCTATGTTTGTTAAAGAGATGAGTAGAATAAATCAAGGAAATAACATAAAATAAATATAGCCATTTATTTTTTATATAATTTAATATATTTGAATTTTCTAATAAGAGTAATAAATAGTGAAATTAAGAACTAGGTTGTAAAATAACTGAGATGGGGGATTTGGGTGTTGTAAATGTTGGCCAAAATTGGCCTACATACAAAACTTTTACCTAGATGGACTATGCCATTCTAAAAAATAATTAATTGAAATTTTACCTTGTATATGACCTTTATGTACCTTCCTAAATAATAATTTCAAGGCAAAAAGTGGATAAGTTCAAATTTGTAAGTTTCAGGGTTTTAGTTTGCAAGTGGGGACAGTCATAAAAGGTGTTTTTGAGAGTTTTAAAAGATGGGATGATGATATATAATGATTTTAATATTTGTATGGGTAATTACATGTCCAAATCAAAAATAAATGAGGTCTTGAAACCTCATAAATCTCAATATGTGCCTAATTATCTCTTCCTAAGTCTCTTGGTTCTCACTTTTTGAGTGTGTTATAGGTCTACCAAAGATAATTCCAAGAAGAAATGATAGGTACAGAGGTTGATATGGGTTTAAAATGGTCCAATAACATTATTTAGTTATTCTTAAGTAATAAAATAATCCATTTAATGCCTCAATAAATTGTAGATGAGCCAAACCCCTTGTAAGACTTAAGAAGCCTATAC
>JARHVA010000742.1:3067500-3097500 GCA_037957365.1 Torreya grandis | reverse complement strand
GGCTAATTCTCAAGAGCAAGGCTAGCTCACCTATGTTAAACCAAGTAACAACTACAATCCTAATGTTGAAAGTACTTCCAAGACCTTGGTCCTTATTAAAAACAACCTTTAATAAGAAGGTGAGTGTCCTATACCTTTTAATCAATATTAAAATCATGATATCACTCCAAATGTGGAGTTCAACCAAGGCTTCAATGAGCAATGGTAGCATGGTGCTAGTTATGGGTTCAACCAAGATTTAATGGCATAAAATTTATAAGTTTTAATGATGAATAAACCAAAAGAGACCAAAAATACCAAGGGGATAATGAGGTAAAGTATCATTTGTATAATACATTGGTGAACTACCAATTGATGGAGTATTATGCTTCCAATTAATAAGCTAGTACTAGCCAAGCAAACATTCATGTGGAAGACAACACAAGGTTTAAGAGAAGGAACATAGAAGGTATCCAAGAAATAGTTAAGGGGTCTTCTAATCCTCCTCCATTTTTGTCAAAGCCAAATGAGCTTAATGCAGCTCCAAAATCTCAAACAATTCATAAAAATAGAATCAAGGAGGTACTTTTATACCTCAAAGCTCACAAGTAAAATGTACTATTGTGGCTCCCAGAGCACAAGCAAAGGTTGGTGGTGCACACATCAACATTTTTTGATAAAATTAAAAATTAAAATGTGGGTGGCCCTATGTGATTATTTTTATACATGGTCAAGTGGATCTTCTTCAAGAATTATTGTCAAAAATTAATGTTTTAGAGAAGACACTAAGCAAGGAGAATGTGGTCATCAGTAATGTAATCAAAACTAATGAAGGGAAATCAAACAATGTAATCAAACATCCTCCCTTCCACATTTATTTTATCATTGATAACTCCTTCATACACAACTACATTTAGACATTGGAGAAAACACTTTAGTGATGCCTATGTCAATAGCAGATCAACTTGGTTTAAAATATGAATCCCTCTCTAAAGGGGTATTATAGCTTGATGGATCTTCTACTAAACCATACGGTGTTATCAAAGGTATAAATTTAACCCTCCATGTTTTTATGAATATTTCATTGGTCTAATATGTAATTTTTCTAGAGGTACCCCCCATTTCACTCGATGCTTATTTAGAGACTTCACCACCAAAAGTGGGGGTTACCTAGTAGTATATTGGTCCTATATGGAATTCATGACAAGTAATGTAACCAAGGTGTACATTAAATCTAAACTAATTACAAAATTTAACATTGAGCCTTATGGACCAAGTAACCCAAATATCAATTGCACAATCCTAGATGAGGAACACCACAATATTAGTCAAGAGTTAGGCACTCATGTTGATGTGATACTTGATGTCTTCTTGGATGAGTTATAGAATGAGAATAAAAAACTTGACCCTTTGGGAGGCATTAAAGAAATAGATATGGGATTCTAATGCTTGCATGAAGAGAATGAGTTTATAACATCCCTTACTAAGCCATAAGAGGAGACTAATGGAATCCAAAAAATGTTCTTTGATGGATCAAGAAATAAACATGGAGTATGGATGGGTGTTTTGATAACCTCTCCCTCTAATGACATTTAATATTTACCTTATATTTTTCAATTTAACTATTCTTGGAATGTAGCTGAATATGAAGGCCTTATTCATGGCCTCTAATGGGCTAAAAAGAGGAAAATCAAGCAATTGTAGGTATATGGAGATAGTGAACTTATTATCAATTAGGTAAGAAGTTAAAATACATCTAAAAAAACCTTGATGAATTATTAAAAGCATATGGTGTGGGATTTATTACAAGATTTTGAAACCTTCAACATCTAAAGTGTGCCTAGAGAGAGCAACAAGTATGTAGATAAATTAGCATTAGTGGGGTCCCAATTTGATATCCCAACTAAGTTGAGTAAAAAAAATTGGTCACATGTTATGGTGGTTACAAGACCATCCATTCCTGACAATGAAGCCAATTGGTAGGTTTTTGACAATGACAAGTAAATTCCTTGCTTCTTGTAATAAGAGGCTAAATTTTCATCTTTAAACTAGAATAGTTTTAACATTTGTATGGATATCATATTCTCTAATTAAAACCAAACAAAATTCCTAAGGGGTTGGTTACCCTTGAGATAATATTCCATGAGGGATATTTCATGATGAAGGATATGGTAGGCATATCCACTAGTGAAGAAAACCATCAGAGAGTTCTCATCTTTCAAGAAAAACTTCTCAAGCTTGGGAAGGTTAATGTTGATGCTAAGAAAGTTTCATTCATTTAACTTTGTAGGGATTTTACAGATGTGTTTTATTAGGAGTACACTAATATTAGGGGGTTGGAACCTCATCTTGCTCAAAACACCATTAAGTTAGATAAAAATTCAAAGCCTATAAGGCAAAAGTATAGGCCTATCAATCCCAAGGTAGAGGTTCTCATGAAAAGAGAGTTGACCAACCTTATTGAGTCATACACTATCTTTCCAATTAAACACTCTTCATAGGTGGACAAATTGGTAACTATAAGGAATAAAATTGGTGATATTTAGTTTTGTGTTGACTTTAGACATTTGAAAAATGTCTCCTTGAAAGATCATTATATTTTACCATCCATGTAGAAGATCTTCCAAATAGTGACTAGTTTAGAATGTTTCTCTCTCTTAGATGGGTATTCAAGTTACAACTAGGTGTTATTCAATGAGGAAGACTAGTGAAAGATAGCCTTTACCACTAATTAGGGGACTTATGCTTACAATAATATGCCTTTTGGTCTCTCTAATGCTAGTGCAACATTTTAAAGAGCCATAGACATGGCTTTCCAGGGTCTACTTAATCAAATGGTATTTGGGTACTTAGATGATATCAAAGCTTTCTCAAAGAATGAAAGTGACCACTTAGACCATTTAAGACTCATCTTTGAGAGGTTTCAATATTTTTGGATCTCCTTGAACCCCTAAAAGTGTGTGTTTTTTGTTCATGAAGGCAAACTATTGGGGCATGCTATCTTTAAAATGGGACTAGCTATTAACCCTAAGAGGATAAGTGTAATCTTGGCCTTGTCTTTGCCTCAACATAAGAAAGGATTTCAAAGCTTCTTTGGGAAGATAAATTTTATGAGAATATTCATACCTAAATTTTCACATTTATTCAAGCCTATAACATAAATGTTAAAGAAGAATCAAGTCTTCTCTTGGTCAAAAGAAGGAAAGATAGGTTTTGAGGCTATCAATTTAACCATTGCACAAGTACCAACTCTCCTGAAACCTAATTTTTCAAGAAATTTATACCTATATTACTTTAATAATGTGGACAACATATCAATTATGCTCAGGAAATAGAATCAGGAAGGTCTTGAGCAACCAATAGCTTTCTTTAGTCAAGGACTTGAACACTACGAAGAGAGGTATACTTTTGTTGAAAAACAAGTGCTAGCTATTATGGGATAATTGAAAAATTTTATTTATATGGCATTGAACAATAAGATCCACCTCATGGTTTCCTATTCAAGTGTGATAGATTTATTCTTGAGTAATAGATCTAAATGAGAATATTGATAGTTAGATCACCAAAGTCATGGATTATGATGTTGAGATCAAGGTTACTAAGTTAGTGATAGTTAAAGGTTTGTATAAGCACTTGGTTGACAACCTATAGGAAGAAAAAGAGGCTAATATATGATACTAGATGGCCTAAAAACATCTACACCTCTACCCACTGATTGGATATAAGACATGATTAGATTATTAATGATAAGTAAGTGTCATCAATGTATAGATAGGACTAAAAGAAGATACTTCAGACTTCAATCAATACTTTATGCCTTGTTTATGTGGTACCATTTAAGAAAGACCTCAATTGAGTGTTGCTTAGGTGCATAGGGGTTGATCAGGTAAATAACATCTTGGAACAGTTACATGATGGACCTATAAGAGGTCACTTTCCTCCAAAGACAATAGTAGCAAAAATAATGAGGGTTGGTTAATATTGGGAAATTTTTTTCAAATATGCCTACACATGAGTTAGGAAATGTCAAAAGTGTGATATTTTTAGTGGTAAACAAAGACTAACAACCATTCCTCTTAACCCCATTCAGGTAGAGCAACCTTTCATGTAATGGGGCCTTGATTTCATATTTATGATAAATCCACCTTCTAGAGGAGGGCACAACTGGGTACTCACTTCCAATGACTACTTCACCAGGTGGGTAGAGGATATTAATCTAAATGAGGCTAATGAGATAGCAGTGTTGGATTTTTATGGCAATATTGTGATAAGGTTTGGGGTACCAACCACCATCATCTTAGATAATACCTTGGTATTTATTGGCATGAAAACAAGTGAATGGGTTCTTTATTTTGGTATATATCTTAGCATGTCATCTAATTACCACCCATATCGAAATGGTCATGATTAATAAACAAAAAAAACTTGATTAGGATAATAAAGAGGATCATGGAGGAGAACCAAAGAGTATGGTATACCAAGCTAAGAACAACCTTGTGGGCTAATAGGGTGAGTCCCAAGAGTGACATTATCAACTCACCATTTGTCCTTGTGTATAGGAGAGAGGAAAAACTACCCATCTCTCTTAAAATACCTAATTTGGAGCTATATCATCAACTTGAGTTGATGGAATGTGAACCCATGGGTGTGAGAATGGCAAAACTCATGGAGCTAGAAGAAACAAGAGACCTTGCAATGAAGATAATGGAATCACATCAATATCAAGTCAAGAAGGATTTTTAAAAAATATCCATTGTAATATAATTTAAGGAAGGTGATCTATTCTTGAAGTGGGCTCCTAATAAGGCCAAACTAGGCAGCCATACTAAGTTTGATAGCTTTGGGAGTGGACCCTACCTGATTTATAGATGCAAACAACATAATGCCTTTTAGCTTACCAAGTTTAATGGTGAGGTATTACCTATCCCAGTCAATGGGATTAATCTAAAACATTTCTATTATAAGATTTTTTTACCATTTTATATATTAAATTAAATTTTATTTCCCTTCCTCTATGTGCCTTGTGCACATTTCCTCTTTTGTTGTGTGTTTCCCTTCCCTAAGTACTTTGAGCACATTATTATTTTATTTATTATTGTTCTTATTATTTTGAGAGTTTATTCAGATGTTGGAATCCTTTTTTAAATTTAATAATATTTTTTTGACTCCATAGTCCCAATGGATAGGCTATGACAATTATTCTATTTCATAGACATGCATGCAATCTTAGGAGGTCACCAAAAATGTCGGCCAAAATTAACCTACATACAAGTTTTTTTCCTAGATAGAATATGTAATTATCCCAAAATAATTAACTAAAATTTTAACTTGTATATGACATTTATACACCTTCCTAAATCATATTTTAAAGGTAAAAAATTGAGAAGTTCAAATGTGCAAGTTTTATAATTTTAACATACAAGTGGGGATAGTGAGAAAAGGTGTTTTGAGAGTTTTAAAGGATTGTATGATGATATATAATGATTGGAATAGTTTTATGGGTACTTACATGTCCCAATTAAAAATAAATTAAGTTTTGTTACTTCATAAATATCAATATATTCCTAATTCTCACTTCCTAAGTTTCTTGGTTCTCACTTTCTAAGTGTGTTACAGGTCTACCAAAGCTAATTCCAAGAAGAAATGGTGGATACAAAGGTTGAAATGGGTTTAAAATGGTATAATAATGTTAATAAAGTAGTATATAGTATTAAAATAAGCCATTTAAGGCCTCAATAAATTGTAGAGGAGCCAAACCCCTTGTAGGACTTAAGAAGCCTATACCCACTCACAAGTGACCAAACTAGTTTTTGTCATAAGTGAAGCTTCCAAATCATGGAGTGAGATATTTTAGGAATGATTAATGTTTTAATGATATATATGTGTGTGTGTGTGTGTGTGTGTGTGTGTGTGTGTGTGTGTGTGTGTGTGTGTGT
The DNA here is from genome assembly GCA_037957365.1 of Torreya grandis. Classification (NCBI taxonomy): domain Eukaryota; kingdom Viridiplantae; phylum Streptophyta; class Pinopsida; order Cupressales; family Taxaceae; genus Torreya; species Torreya grandis. The sequence goes on along the minus strand of JARHVA010000742.1, from coordinate 3,091,585 downwards.
GTGTGTGTGTGTGTATGTATATATATATATATATATATATATATATATATATATATATATGTATGTATGTATGTATGTATGTATATATATGTATATATATATATATGTATATATATATATGTATATATATATGTATATATATATATATATATATGTATATATATATATATGTATGTATATATATATATGTATGTATGTATGTATATATATATATATATATACATATATATATATATACATACATATATATATATATATATATATATATATACATACATATATATATATATATTATATAAATATATATATATATATATATATATATATATATATATATATATATATATATATATATAAAGTTTCATGTTTATTATTCAAGTTACCTTGATCCCTTATGGAAAAAATAGTGTGCAGATTTTTGTGTTTTCAGTTGCTAAATTAGTTTATGTAATGCTTTTCAAGAGCAATTTCATATGGCTAAATCATGCTCATTTCTATCCCAAATTTTTATGATGGTATCCAAAAGTGGGAATAATATGAATTTAAATAAAGCAAAAAAATTCACTCCTAAGTGTAAAAATCACAATGTTGAAAATTGGCTTATGAGCTGATTTTTACTCAGTCAACTTTTTGTGTGTTTTTAGTTGCCAAATCAGCCTACACAACACTTTTCAAGAATGATTTTATAGTTCCAAATTAATTATAATCACATTAAAAAATTTCATGATAGTATCCAAATGTGGTAATAATTTGGATGCACATAAATTCATATAAAAAAAATTTCAAGTGCAAAAATTATATTGTTGAAAATTGGTTTTTGAGCCGATTTTTACTTAGTCGACTTTCTTTGTGTTTTCGATTGCCAAATCAACCTATGCAACACTTTTCATACACCATTTCTTAGGGCCAAATTAATTCCAAAAATATTTAAATTTCACATTATCATATCCAAATATGTTGAGAATGTGAATGTCAATAAAGGCATAGAAAATTTTATCCCAAGTGAAAAAATTATAGGGTTAAAAATTGGCTTCTAAGATGATTTTTACTTGGTCAACTTTTTGTGTGTTTCCAGTTGCCAAATCATCTTGTAAAATAATTTTAAAACATAATTTATTAGGGAAAAATGAAGTCTAATAACCTTCAAATTTCACATTATGGTATCCAAACCTGGTAAGAATGTGCATGTCAAGAAAGTTATAGAACATTTACTTCCATGTTCAAAATGTGTAGGGTTAGAAGTTAGCATATGAGTTGATTTTTACTTGGTCAATTTTCTATGTTTCTTATTTTTAGATCTACTCAATACACACATTTAAATCTCATTTTAGGAATATTAAAAAAGTTCAAATCTTTTTCAAATTTCTCATGGTAATAGTTAAATATCATTAGAGTGTAATGGGAAAGATAGTGTACACATATTAGATATAATGTGTAGAATTCATAGCTATCAAAATCAACTTCAACGTTGATTTTTACTGTCAATTTTTGCATCTCCCAATTACTAAATCTACCTAGTGAGCACCTTTGAATCATATTTATGTAGATAAAATGAAGTCCAAATTCCATGAAAGTTTGTATAATTGTACCCTAATGGCATGAAAAGGTAGTGCATTTCATTTTTTAGCTACATGAGTTTCTAGGGAAAATTTATTATGGTTCAAAGTGACCCTTTGGAAATATTTATTACTTAGCTAACTTTTCACCAGAAAAGACTTAGAGGGTAGGTTGTTTTACACCCAATACCCCTCTTTTTCCATAGGAAATGGGGACCCACTTTATTTCTTATATTTCATCTTTCTTGTGGTATGGTGGCACTAATACTAGATATCCTTATGGATTTAGACTAGCCATTTTAGTTTGGGAATTTTAGAATCAGACCCTTCAAGACTTCATCATGAACCACCATCTTATGAAGTAGACCCTTTGGATTGAAATTAGCAATGAAGTACCTTTGGAATTTTGTCCTTTGGATTTTGTCCCTTCTTTTCCCTTCTTAGCCAAATATTTTGGATGTTTTATCCAAAAGAATTTTTACTCATCTACCCCTCAGACCCATCTATTTTGCTTTGTGTAACCTACCCTTCAAGTCTTTTAGAAAGTACTTTTCAACATTTTGGACCATTTTAAATTACCCTTATCTTATCATTTGGAACTTTTGTTTTGGGATTTTGTTCGATGAACAATCTTTAAAGGAATTCTTCCAAAGTAATTCATCTGAAGGAACTTCTCTAAATGGTTTCAAAAGATACCTTATCTTTAGAACTCATGTAACCTACCCTTTTTACTTTTTCAAAGCTACCCTTGAGGTTTCAAAAAGATCCTTTTTGTGTATATAAGTACCCATTAGACTTTTTAGAAGTGCCCTCTATCCCTTTTCTTTATAACTTTTATTTTTTTCCCTTCCCTTTCTTTCAAAACTTTCATTTTTTACCTTACCTTATCCTTTAAAACTTTTGTTTTAGACCTTTTATTTGATACACAAAACCTAAAATAATTCCTACCCTTCACTTTCCCCAAACCTACCCTTCAAACTCATGACAAAGTACCCTTCAGTCTAGTCACTAGCCCTTTGAATCCCTTTTTTGGAACTTTTGTTTCAGACCTTTTGGTTTGATGCACAATCCTTGAAATAATTTTACCTTCCAAGCTAAAGGCACCTAATTTTCAAAAAAATTTGAAGTTCCCCTTAATCATGTGGAGACACCCCTTTAGATTGTTAAAGGATTCCCTTCAAGGATTCTAGATTAGACCCTTTAAGACTTTTGTCATGGACCAAAGTGCCCTATGAAGTAGACCCTTTAGATCAAAACTACCCTTCAAAGAAATTAAAAAGGTCCTTAACAATGAAACCTAGCCTTTGAAATAGTGTTTTATCCTTTCCAAATTAGTACTTTAGATTCCTCACCATGGTAGAGTATTTCTTCAGAAAAATTATCCCAGATGTTTCATCCTAAGCAAATCACTGAAAAAAATAATCCACTGGTGTTGACCCAAACACTTCTTCCCCTAATGACTATCTGAGTATTTTCAATTTTAACCATGCCCTTTTTTCATTAAAGTTAAAGTGTTTTCAAATGTAATTTTTTTAAAAATTAAGATAAAGTGTTTCTTATTAACATTAAAGACCCCTACCAACTTGAGGTGACTAATTTGAATTAAAAATAGCCACATTAATGTTGCACATTTATGTCACATGAACTGATATTTAATACATGATCTTATATAGGTGATATATAACCATTTTATCCATCATTTAAACTTAATCTATCTTGTGATTGAAGCATCTTTGATTCCTAATGATATCTAATACCCTTAGTTTCTATTCTGAAAGAAATATAGTAGACTGTAAGTAAGCTAAAGCTATTTCAATCATGTTGATATATGAGTACACACATCAAGTGTCATATTGAACAAAGATAAGCACAAAAATATATCCATGGCATCCTCATCTAGGTCATCACAAGGAACTAATACTATCTCTAAGTTCTTGATTAAGGATCCTATAGAGTTCAAAGATACTATCTTTGACATAGAAATATTTGATAACTAATATCATAACTACTCAAAGCTATGGGATGCCATCGATCTAGTGGATGATTTCTTTATAAATGATAAAACAACACTAGAAAATAATTTGTTTATCAAATAATTACTATTTCTCAAATGCCTAAGGTTACATTTTGTTACTGCCAAACTAGAGGTCATGCCTTGCATCAACCTTCTCAAAATTTTATTTTTTGCAAGAAAAATATCACAAGATGCATGTTTGTTTCATGCTTGTAGTGATACAATGGTCATGTGCATCTCCAGGGATGATTTTCAAAGATATTTATCTCTCACCACACTAGATACCTACTTTGACAAGCATACCCTACTATAATTCAATAAAGATAACTCACTCCAGGGAAACTACAATGGTTTCTACCCAACACAACCATGGCATGGAAGGGCAAGAAGTTGAGTGGATCATTGCCTATCAATAAGTTTAGGATGGGTATCTACATATGTATGGATATTTTGAATAGATTATATGCTATACCCTCTATTCATTTTATAAACTTGGATTGGGCGCCTTTGATTCATATGATGTTAACACATGATGTTGCTTATACCTTGGGAGAAATAATTAGATTTAGGCTTAGGGAGTAAATTTTCAATAAGGATAGACATCCTAACCTTATAAGGGAATTTTATATGATGTACCTGGTCAATATATTCATGGGTACATGTTATTAAGACTTAGGTAATTTATGGTCCCCAACCATAGACTGCATCAAGAATAAAATATGAGACCATTACCAATTCATGCAAATATATGCCTATCAAAGGCACATTGTTAGAATTTTTTAGGAAGTGTAAACTTAAATATGGCAAGCCATCTATGGCTCCCTAATGCCACATATTGGGGGAAATATTGTGAAGAGATTCGATGTGAAGGGTGATTACTTTCTGTATCTAGACATCACTATTATTTTGGTTTGGGGAAATAAGGTGGAACCCTTGTGTCTTATAAATCACATAACTAACAAGTTATTAGAGTAATAGATAGCTTCCTAATCATGTAACAACATAGAAGAAGACTTGGTAAGATAGAATAAAGCCTTATTCTTTGGGATTCTTGTAACCATTGGTAGAATAACATACACAATGAGGAAACATCTTGATGACATTACTATAAAATGAAACATATATAGTTTCCCCATAATGACTCATAGAGATTGGGACCCTCATGGGAATATCAAGCATCATATTTGAGGACTCAACATCCCCTACTACCACTAGTCATATGGATATAACTTTCTTTTTTGAATCTTGCAACTAATGAGGAAGTATTGAAACAGGTTGAAATAGCCAGTTTGTAAGAGGATAATTTAAGGATGATCCAAGAAAATAACATCATATCCAACAAGGAATTAGACAAGCAAATATCTCTTTTTAAAGGGTAGAAACATTCAAACTTCTAGATCAAACACACTCATCAGCAGGGACCTTCTTCTTCTCAAGACCCCCTGTGGAGTTAAAGCTAAAAATAATCAAACAAGAGCTTAGGGTGTTTAAATAAATTGTGGGAAGAGGAGGAGCTGAAGGAGACCCCATTATTTTGGACTCAAACAAAAAAGACATGCAAGGTGATTTCACCACTTTGGAATCTAGGCTACCCCCAGTGTGCCTGATGTTTCATTAATATGGGTAGCCATTGCTCATTCTACAATAGTCCCTTCCTCCCATGACTCTCTTACTTGATGGAAGGTTCCTTTGTTTTATGTTAGAAAATGAAGAACCCCCATAGGCAATCCAATGACTCAAATATCTATAGGGTTGCCTATGACACCTCCTATCTTGGAATCATAAAGAGATGAAGTCACTATTTAGGATTAGATAGAGGACTCAAATAAGGAGGTAGAGTTGGAAAAAGGAAAATGATATCAGCCTTTAAGATCCTCCAACTGAGCTACTACTCCAAGGTAATTTAAGCCTCCCTACTTTGTTTATACCTTTAATTTCCATTATTGATGTGTCTGTCTCCTCTATGGAAGTACCCTCCACCTCATCCATTCCCCCCATTGATTCCTTCACAACCTCCACTACATTGCTTCTCAAAACCACCATTTTTTTGCCTATCGGCACTACTCTTCAAAAAAATAAGAAATCAATTAGGAGGGTATAAAATACTTTGGCCACACCCCAACTACAAGTTAAATCCATGCAACTTTCCCTTCCACTCCCCACTTCCACTTCTATAGAGGAAACTAACATAATCAACACTAGCATGGGAAGGAAAGCAAAGCCACACATTGTGGTAATCCACCCACTTACTCAAATTGGAGGAATGGACTGGTCTAAGGTTATATGGCCTTTCTTGCTAGATGTTTTGGTAAAGGTATAAAAGAAGAAGGGATAAGGAGAGGAGAGTGAGCTAAAATGGGAAGTTGTCCTCACAACCTCTAATGCACCTAGTATTATCCCACCCAAGGCTATCAAATTAAGGCATTAGGCTTCTCAAAGGGGTATTGATAAGATAACTGAGCTCTATCTCCATTCAAATGGTTAGAAAGAGGAAAATTAAAGATGATCAAAGAGCTAGTATCATCTTTAAAGAGTGACAACCAGTGTTCTCCCTCACCAAGAGGTAGAATAGGTAGCCAGGAGAGTATGTATTCAAATAAAATCTCTTATAATTAGCTCAAGTACACAAGGATATGGTGGTATCCATTCATGAAGGAATAGAATTGGATTGTCAAGAGCTTAAGGAGGAAGTGCATGAGATTTAGGCATAGATTGAATAGTTGAAGGAACCATCAAATATTGTGCATGTGCCTACAAGTATAGAAGTTGAAGTGAGGAATGCAACCTTGGAATTATACTACTCCTTAGAGGTTCTAGAATTTATGGAGGCCAAAATGGCACCCCAAATGATCATGGCCCACAAGCTTTGAATCTTTATAGCCCAAGATAATATAAAGATTAAGATATTAGTTGCCTATATAGGCAACTCATTATATAGACACCTGGACCTAATGAACACATTTTAATCATCTAATGCCTTGAATTTGGTAGGTATTAGGCATGAAGAGGTCAAATAATGGTTGAAAGTAGTTGCAGCCATGACCTTGAATTGTCAGTCACTTTAAAGCCTAGCTCCCACAAAATTTAAGGATTTAAACATATCCAAGGTAAAATATTATATGAGGAGACTAATTAGTAGAATCAATCTTGATAACATTGTTTACGAGGTGATGGATGACTTCAAAGGTAGCATTCAGGGTTTAATAGTGGATAACATTGAAGTAGAGATAAGTAAAGTAAGAAGGAAGGTGACTGAAGTGGAAATCTTTATGAGTAAATTAAAAATCACTAAAGATGAGAATGTAAAGCTTCTTAGGCAAACTAAGAGACTCCATTGACATTATTTACTTAACTTAGACATCATTTTATAGTATCATGATGTAGCAGAAAATGTTTACAAGGAAAACAAAGTGAAGAAGAAATAGGTTTCTACTAGTAGGACTACACCTTTGGCTTCTACTCTAAACAAAACTCATGCATTACTCCAGCCACCACATCCTTAGCTCATCATTCACCTTAGTTTTTTAATTATTTTTTTATTTCCTTTGATAATTGACTTATTCTTTTGAACATGCATATATTTCATGTTATTTTAAAGTTAATTGTTTCTATTTTTGTCTCTCATTCGATTTTGACTTCAGTTAGAACTACATGTTCTAAACACCTCATGTAATCATCATACAAAGACTTGGAAGATGAGGTGACCCATCTCTAAGATCTATAAATATTATTGTATCACCAACATTTAAAGGGAAAAAAATTGGAATATATAGAAGCGAGCCATTTCTGGTCATCAAGCACAATATTTTGAGTATTTTCTTCCCAATTATATATATTTAGTAGATATATTTCATAGATGTTTATTTCAATAATATTTAAAGTTTGCTAATATTACAAGTAGATTCTTTATTGTTATAATTATTATAACTAATCTCATATATGAAAATAGCTATTAAGGATTGGTGAATAGTGATTAGAATAGCCAAGTTAAAGATTGAATCATATTCCTAGAATGTGTATTTATGTTCTTTTAGTATATAGTATTTTCAGTGTGTGTTGGAATTACCTTAGATAATTCACATTATTTGAGACATAATCTCCTTTTAAGGGTGTTTAGGTCTATCCTAAATGGAGCAACCTTTGTCTAAGACTATCAAAATTCCTATAATTTTTATTCCCTAGACTTCCTAGTCATGTATTGTATGCATGTCTGCACTTGTTGCTACCAATAGGTACTGGTTTTAAAAGAACACAAGTCTATCTAGAAAACATCCATGGAAGAAATTATTTAAAGACCAAAAGTATTTATTTTCTACTTTACCTTGCCCTCTCTTTGATGTTTGTTATAAAGATCTACCCACCTTAAATTAGAAGCCAACCACCCATTCAACTTTCCTAGGAGACCATCTTTTGTAGGAATCATGCCTCCATCCAAAAAACCTTGTCAATAACCTACATGCTCTACCACTATTAAATCAACAAGTTAAACAAACCACATACCTAAAACTCATGCCTTGGAGTGGAGTTGTACCTCCATTAAGGTCCTAAAATGTAATAGGTTACCTCATCAACTATGTTGTGCATAAAACCCATAGAAAAAGTAAGCTAGTGCTAGAAGCAGGGCCCAAACCTTTGAATAATAGAGGTTAACCATTGTTTAGAGTTACACTAGAGTCACCTAGGAGAGACCAAATCTAATTCCTAGGTTGGTTTACTAGTATCACCCTTAAAAAGCCATAAAAGGCCTAGAGCCATGCCAATATCTCTAGTTTAGAGCAACCCACCTCCACTAGGACAAACTTCAATTGTAAGGAACGTTTTGGTTTCTAATCAACCAATGTACCAACAAAAACCCTGGCTAGTTGGATCTATAATTTCCATCCCAAGGGATATAGATGAGCTTCCCCAGAACCTTAAAAAAAACTATCAACCTTCTCTCCCTTGAGAGTAAGGATAAGAAAAAAGCATATCAAGGACCTTAAAGCCACACTCAAATTGATGAATGTAGTAGATGAATATATTACATATCAATTTTTTATATTTACTTTGATGGATGTAGTTTATGATTGGTATCTAAATTTAACTAAAAACTCCATAACCACATGGGTGCAATACTAAGCAACCTTTATTATGTAGTTTGGATAGGTCACTAATCTAGGGCTAGTATACCATCACTCCACTAGCATTAAATGGGATCCCAATGGACTGATATATGCATTCAATGCAAGGTCATATAAGATGTACAATTGGCTAACCCTAGACTATAGACCACAACTAGCATTGGCATTGGAGATGTATAAGAATGCCTTAGACCCCAACACTATAGTATTCTTGAGAAGAGTTGTTGTCATTTATACTCTAGCATTAGCATTTGAGGAGGCAATCAATATTGATAAGAAACTCAATCCCCAAATGCCTATGACACAAAATAACAACAATGGATTCCCCACACTTAATTTAATACCATTCATAAAGTATAATGTGCCTGCTTATAATCAAAACTAATTATATCCATTTCCCACACTAATGTACATGATGTAAGAGCATCTTGGATACCTAAACACTCACATGACGAATAGTGGTTATTAATCAAATTATCAAGATATTACTCCTCCTATGGCTATTTTACAAAGAATGGATTCTACAAATATAGAATTGGACTCTATCCAAAAGATGGTTCAAAAATTAAGTAATTACTTTTTGAACATGCAACAAAAATTGGGTAATGCCAATACCCATTAGGTTACCATAATACTAGGTTCCTAAGATATAATAGGCCCTTTAATCAATCTACAAATAGTTCCAAGTAGTTTGGTAAACTCTCAAAAATCAATATCACTAAAACAACTCTCCCCAATTGGTACAAAATCTAGAATATGCCCCAACATGGTGAGCTTGATTATGTTGAGTTTTTACAACATTTGAGATATACTAGAGAGAAGTGACCAGGTAGGATTAGATGAATAATCCACTAGAGTCACATCAAGATCTGAGGGCTACTATCATAGCCGTGTTCTTTGAAACTCATGAATTTCCTTTCCTAGGAGAGGATGAAAATGAACCTAAAGATAGTTTAGAATAAATACACACTTTCTAGAAGTTCTAAAGGGGTACCTATAATCTAAGGAATAGGTAACCCCTGACCACCTTGACTCCTTTAAATACCAAACTAGTTCTACCTGATCGTAAGGTAAATAACAATCCCCCTTCCCCAAAAGGGAGTTATTCATTATCAACAAAGATGAACTGAGAAAATTAGGTGGATACAACATCATATAAGATATGAATAAAATAAAGGTGAATATCACACTTCATGATTTGGCTCAAATCATAGAATAAAAAGAGTTGTTATGGAGATCCATCACTAGAAAGATGCCTATGGAGAAGACTAGGGCAGCTCTAGACAAAGCCAAAGAATCAAAAGTAACTAATACCAATGTTATCTACAAGAGAAAGCCTAAGGTTCCACCCTTACTTATGACCATTAGAGCATTTAGTAAAAACATCCAAAATTATTTATTTGATTCTGGGGCAGCTGTTGCTTTCATTCCTACTTCTATATGCAAAAAGCTTGGCCTTACTCCCAATACTTCAAAGAGATATGTTTCCCAACTAAAAAAACCATGTTGTAGGTGGTAGGACAGATGAAAAACATGTATATTCAAGTAGCATCAACACCAAGAGTCTAGATGAATATTGATATCCTTGTAGTGGACATACCAAAAGGCTATATATTATTACTAATTAGAGACTAGTCTAAAACACTCAATGGATATCTCTGCATAGATTTTTCACATATTTGGTTACCATGGAGAGGGGTTATGAATCAGATCTAAATTTATAGGGAGCCTAGAATGAAATATCCCATCATTGAATACAATGTCAAGAATGAAGAGGTTAAGCATAATTCTCCTTCATTAGGTATATACACTTTTACTATGCATGATTATTTGTAGAACATAGACCCTAAAGGACCAAACTTGTTGTGGATGATGTATTTTGATGGAGCTAAGTATAAGTATGGGTCTAGAGTGGGAATTGATATAATCAACCCTTAGGGAAAGAAGTTTTTGACCACTTACAAGTTACAGTTTCTATGTAAAAAAAATAGAGCAGAGGATGAGGCTCTAATATTAGGCCTATAGTTTGCATTAAAAAACAATGTAAAACAAATTAAGGTATTTGGGGACTCAAATATAGTAGTCTACTAGATAAGGAACAAATACCAATACAAACTATCTTATTTAAATAAGTATAAGCATAGGGTGTGGGATCTGATCAAGAGATTTGAAGATTTCAACATAATGACACTCCTTAGAGAGCAAAATCAGGCTATTGATTCACTGGACACCACTGTTTCCAATTTGGAGCCATTGCAAGAGTCCAAGGTAAAGTAATTTTCTATTAAACTTTTGCCTATTCCAACTATTCTAGATAATATGGAGAACTTTTAGGTTTTTTAGGATGACCAACAAATTATCCAATTCTTGACTAACTCTAGAGAGTTTGAGTCCTAAATCATAGATGACAAAGATATAAATCACCAAGGAGACACTGATAAAGGAGGTATCCTCTAGCTTAAGGAAAACTGAATACCAACTGATTTCATCTCTTTTGAGTGTCTATTTGACATGGATCAATGGGAACAATAACTTTACCAACCCAATGTGAACAAATCTAACTTTAAGAAAGAGAATTTAGGGGATGAACATAACCCATGTTATGTCAACATTGGTCTGAGTTATACTTCAGAGGAGAGATAATAAATTAAGGACCCAATTTATAAATATAGGGATGTCATCACTTAGATATTTGAGGACTTAAAAGTATATGATCCACAAGTGATCACCCATACTATCCCCTTGAAAATAGATCATAAACCATTTAGATAGAGATAAAGGTTGGTTAATCCTATCCTCAAACCTCTCATTCAAAAAGAAGTGGAAAAGTTACTAAGTGCTGAAATCATTATTCCTGGCTAATTTGGTCCTAGTGAGGAAGAAGAGTGGAGAGATTAGCCTCTGCATAGATTTCAAGAATGTGAATAAGACCTCAAAAAAAGATAATTATCCTCTACCTTCTATGGACAGAGTTATACAAATACTAAGTGGCTCTGAAATGATGTCCTTTCTAGATATATTTTAAGGTTACAATTAGGTATTAATACAACCTGAAGATTAGATGAAGACAACATTTACTACAAAAGGGGGAATATATACATATAAAAGGATGCCCTTTAGCTTGATCAATATAGGGGCTACCTTCCAACGTGATATGGACCACACTTGCAAAGGGTTAATAGGGAAGTGCATAATTATCTACATGGATGATTTGATAGTATTTCTAAAAAATTGATGAGATCATGTAACTCACCTACAGTCTATATTTGATGATGCAAAAAATTTGGTGTTTCATTAAACCCAAAAAAGAGTATATTTGGTGTTTCCAAAGGTAAACTATTGGGACACATCATCATGAAGGATGGAATCACTATTGATCATGATAGGGTGTAAGCGATTTCAAAGATTCAGCCCCCCAATAGTAAAAAGGAATTAAAATAATTCTTTGGGAAAATTAACTTCATAAGGAGGTTCAATTTAGGATTCACAAAAATTTACAATCCCTTAAACACCATTCTCAAAAAGGATGCTAAGATAGAGTGGATCCTAGAGGACAAAAGGTCCTTTTAGGATATCAAAGATGTTATATCATAAGCTCTAGTTGTAGTCAATCCTAACTTTACAAATGATTTATATCTATACTCCACTTCATAGTATACAATTGACACCATCATCACTCAAAAAAATAATGAGATAGAACATCCTATTGATTTCACAAGCACCAATTTAAAGGACACTAAGCTATGATACTCTATGATCAATAAGTAGATCTTCACCCTTATCAAAGTAGTCAAGAACTTTTGGCATCATATCATGAGGAATAAGACAATCACTATTGTACTTGACCCTACTATCAAGCTCACTTAATCACAAAATGAGTTGGGAGAATACCAAGGCAAATGGATGGCCAAACTCTAAAAGTTTGATATAGGAATTTGGCCTATAAAGATTGTTAAAGGATAAGGTATCATGCAACTCATGATTGAGATAGATCCCTATATCACCATCAAAGATCTATATCAAGCCCATGTCTCTAAAGGTGAATGGTATATACATGTAATTTAGTATTTACTGATAGGGACATGTCCTCCAAAATTTAATAGAGAAAGAAAAATAGCTTTGAGGCTTAGGGATACTCAGTACATGATTAAAAAATGAACATTCTATAGAAGATATTATGAAAGAATATATCTCAGATGTGTGTCTATAAAATAAGATATAAAGATCCTAGTGAATTTGCATCAAAAGATAGGCAGTGGCCATCATTCAAGAAACATCATAGTTCACAAGATTCTAAGGTTGGGATATTATTAGCCTATAATTTTCAAAGATGCTCACACACATGTTAGAACCTACCATAAATGTTAAAATCTAGATAAAAGATAAGTACATCTAACCATGTTATTGCAATCAGCCATTGAATGAAGGCCATTTTCCCAATGGGGTTTAGAATTCATTGGTGTGATCAACACAAATTCTTCAATTGGCCATAAATTTGTACTCACAATTATAGACTATTGTACTAGATGGATAGAAGCTATCACTACCAAACATTATAGGGCACATGATGTGATTCATTTCTTGAAAGAACATATAAAAACTTAGTTCAGTACACCTATTGCTTTAGTCTATGATAACGGACCTACTTTCATATCAATAGAGTTTATTTAGTGGGTATTTGATAATCAAATCATCATTAGACCAGATTTAAATCATTATCCCCTAGGAAATGGGTTAGAAAAATCAAGGAATAAAAATTTGATCGATGAAATCAAGAAATATATAGGAGATAAGCCTAAGGAATGGCACAACTTATTAAAGTATGCTCTTTGGGTAGATTGGACAAGGCATAAACAAACTTTTAATGCTTCATCTTTTTTACTGGTGTATAGATGAGGACCTATCTTCCCCATCACACTAAGGTTTCCCATTTATTAGTTCATTTAAGAATACATGAAACCCAGTGATAAAGATGAGTCAAGATTTTTGGATATAATTAAGATGGAAGATTCTAGGAATGAGGCATTATAGACATTTAACAAACATCAAGACTTGGTTAAATGATAATTTGATAAAAGGGATAAAATAAAATCATTTAGGATTTTAGACTTGGTGCTAATATGGGATAAATCCCATGAAAATAAAGGACAACATGAAAAATTTACCCTATTATGGATTGGACCTTATCAGATTGCAAAAATCATAGACAATAATGAATTCTAACTAAAAGACCTCTAGGGAAATGAGATGACATATCCAGTAAGTGGGCAGTTTTTGAAGCATTAATTCAAGGTTATTCTATATATGGATATTACCAATTTAGGGTGGTCAAAATAAGTTTATATTAGGAGTAGACTATATTTCCTACTTTATAGACTTGTCTTTTTGCTTTTAGTTTTGTTTCCTGGATTAGATTTCCTACTTTCTAGACTATCTTCCTGCTTTTAGTTTTTTTTCCTAGATTAAATTTTGTCCTTTTCTTAGATTAGTTATTTTTTGTTTTCCTTGATGACCAAAATTGTGTTTGTTCTATTTTGGCTAATTTAAAATTCAGACCTTCAGATGGTTATAATTAGTAAAAAGGGGAATTAGAAGTTGTGGCAGTCTTGGACTGATACATGAATGGTGTGTATCCCTAATTTTATTTGGCTATTGGGACAAAGGTAAGTAATTATGCATTATTTTGAATGATTTCATAGTTTAATACCTTTATTAGACATGTGTAAGTTGATCTTATAGTGTTTTATGTGAATTTAGAATGTTTTCTTGTTTCACTGGATCAAATGCACTCATCACTTAAAAAGACCCTTTTAGAAATGATAATTTTAGGTCTAGATTTGGTTAGAAGGGATGTCTTAGTAATGATTTATCTTAAAATTCTACCAACTCACAAGGGTTTCATTTCATATATATATATATATATATATATATATATATATATATACATGTGTGTATATATATATATACATGTATATATATATATATATACATGTATATATATATACATGTATATATATATATATACATGTATATATATATATATACATGTATATATATATATACATGTATATATATATATATACATGTATATATATATATATATATATATATATACATGTATATATATATATATATATATACATGTATATATATATATACACACATGTATATATATATATATACACACATGTATATATATATATACACACATGTATATATATATATATATACATGTGTGTATATATATATATACATGTATATATATATATATACATGTATATATATATATATATACATGTATATATATATATACATGTATATATATATATATACATATATATATATATATATATACATGTATATATATATATATATATATATATATACATGTATATATATATATATATACATGTATATATATATATACATGTATATATATATATACACACATGTATATATATATATACACACATGTATATATATATGTGTGTGTGTGTGTGTGTGTGTGTGTGTGTATGTATATATATATACATATATATATATATGTATACATGTGTGTGTGTATATATATATATGTATATATATATATACATATATATACACATATATATACATACATATATATACATACATATATATATATATATATATATATATATATATATATTCATATATAATACACACACACACACACACATATGATGAAATAAGGTCAATGTGCCATGCATCATGATCAAGTAAAAATAATAAATAATGTAGTAAGAAGAAAAGGAACCCAAGGTACCTCTATTGGGGTTATGGACACCTAGATGGAACCAGAGCAATGCCTGAGCTTCCCTTGTTTTGAATTTCCATAAGTAATAAGATGAGACCTACATCCACTTTGAAACCATAGGAGAACTCATCATAGCAAGGGATAAATGAATCTCACATTATAACACATAGATCCAATAAATTTGAAAGCTAATATGTCATGTAAACTACTTAGGAGTGTCTTTCATGTTTCTAATTTAGGTATTCTCCCATGGCATACTTCAAAATTGATTCATTATTATGAAACTAGAGTTATAGGTTCTTTATTACTCAAGAGCATTCCCCTTGTGAGTCACCATTTGTTGTACCCAACACTGTCTTTTTTCCATAATAAATGGGGACCCACTTTCTTTCTCAAATTTGGTATTTCTTATGGTATGGTGGTGCTATCACTAGATATCGTTATGGATTTATACTAGCTATTTTAGTTTGGGGCTTTTTGAAGTAGACCCTTCAGATTATAGTTAGAAATGAAGTACCTTTGGTATTTTTCCCTTCAGATTTTGTCCCTTCTTTTCCCTTCTTAGCCAAATCTTTTGAATGATTTATCTGAAAGAATTTTCACTCACCTACCCCTCAGACCCATCTTTCCTACTTTTTGTAACCTACCCTTTGGGTCTTTTAGAAAGTAATTTTTGGCATTTCAGAGCATTCATAATTACCCTTGCCTTATCTTTTGGAACTTTTGCTTTAGGATTTTGTCTGATGAACAATCTCTGAAGGAATTCTTTCGAAGTAATTGCTCTAAAGGAATTTATCCTAAAGAATTTCTCTGAAAGAATTCTTTTGAAGGATACCTTATCTTTTGAAACTCTTGTAACCTACCCTTTGGACTTTTTTGAAGCTACCCTTTAGGTTTTGAAAATGTCCCTTTTATGTATGAAAGTACCCCTCAAAATTTTTAGAAATGCCCTCCATCCCTTTTCTTTATAAATTTCGTTTTGTTCCCTTCCCTTTCCTTCAAAACTTGTGTTCTGTATCTTGCCTTATCTTTCAAAACTTTTGAATCTTTTGTCTGATACTCAAAACCTGGAACAATTCCTATGCTTCACTTTCCCCAAAGCTACCCTTCAGACTTATGACAAAGTACCCTTTGGTCTAGTCACTAGCCCTTCAGATCCATTTTTTTTATAACTTCTATTTTAGACCTTTTAGTTTGATGCACAATCCCTTAAATAATTTTACCCTCCAAGATAAAGGCACCTACCTTTTGAAAATTTTGAAGTTCCCCTTAACTGTGTGGAAATACCCATTTAGATTATTGAAGGATTCCCTTCAGGGATTCTAGAGTAAACCCTTTGAGACTTTTGTCATGGACCAAAGTGCCTTATGAAATCAACCCTTCAAATCAAAAATACCCTTAAAGGAAATTGAAAAGGTCCTTAACTACAAAACCTACCCTTTGAAATAGTGTTTTGGCCTTTCAGAATTAGTACTTCAGATTCCTCACCATGGTAGATTATTTCCTTGGAAAAATTATCTCAAATGTTTTGTCTTAAGTAAATTATAAAAATAAATAATCCATTGATGTTGATTGAAACACTTCTTCCCCTAATGACTATCTAATATTTTCAATTTTAACTGTGCCTTTTTATCATTAAAGATAAAGTGTTTTCAAATGTAATTTTTTTAATTCAAATGAAGGTAAAGTGTTTCTTATTAACATTAAAGACCCCCACTAACCTAAGGTGACTAATTTGAATTTAAAGGAGCCAAGTTAACATTATATATTTATGTCATACAAATTGATATTTAATGCAAGATCTTATATAGGTGATACATAGCTATTTGATCCATTATTTGCACTCAAGCTATCTTGTGATCGAAGTATCCTCGATTCCCAGTGATATATAAGAGCCCTAGTTTCTATTCTGAGAGAACATACAATAGACTATAAGTAAGTTAAATCTAGCTCAATCACACTGATATATGAGTACACATAAAAAAGTATCATATTGAATAAAGAAAATCACATACATATATCCATGATGTCCTAATCCAGGTCATCATGGGGAACTAATCCTCCCTCTGAATTCTCAATTAAGGATCCTATAGAGTTCAAAGATATTGTGTTTGACATAGAAATATTTTCTAACCAATATCAAAACTACTCATAGCTATGGGATGCCATAGATTTAGTGGATTCTTTCTCCATAGATGATGAAACAATGTTGACAAATAATTTTTTTGTCAAAGAATTTATGACTCTCAAATGCCAAAGGTTACATTTTTTTGCTGCCAAACTAGAGGTCATGCCTTTCATATAACTTCTCAAATATTTATTTTTTGTAGGAAAAATATCATAAGACGCATATCCATTTCATGCCCACAATGATACATTGGTCATGTGCATCTCTAAGGATGATTTTTAAAGATATTTGTCTCTCTCTACACTAGATACTTTCTTTGAAAAGCACACCCTACTAAAATTCAATAAAGAGAACTCACTCGAGGGAGCACTATAATCATGGTTATTATGCAACATAACCATGGCATGGAAGGGTAAGAAGCTAAGTGGATCATTTCCTATCAATAATTTTAAGATGGGTATCTTCATAGGTATGGCTCTTCTAAATAGATTATATGGTATGCCCTCTATTCATTGTGTAAAATTAGATTGGGTGCCTTTGCTTCATATGATGTTAACACATGATGTTGCTTCTACCTTGGGTGAAATAATTAGCTTTAGTCTAAGGGAGAAAATTCTACGTAAGGATAGACATCCTACCCTTATAATGTACTTTTATATGATTTTGTACCTAGTTGACATAGTCATGGATACATGTTATAAATACTTGGGCCATTTATGGTCCCCAACCATAGATTACATCAAGAATAAAATATGTGACCATTACTAATTCATGTACATCTATGCCTATAAGAGGCACATGGTCAAAATTTATGAGGGTGTATACCCTTAGATATGGTAGGACATCTATGGCTCCCCAATACCATGTATTGGGGGGAATATTATGTAGAGCTTGGCTGGAAAGTGTGATTATTTCCTATATCTAGATATCACTTCATTTTGGTTTGAAGAAACAAGGTGATAACCCTATCTCTTCCAAAGCACATACCTGACAAGTTATCAGAGAAAGAGATAGATTTCCAATTATGGAACAACATAGATGAATACTTGGTAAGATAGAAGAAATCCTTCTTCTTTGAGATTCTTGTTACCATCGATATAATAACATACATAATGAGGAAACATCTCAATGATGTTTCTACGAAATGAAATAGATATAGTTTCCCCACAATGCCTCATAGATATTGGGACCCTCATGGGCATATCCAACATCATATTTAGGGACTCAACATCCCCTACTACCATTAATTCTATGGTTATGACTTTATTTTTTTGAATCTTGTAATTGATGAGGAAGTATTAAAATAGGATAAAATAACTAGTTTGCAAGAGGATCAATTAAGGATGATACAAGCAGAGCTTAGCATCTCCATGAAGGAATTAGATAAGTGAAGAGCACTTTTTAAAGGGTGGAAAAATTTAGACTTTTGAAGTGAATAAACTCATTATCAAGGAGCTTCTTCTCAAGACCCCGTATGGAGTTAAATCTAAAAATAGTCAAATAGGAGCTCAAGATGTTGGAATCAATTATGGAAAGAGGAGGAGCCAAAGGAGACCCCATTAGTTTGGACTCAGATGAAGAATATAGGTAGGGTACTGTCACCACTCTAGCATCTATGGCTACCCCTAGTGTGCCTCATGTTTCATCAATTGGGGTAACCACTGCTTATTGTACAATAGTCCCTTCCTCCCATGACTCTCTTACTCAAGGGAAGGTTCCCTTTGTTTACATTAGAAATATAATAACCCCTATAGGTAGTCCACTAACCCAATTATCTATAGGGTCACCTATGCCACCTTCTAGCTTGCAATAACATGGAGATAAAGTCACTATTCAGGATTGGATAGAGGACTCAGATGAGGAGGCAGAGTTGGAGAAGGCAAAGGCTCTTAGCCTTTAAGATCCTCCTATTGAGTTAATTCTCCAAGGTACTTTAGGCCTCCCTACCTTGTCTTTACCTTCAATTTCCATTGTTGATGTGTCTATCACCTCTATGGAAGTCCCTTCCACCTCATCCACTCCCCCCATTGATCGTTCCACAACCTCCACTACATCACTTCCCACAACCACCCTTTTTGTGCCTATTGGTATTACTATTTTTAGAAATAAGAAAGAAATTACGAGGGTACAAAATAATTTGGACACACCCCATCTACATGTTCAATCCATGTAGTTTTCCATTCCACTCCCCACTTCCACTTATACATAGGAAACTACCATAGTCAACACCAACAAGGAAAAGAAAGTAAAGCCACACATTGTGGTAGTCCTCCCACTTCCTCAAATTAGAAGAATGGACTAGTCTAAGGTTATATAGCCTTCCCTATCAGATGTTTTGACAAAGGTAGCCAAGAATTCAGGATAGGGAGAGGAGAGTGAGCTAGAATAGGAAGTTGTCCTCATAACCTCTAATGCACCCAATAATATCCCACTTTGGGCAATGGAACTAAGGTAGTAGGCTTCCCAAAGGCCTAGTTACAAGATAACCAAGATTATTTTTATGAATACTTTTGTTGATCCTCCTACTAGATCTATTCAAAGGGTTAGAAAGAGGAAAATTTAATATGAACAAGGAACTAGTATCATTCATGAGGATTGATAGCCAATGTTCTCCCTCACTAAAAGGTAGAATAGGTAGCCAGGAGAGTCTATCTTCAAATAAAATCTCTTAGACTTCGCTCAAGTGCACAAGGATGTGGTTGTATCCATTTATGAATTAATATAATTATATCATTAGGAGCTTAAGGAGGAAGCGTAAGAGCTTTAGGCACAAATTGGACAACTAAAGGAAAGATCAAATACTATGCATGTACTTGCAAGTATAGAAGTTGAAGTGAGGGATGCAGCCTCAAAATATTACCAGTCCTTAGAGTCTTTAGAATTTATGGAGGTTGATATCATACCACAAATGAGCTTAGCCAACCAAATTTACATATCTTTGGGCCAAGACAATATAAATCTTAAGATGTTAGTTGCCTATATAAGAAACTCTCTATATAGAAACTTAGACCTAATGACCACATTTGAGGCATATAATGACTTGAATTTGGTAATTATTATGCATGAAGAGGTTAAATAATGGTTGAAAGTAGCTATGGCCATGACCCTAAATTGTCAGCCACTTGAAGCCTAACTCCTACAAATTTTGAATGATTTAAACCTATCTAAGGTAAAATATTCTAGAGGGCAACTAATTAGTACAATCAATTTTGATAGCATTGTTTAGGAGGCAATGGATAACTTCAAAGGGAAAATTCAAGGTTTAAAAATGTATAAAATTGAAGTAGAGCTAAGTACAGTAAGAAGGAAGGTGACTAAAGTGGAAATCTTTAGGAGTAAATTTCAACTCACTAAAGATGAGCATGCAAAGCTTCTCAAGCAAACCAAGAGACTCCACCAACCTTATTTACTTAACTTAGACATCATTTAGAAGTATCATGAGGTGGAAAAAAAGGTTTACAATGACAATTAAGTGAAGAAGAAATAGATTTCTACTAGTAAGACTACACCTTCAGCTTATAATCCAATCATAACTCATGTAGCACTCCAAACACCATAACCTTAGCTAATCATGCACCTTAGTTTGTAATGATTTTTTTGTTTCTTTTGATAATTGACTTATTATTTTAAATGTGCATATATTTCATGCTATTTTAAAGTCAATTATTTCTATTTTTGTGTCCCATTTGATTTTGACTTTAGTTAGAACTACATGTTCTAAACACCTCATGTAATTATCATGAAAATACTTGAAGGATGAGGTGACCCCTCCAAAATATCTATAAATATTATTGTATCACCCTTATTCAAAAGGAAAAAATTGGAATATATAGTAGTGAGATATTTCTAATCATCAAGCACAATATTTTGATTATTTTCTTCCTAATTATATATATTTAATAGTTATCTTTCATAGATGTTTGTTTCAATAATATTTAAAGTGTGCTAATGATGTAGATAGATTCTTTATTAGTTTGATTATTATAACTAATCTCATATGTGAAAATGGATGTTAAATATTGGTGAATAGTGATTAGAATAACCAAGTTAAATATTGAATCATATTCTTGGAATGTGTATTTGTGTTCTTTTAGTATAGTTTTATGAGTGTGTGTTGATGCTACCTCAGATAATTGACATTGTTTAAGCCATAATCTATTTTTAAGGATCTGTAACAGTTGTCCTGAATAGAGTAACCTTTGTCTAAGACTATCAAATTCTCTATACTTTTTGTTCCCTAGACTTCCTAGCCATGTTTGTATGCATGTATGCACTTGCTACTAGAAATAGGTATTGGTTTTAAGAGAATACAAGTCTATCAAAAAACCATCCATGGAAGTAATTATTTAAATACCATAGGTATTTATTTTCTACCTTACCTTGCCCTCTATTTTATGTTTTTTATAAGGATCTACCCACCTTAGATTAGAATCTAACCACCCATTCAACTTGCCTAGCAGACCATCTCTTGTAGGAATCATCCCTCCATCCAAAAAACCTTGTCAACAACCTACATGCTTTACCACTATAGTTAAACAAACCACATACCTAAAACTCATGCCCTGGAGTAGAGTTTACTCCATTGAGGTCTTGAAATGTTATATGTTACCTCATTAATTATGGTGTGCATAAAACCTAGGTCAATAGGTTACAGGGGTTATTTTGATCATTCCAAAAAAAAAAAAAATCATATTGGTCATTTTTCAAGAGATTTAAATAAATATAAGATATGATGGGTTTTTCTCATATCTTGCTTTGTGATTTTTTATTTTTCCATGTTCTAAAGGTGTTGATGTGACTATGTGTGACTACGTCTTAGTTTTTTAGCCATATATTTTGATCCATAACTCTATTTTTGATGTCATTGATTGCATTAGAAAGATAATTTATCCCTCTTTGTAATAAAATTGATTTCAAATTAGAGAAATGTATAATTAAAATTAGTCAATGTCACAACTAGGATATTGTTTTGATTTCATGAGTCTATGAACTTCAATGTTTTTTGTCCTCGCAAAGATTTTCTAGGCTATGATTGTGAGCAAAGATTCACGTTTTAGGTCTAATGGAGCTATAAATGGTTGTAAAAGTGTATTTTATGTCATTTATCATCAATTAAGGTTGAATAAGGTAATCAAAGTCACCCTCAAGATCTCTAGGCATTAAATGCTAAGGTGACAAGCCTTCATAAAGTGTTTAGAGGCTTCTAAAATTTCAAGTGGGAGATGTGAAAAAAATTTCAAGTGGGAGAGGTTAAGAGGTGTTGAGGTAGTTTTTAAATTAGCTTAAATCATTAAATGAGACTTCTATAAGAGGAAGACATTTCCTCCAAATAGTGGATGATGACATTAGCATTCATAAAACACTTGTTGTCCTTAAGTACCTTTCTAAGCTAATAAAATTTCTTGAATACCATTTTGATCAAATAGAATTATAAAATAAAGCATGATTAGTCCCTAAGAGCCAAATATGGTGGTTGAAGTGCATTTATTGAAGACTGATAGCTTTCTTATCTCTTCTTATATATATATATATATATATATATATATATATATATATATATATATATATATATATATTATCTTTATAAGATATACTCTCATTTGGCATGATAAAACCCCTATCAAATTTTAAAATAAACAACATTTCAATTAATAAGATAATCTATTTTACCTATCTGCTTGACTTCATTTTGTGTTCTAGATAGTTTGTGCATGACTTCCTTCTGAAGAGATATTCTTCCTTGGTGTTTGTCCTCTCTTTCTTGCCTTTTTGTAGGTGTTTTAATGTCTGATTTAATTTTATTTTAGTCATAGGTGGGGTTATAGTGTGTATTTTATCATTCCTATATGTTTTACCCTTGTCTAGGATGCCTTACATGGAATCATTTATGTAAAAATAGCTAGTGTAAGAGATTGTGTGAGTGAGAGATCTTTGAGCTGCCCCTATGTTTATTTTTGAGTAATTAAGAGTGTCATTTAGTCTAGTGTATCACCTTTTTTATGATTTTAGTCATTTTATACATCTCTTATACCCTTTTCCAAATCAAAATTAGTATCTTAAGTGATCTAACAAGAGGAACAAATCTTCTTTAGAGGTTCAACCCCATCATAGGATACCCACAGCCTAGGGTTTATCCATTATGTGTCTAGGAGTTAGAGAGCCTAAAAAACCCTCTCATAGGGTGTAATTCTATGCCACAATAGTAAACTAAGGTGGAATCTAGTTTGAGTTTTGTATATTGGATCCTAATGTTATAACCCCTCATGAATAGTAGATCTACAACTGGATAATATAACCATTATTGGAAATGTGGTGGTAGTGTCATGATATTATCCATAGTATCCTTTATGCAGGACTATCCTAAGATTTTAGGTGCCCCTATGTCTGAATATCTAAATTCTATTCTTATGTGCACAAGTCTTGCAACCCTACATTTTTCCTAATATGACTTATCTAGTGATCAAACCCTAATCCTTCATGTAGCTAGGGCAT
>JARHVA010000742.1:2862500-3062500 GCA_037957365.1 Torreya grandis | reverse complement strand
GTAATATGTCATGTGGTATATCTCTTTGTTGATCAAACTAAAGTGGTTGTTTCTTAGTATAGGTATATTATACATGTGGAATCCTTTCCTCTATGTAAAAATTTTACTCTTTTTTCCTTGGTATGCACTTATAATTTAGAATAAGTTATTTTAGGTGGTTCATAGCCCTGATTATTTTGTTATGTTAAATGGTAGGAATTATTTGTAACATGTTTTACTTTAGGTGAATAAACAGGTGATTAGTTATTGGTATTTATTATGACACATTCATATTAATGAATATCCCAATTTAAAGTATCAAAATAATTAAAGGGCTTGCACAATTATTTTTATCTAAGTGGAAAAATAACACCCTTCATAAATCTGAGGGGGTGTAGTTCAAGGAATAAAATATGTCCTTAAATATAATAATATATTACTAAATAGATTCATCCTTATTTTGAGTTATGTCTTGTAGACATTAAATGGTAATTTATGTTTATGTAAATCATTTAGAATAATGTCCTCAAGATTTTTAAAATTTGGCAAGGACCCATTTTGAAGGATACAGAACTAATCTAAAGCTTCTTGAATTAATATAATATGGAATGATTTTAATCCTAACCATCCATATTTATCCCAAAGGTCAAAGGAGTGTATATATTATATCAATTATTTTTTATGGTATCCCTTACCATTAAACAAAGGTAACATAGGCGTAAATAAATCTATATAGGATAAATATTTTCAAAGAAATTTGTTATAATCGGTTGGTCTTCTAAGATATCATAGTTCAATGTAACCTCATGGGAGGACATTTTAAATTTAATAATATTCATTTGATGTTGAGGGTATCCTATGGTATTCATCATGAATATAATGTCATTAAAAGGAAACAATAAAGAGGTTGAAGAGGTGCATATAAGGTGTAATTTACCATTCATATGAAATATATTATTAATAGGATCTTTACTAACATCCTTTCATTATAGGGTACGATTATCACATGGTTTGGAAACATTAGTAAGGGATATCCATTTTGCATGATGATTCAAGAGAGATAATTATATCATTTTATATACCATGAAGGTTAATGTATATATTATTTGAAAGAGATTGAGTACTTGGATTTTTATTAGATAAATATGGCTAAGAGATGTAATTTCATTGTTTTCATATATAATTATAACATGATTTTTTTTTTTTTAAATGTAAAAGAGGGAGAAAGAGTAATGTTTCCCATTTTGCTTAAAATATTATCACAAGAAGGCAAGATGCAATATTAATTTTAATTTTTGATCTCAAAATAAATGAGGTATGAGATACAATATAAATTTATAATTTAGGTACATCATTATCATATGAGAAATAAACATTTTCATAAAAATCATTTGCACCATTTATATTTTTATTAGGAAATTATTTCATTAGGAAACCTTTATCAAATATGTTTTGTTGTTTATTTTGAATTGGAATACAAATATAAGAACCTGCATCCAAAGTATTTTCAACATCATTAGTATTTTCATATTTCTAACCTATAAGGATAGGGAGAGAAGTATTACATAAATTTGTATCATTGAGATCTAGAGAATGATTTTCAATATTTTGACTTGAGTGATATAAATAAGGGACAAGATTTTCAACATTATCATCATATTGGAAAGAAGGCACACATTCATCCTTTTCATCATTTGGATAATTTTAAATAGTAGATAAATATTCAGAGTTTAGTTCATTTACAAAATGTATGTATGAAAAATAATGACTTTAAACATCATGGATGCTAAATTTTTGCATATATATTATATCATCCTTATGTAATGCATTAAAAAATATAATTTTTAACTTTTTAGGCCTTTCATCATTATAAATATAATAAATATGAGAACTAGGCTTGTCATATTCACATTAAAAAAGATATAATCACATTCATAACCATATGAAAAAATGTTATTATTGTCAACATGTTAATTTATACTTTCACTTTCATCATTAGTTTTTTCATTATCATAGTTATAATCAAAGGAGAGTTTTTGACACTATTTTTGCTATGCCATAATATCCTCATATGAAATACATTGGTCATCGATAACATTAAACAAGTTATCCAAATTATTGGATTCATAGGGATTTAAACAAGATAAGCCATAATAAGGGTTTTAACTCTTGAAACCACCATATAGGGAAAATCAAAATGCCTAAGGCAAATATCTAAATAAATAGTCCTTAAACTATGCCCATGCAATAAATTAGATCTGAGAAATAAATATGTGAATTTGAAAGACAATTTTTGTATAAAGAGAAACCCTAAATGAAATATAGGGTTTGGTTCAAAATAAAGAGGTTGAGTTATCCATAATGTTTTATGGTAAATGGGTTTTATATACAAACAAACTAAGATAATAAAACAATATAAATTCAACATTATAATATTTAGATATAGGCAATGTAATATGATAATTTGATAATATATTCATTCAAGTATGTGTCAAAAATATAGAAATAATTACACAACTATAAAACTAGGGGATTAGAGAGAGTATATCTTATTTTATTTTATGCCTTGGAATTTCATTATTTCTCAAATTCCTCTCAATCTTCTAAACCAGCATTGTGTTTTGTTTTTTCTAGATTTTGAATGTTTTTCTTCCATAGACGCATCCATCCACAATATTGTCCTCCTATGCACATTATTGTCCCTCCAAAAATATAGAATCTTTTTCAAATATGCTATTTACACTTTTATAGGGTTTTCATCAACTTTTCACTAGTGTCTTTGAATTTCATGCACAATTTGTCATTCTTTCTCAAAAGATCAAACCCTATCTCTTCACCCTCATAGTGACTATGGTAAAAAATGTTTTAGTGGGCTTATGGTGTTGATATACCCCAAATACCTCTATGCCATCGGTAACTACCTACATATCTAATACTATGAATAGGGCCTTGGACTTATGTAGTAATCCCCTACATGTTGGATTATGTGTGAACAAGGATGCAATGTGTGATAATAAAATGCATGCAGTGACCTAGATTATAACTTGCAAAATATGGATCATGGGATGCTCTTTGAATGCTTCAAACATATTAAAATAATGCTCCTATGACTAATATGTAAATAAGGTTAAATAAGGTAGGTTTTTTCACTTGAATGTTTGATTTAATGTTTCTTATTATATTACCTTATGAGTTGTAAGTGATTTCTAGGTGAGGAATGAATGAGGGTTGATTTTTTATATACAAATACCTTTTTAAAATATCTCATATTAAATCACTTAAGTCAATATTTAGAATTTTTTTCTTTTGTAAATTGGATGACTTTTAGGGACTAGACACTTTGTAGAAAAAGTGAACACTTTGTACTAAAAGTGGACACTTGTGTCAATGCATGTGTCCACCTACAACACAAGAGTCTATGAAGCTGAAAAACAAGTAGATGTCTAGAACTGGTAGTGAAGGATAATAATCAAGTGTAGAGTTTTTTCATAGCATAAAAGTCCTAGTCATTAGAATAATAATGGTTAGACTAAGAAATAAGTAATTCTACAAATAGAGATAGTAAATGCATGCCTTTTGGTAACGGTTAGGTCTATAATTGAAAAGTACAACCATGATAATTATTTTCCAAGTGTATAATATTGAGGTAATATATAAATTATATTTTAGCATCTACACTACTTAACTAAATAAAGTTTAGTGAAAATAAAATGATTTAAATATATGTTGAAAAAAGTTAATGAATCACCACTTTTATGATGAAGGCACCACTTGACATAAAATAAAAAACTCATAGGAACACATATATATTCATGGAAACTAATAATGAAATGAGGTAAACAAGATAAATTGCCACTATTAAGGTATTATGACATGGGTTAAAAAATCAAAGATAAAAACTTTAGTTAGAACTTGGTAGAAATTAATGAGAATAAGGTTCAATTCATAATAGTAATAAAGAGTATTTATAAAAGTAAAACATCATTTTAAGTTTTTAAATAGATAACATTTCAATCTAAAGCATTAAATAAGGATATGCCAAAAGTGAGCAAACAACAACTTGTCAATAGCTGGGAAAGAAATAAAAATAAAACACAATCCCAAAAATAAATAAGTTAAATTATTAAAATCATATTACCAAAATAATATTAATGAACATGAAACACCATATATACAGATTTGAGAGATGCCAAGTACCAGGTGGATTATAAAGAGAAGAAATAAAACTATCTAAATATAACATGATACTATAGAAAAACACATAAAAACTAATGGTAAGGATAATAAAGGTGCATAAGTGAGAAGATTATGCATAAATAAAAGTGAATGACATGTAATTTCAAAGTAAAATGCATTTATTGTCATGAGTTTGACAATAAAAAGAAAGTCACTATCAAATATAATGCATATAAAAAGATAGTATGTTTTTTTTGAGTTGGTGGAATGAATGGTTCTACAGAGAACCCTGTAACAGCAACAAAAGTAACACAAAGTGGAATGGTGTAGTTTTATATAATGTTTATAATGTTTGGACAACATAAACAAGAGTGAATAAAAGATATATGTCTTTAAAAAGTGTAGAAGTGGATAAGAATGAACCTAAGTTGTTAAATTAGAAAAGGCTAAAAAATAATCTTAAAAAGTAAGGTGTTGAACCAAAATATGGAAAATAGATCAATTCAAAATAGAAAAAAAAACATCCAATATTAAACTATGTATGTATTAAAGAATTAACACAAAAAATTTAAAAATTGCTTTAATGTCTAAAATATTACTGAATAAATGTCTAAATGTGACAATAAAAATAATATAAAAATATATTGAAATGGATACATGTATACAATGAGAAAATAAAAAAACACAATGATATAAATAATATATACAATAAACTATTAAGAGTTTATAAACAATTAAAAAGATATGGGTTAGGAGAAAAACAAAACCAATATTTTTAGCTTCTTCTCTATCCATGAATCTTTAAAATATATCAAATTTCAATGTTAACAACCAACTTGATCTGATATCATGTTGTGAATTATTTCAATATCAATAAAATAACAATGAAAACATGAATATGTAAAGGAATAATATTACGTCAATATCAATACATTAGAAAACACAAGACACAAGAATTGTCAAATGGTACATTCATTGAATGTAAATCTTGCAAAGTAAAATTCTATAAGAAAAATATCAATAAAAGAAAATATAATAGATAAGAGAGATGGTTCTCAAGAATTAAGACATAAATATCAATATAAACTAGTGTGAGTGTATAATCAGATAGGAAAGAGCTGAATAAATAGATACAAAAGGAAATGAAAGATATACAACCTTATTATGTGTGTCGAATGTTCCTAATCCCTATAAGGTGAGGGGGTGGCATGTAAAATTTTTTGATGGATTTACATGTGACATGCTACTCCAATATTCCCTACAAAAAGACAAAAGAGGTGTGACACCTCATAAATATAGGATAAGTTAATTTATTATCATAAGAAATACATAACTAAATAAACATAGAATTAACCTAAATAAACCTAAATAAAGATTAATATCTAACATTAAAATATTTTAATGGGTTTAACCATAAGATATGGAACCCTAAATATCAAAAACTTAAAACATAGATATTGAGTGTCATTAAACTTTAATGTGGTCCACTTTCCATTGAGATGAATCATGCCACTACAGATAAATTTAGATTCTATCTGTACTTTTTCAACTCTAAAAATTTGAAACTTGGAAGTTGAGATTTTTGACTCTATCATAGTATAAGTGTGAGCATGAATTAATATCATTCCACTTGTATATATATTTTATTAATGATATTAAAATTTCATTTGAATTGGTAGTTTTGTAACTTTGAACTTTTGAAATTAATAACTATGTGAAACTTATAATTTTCAATTTTAGTAATTATTTCACATGCATTCCATGTTCCTCCATAATAAAAAAATGATGAATCATATTCCCACTTGAAAATTGTATATTTCCATAAATCTGATTTTTTTCTCATGAGGCTTGAATGTTTTAAGAAACCCCATTGTGATGCCTCCCACATGAGATGAGAGATGTATCCAATGATTCATTTATCTCAAAATAAATCATATGTGAAAGATATATAAATTTGAATATTTGAAATTAATTTAATTCATAGTATTGGATATAATATTGAATTTTCATTTTGAAGCATGTGTTATAAAGATATATCATTTAAGAATGAAAGTAATGTATGTGTGATATACATCATGGAACTAGAGTATAAATGTGGTATATAAGTGATGTATGATATGAATCATGGAACCATAGTAAATATATAAGATTCATCATGTGAATCATAGTACCATAATAGTAAGAAACATATAAGGAAGTGATGTCATACAATGTAATTTATTTTACATAACATGTCACTCATAAGGCTCAATTATCCATATACAAGGGATATGTAAAATTTCACATAACACAAAAATATAAGGGCCACATGAAAATGAGATAATGATTCCATATAATAAATAATTTGAACATATAAATCTAATGGCCATATACATAATAAGAAAGTGAGTCTAACCCATCATGTAGTAAAATAATAATGCCAAGCAAAGCATGTAGCAAATGAGACTAGTATAACTTCATCATATATATGAATTTGAATGTTAGAAAGTATCATTAAATTAATACATGTTTAAATTATGGGTTATTAAGGAATACATTTTTATGATATGTAGCGCAATATTCTAGAAAGGATGTGCATAAATACAACATGTTAAAATGTTCACGGAGAATGTTCACGGAGAATGAATAGATGACCCCAACTTAGTAAGACTATTTAGTAATAAGGTAAACCTGACATCAAAGAATAATGTGAAAGTATGTCATTTGTCACACTCAAATACCTGATGGGAAGCATTTTATATGGAAATATGATATATGTTATTTACTTGACATATAATAAATAGAATATGAAAGTGAGTAATATTTGAAAATGCTTTAGGTCCCAATTTTTTATTTTTAAGAAATTTTTTATTTTTTATTTTTTTTAAATTATGTGAATGTTTTTTTTTTGAATTTGTTCAAATATTTTAATGCTAAGATATATTTTTAAAAAAGGTTTTAAGAGGAAACTAGTTGAAAGTATAGGAATTTAGATGGATATGAATAATCCTCAATAAGGTGCAAAAGCATACTAGAATAGGGAGGAAGGCCAAGTGATGTGCCCCCAATGTGTATGTAACTTTGAGTCATATTATTCCATCATGATTAATATAAGTAAGAGTGTACATGATCCTAAATGGGGAAGAATCTAAATGTTCTCATAAATAAATAGCAATATGATATCATGTGAGTGTCATAGGGTGTAAGGTATGAAATAGTAAGAAAGTAGAGTGCCATAGGGATAGGGATAAGTGTTTTAGATTATTTGAATCAAGTTTCAAATCAAGGAGTTAAGTACCCAAAGTGAAAATAAATCCAAGGGTATTGAAGAGTGGTTAGGTAAAGGATATAATAATTAGTAATCAAAAGTAAATCAAAGAGGCTATGTATTTAAAGATAATTACTGCCTAGATATAAAAAGAAATGATGAATATTAATTGAGTATGGTATTTATTTCACATGTAATAGTGTCATAGTCATATTTTTCATAATCAATGTCATAATGATCATACCAATCCTCTATATTATCAAGATAATAATCATAAATGTAATCATTATCATAGGATAAATTTATTTTACCTATGTTGCACTTGAGATTATGAGATGACATTTTTATTATCTTTTGTATTTGTGTAATATAAACTTACTGCACCATAGATTGGAGTTAATTTTTTAATATTTCCATCATTGTTAAGATTTTGTGTCTTATCTTAAATTATATAATGCTCATGTATTTTTGGTTTAACATTTGGAAGAGAAGTAACTAGTATGTTGACTTATTAATTTAAAGTTGTAACTATAGATTTATCTTGTTACTCTATGGATGAAGGAAATATAATTTTTGATTCATTAGAAATAATATTTTTATCAATAGACTTTATAGGATTATTTTTATTTAGAAATTGATTCATTAAAAATGTTTGAATTTATTTATTTATTTCTTAATTTTAATTTTTTCTTTCAAATTTTCTTTTGGTAATTGTTCATTTTGAAATATTTATTTTTCAACTTGTTCTTGTTATAATTTTTCTTTCTCTAATTTTGGTTTTTAAATCATTTCTTTCTATGAATTATTTTTTGTATCCATATTTTCTTGTTGTGTTATTTTTTTCATATGCTTCTTAGGAGATGAACTATAAATGGTTTTCTTAATATGTTTATCTATTATAGGATCAAAATTATAAAGGAGACTTTGTATGTTGTTATTTATAGCCAAATAATTATCAGTATGATGCCCATTAAATCTATGATATGAACAATAGTATTTTGATACTTTTATAAGAGGTATAAAAAGTAATGTAATAAAAAAAATTAATTATTTCTCTTAGAATCTCACTTAGAATTTTATTATCCATTTGTATACTTTTTGAAAAATTAAAATTAGATGTATGTTTTTTATGAAGCACATGATAATTAGATGAAGATGTAGATGTACGATTAACAAGCATTTTATAAAATCATTAATAAGATTATTTTTATTTTCAAGAGATGTGATCTTTAAACTTAAATATTGATTTTGATTTTTCAAATCTTATATTGATGTTATCATAGTGATGATTTGATCTTGAAGGGATTCACAAGCACAAACCTTATGTATATTTGATTAAATATTCGCACCATCAAGATAAGGCGAATGGGATAAAATATTCATTTAGATGAAGAGATTCATGTATTATATATTATTTACTTGTTTATTTTTTATTGATAATATTCAAATAATTAGTATTAGGCATTATGTGGTGACTTTATTTTAAGATCATGAAATTACAATACAAGAGTGGTATTATGTAAATATAATCATGAGGATGGGGTAGTATAAAAAATACAATATGTGGTATAATGAGTAAAATTTGTTTCAAATGACACTAAATGAAGATATAAGTAATAATCCAAAATATATTTTATGTAATAATTCATATAGGAATATAAGGGTGTTAAAATGGGTTTATTAAAATTTGATATTATGGAATGGACCAAAGAGTATTCTATAGGTATGATCAAGGGTAAATTCAAAGAGGGATCTATAAAATAACCAAAATAAGAATCTATGCTAGATTCCAAAGATAAAGCTAGAGGTGTGACCAACTAAGAATCTAAAGCATGTTATGAAGGGTAATCAATAGTTGTGATCAAGGAAGAATCTATAGGAGATTATAAGGATGAATCATGAGATGTATGTGTTCAAGTAGACATGTGTGGCCAAGGGTCATAAAATTTAAATTCATCAACATAAACATTGATAAGAGCATCCTCCCTACTAGTTGTAAATTTAGGATAGTAAGCAAATGTCCTAAAATGAGAATATAAAAATAGATCTATAAGATGTATATTATTAACAAATTGCATTTCAATAACCATGATATATGTGCAAAAAATGAAATGCATTTTGTAATAAGTACTCTAATATGAAAAAATAAGGTAGTGAATATTAATATAATACCAAATGAAACAAGAAATGCTAATGACTATGAATACAATACAAGTAAAAATAAAAGTATGAAGGTAATCTAGGCAAGGGTTTAAATGATTTGTAGGCTCATAGATATACTTGCTCATTTATTGATTAGTGTCAGCCTAATGTTTCAAATAAATAACTATAGAGGTGGAACTATGTATGTATCCCACTAACCTAATTTTTGAGGGTAAGTTGAGAGTAACTCCCTAAAAAATAGACTCTTATTAGGTTCACCATAAATTAAATTAATAGAAGAGGATTCTTATTGGCGTAAATAGTGGACCCTAGGTGTTTCTTATATATATTAAGTTACAATGAAACTAAATGCTATGTTTAGTGTTTTACTATGGATATGAGAATGTGGGTAAACCCATCGTGACATATATTTTGTAAACATATACCATATAGCCCTTCACTACAACCACTACGTATTTTGAAAACTATCAAAACACATTTTTAAAATCAAGTAGAATTAGATAAAAATAAAGTGAAAATAAATATGATTTTTTTTTGGAATTTAGAAGATAAGAAAATTTCACCCAAGTTTAAAATAAAGAGATTTTATGTCATAATGATCCAAGGTGACATGATAATATCTTTAGTGTTGGATTTAAACTAAGGTCAAAGTGTTTGTATTATTTTGTATCATAGATTATCAAAGTTCAAAGGGTATTTTATTTAAATTTCAGGAGTTGACATAGATTTGGAACAAAATGTATCTCAAAAATAAAAATAAAAATAGAAAACAATGTTCTAAAAATAGAAATTTCACTAGAATGTTTAACCTTGTTAATGCTTCTAACTACCTCACAAGTGCTCTTAGTGTTGATGAACACTTCTCATTTTAGAATCCTAAGGATCTAGGGCATGAGTTGTAGTTTGTGATAATTTGGGATGTCTATGGTGGAATAGAAGCATAGTGTGAGAGTTATCCACAATATTTGTTTAATTTGGTGGTTGCAAGCCATCAAGGTCTTATATATTTGAAAATTTATGATATTTATGATTCACAAACTAATATAAGTGGTTATTAACAATGATTTTAGAATAAAGTGAGCTTTGATAAAGAAAATAGAAAAAAGGAGGGTAAGGTAGAAAAGAAAATGTGATTATAGACTTTCCTTTCAAATATCATGACAGGGGTCTAATTGGTATGAGTATACATGAAAAAAATTATGATGTAAAATAGTATGATCCCAAATTCCATCATAAACTAGGCAAGTATCAAAGTAAATATATAAATCATAAGTAAGAACTAGATTTACTTTAAATAATTTACTAATGTAACATGAATAGAATGAGCACATTCAAATCTAGAGAAAATGAAATTAAGTATACCTAAGACCTTTTAGATAATTTAGCATAGCATAAATTAATAACCTTATGACAAAAAATGTAACTCAAAATGCAAAGAACCATTCAAATCTAAGACATTAACATGTAATTGAGAGATAACATTAGCTTTTAACACACTATTCAGACAATGCTTTTAGAATTCCTTACTTATATTAAAATTGTTTCTTGTATACAATTTCTTAGAGTCCCTCCCTTACAAAATGGTAACCCTTACCTATTTAAAGAGAACATAGGTAGTGTACCAGTTAACTTCTCAAAACATTTGAGTGTAAGATAAGGATATCTTTCCTTCATATAAATATTACAATACACATGACCTCCTATGTTGAATTTGACAAATAGAACCAATATATGCTAAAAGACTAGCATATATACATTAAAAAAGAATATTCCTTTCATATTACATTGGTGGGTCCTCTTGGTTATCTTTTCTTGAGGATGTCCTTCACCCTAGTGTGTTTTTTTTAATTAGGTGAAAATCTACTGTAGGCTTCATCAAATAATCTTCTTCTTGATCTGCTAATGTATTTAATTCTTTGTCACTTTTGGCCATGGGTTCCTAGATGCATTATGTCTCTAAAATTTGCCTTCTTGAGGTAAGGATGATGTCAAGGACCTGTTGATTATCCTTGATATACTAGCCTTCATTCTCTTTGATGTTCTAGATAAATACATTAACCCTGTTCTTAAATTATTCATCATTTATTAGGTCCATGGTAGTGGGTTGAGAGGGGTTTGCCAACAAGGTCTCCAAGAGCTTCTCCATTATATCTATCAATTCCTTATCCTCCTTCATGAAATTATTTACATTGTCATACCAAGTGCTTAGATCATATATTTTATCCACTATGATTCATAGGAGGATGTTTAAATGTCACAATTTGATGATTTTGATGTCTTAGACCTATTTTGTAGTATGCACATTGATCAATTCAATTGTTTGGTTTCTGGAGTCTTTCCATTGAATGATTAATGCCTATGCAATCTCAACTTGATGAGTTAAGGCACTTAATTTGAGATTCATAGTATTTAATCCTTTAATTATGGTAAGAAGAGATTTATTCAGTATCTTCAATATGTCCTTAGGGACTAAAAATGCAACCTGTGCTTCCAAGTCCTGCTTCTCCTTTTATACATTGATGATTCTTTATTTCATTCCCCTGACCCTAGCCATGGTCATTACTAATTGGACCTTAGTCAACTTGCTATATCCTCTTGATGGATGGGGTGTTCCCCTACTATTTTGCCTTACATAGGATTTAGATTCATAAAAGGCTCCACTCTTTAGAAGGTGAACTCCTTAGTGCCTATAATGGTCTTCTCTATTGTTACCTTTTCCAACCTAGTTGTGTCTAGATTGTACTACATAATGGTTATTGGTTTAGAGAATGGGTACCTCTAGGATCCCAATCCTAGTACCACTTGATGCTTCAAGATCATTCTTTTGTCACTTTCTTTAGTTGCCTCAATAATCCTCCTTTCTTCCTACTCCTTCATGAACTCTCTAATCCAAGTTTTGATTCATCATGGGTATTAATATTTGTACCTCTTTTAAGTGCCAATGAATGTGACCAATATGGAATGTTTTATATCTTTCCATTTATGAACCAGTCAGGGATGACATGTATATATATGGGGAACTCTTCACCAAAAAAGTTAACCTCTTTGGTAGGATGGGTCTTTGTCACTTTTGGCCTTATGGAGAACCTAGGAACAAGAGCCATCTCTGCTTCCCTTTTATTTTATGAGATAGGGACTGAACTTAAAGCCATTTCTTTCCCCTTTTCCATCTCAGCTACTTGGGGTTCTTCAGCTTCAGCCAACTCAGCTATGGCTTCCTTAATTCCCTCATCTTCTTGATTCGACCCATAGGTCTCTATAAGCTCTTTGAAGAATTATTCAACTATTTCATATGGTTCTAGGGAAACCATATTGATGTGATCTATTAGAGAAGGTGGTATTATAAGTAGAACTAATGGTGAAGGACCTTAAACTAATCTTTCTTCCAATTTCCTCTCAGTAGGTCTTTGAATTTGGAGCACTTACTACTATATTAGTCTTGGAGGTGCACTTAAGCTAGAATGAAATAGATGATATTATAACAGGTTCATCTACTAGATTTATCTACTTGCCTTCTCCTCTCTTTGCAATCTATGCTCCAATTTGAAGTCATTGCCTACACTTGGCTAGCACTTCCTTGAATTTTGTAGCCTTGGTGTAGAGATGGTCATATGGGCTAACCCTAAGCTGATAGGCCACCTTGGTTAGCTACTTGGATTGTAGATGGATGGAAACTTTGTTATTTGGGTCCCATTCTTTTAGGTCATCATTTTGAAAATAGAAGGCATCTATATGTCTAGACATAAGGTCTAACTATTTCTAACCATGGATCATGGTTTTTCTAATCAAGAATGAAAAAGGATGAAAAATGCCTTTTCTCTTCTCTTTCCATATATTATCAATCCCTTGGAGGAGTTGGGAAGCAATTTCTTATTCAACTAATTTGGTGGGGACATGGACTAGAAATCTATATGGCTATGTCATGACTCTTTGCATCCTAATGATGATACAATTTGGACAATACCATATGTCAACCATGGGATCAACATATTTTTTGATGAGGGGGTGCATTCTGGGCATGGGGTTCCTTGTAATAGTCTTTACCAAAGTAGGATATATGTAATCACAAATGAATTGCTTATGACCCCTGTATTTAAAGATATATAATTTTGAATGATGATGGGATATGGTAATCTTGTTATTAGAGGACCAATTATTGATATCAATAATATGGGTGGAGGACATAAATGCATCTAAAATATAAGACATCATGGTGAATTATTGGTTGGTCTTCCTTTTTATGCCATATAATTGTCTTCCTAAGTGGATGCTAATCAATTCTCTAATAGGTGGTGTTATCTTCTCTTCCACCATGAAATATATGTAGGAAACCATTTTGGGTCAACATAGGTTATGGTGACTTCCACTAAATCTCTATTCAATAGGTTCATGATGATCTTAATGCCCTCCTTGAATTATATAATAGGGATCTTCCCATCATGGTTCCTAAATATGTGGGTTCCTTGGTTTAACTAGGGTCATAGAATAGTGTCCAAATTATGCTTGGTTGTCCACTCCTTGATGGTGGGGAGGTCTATATGAGTCCTAGGGAGTTTATTGTATCCCTCAAAAGCTATAAGGGCAATATATACTATCCCTTTTTATGCATATTCCCTAGCTATCCAATCACCATAAATTCTACAATTAACAAACATAGGTGTAATGATATCTATGTAATGGAGTACTTCTAGTTTTGTAGCTACTCGGTGGAGACTAGACATATAAATTTAAATCAAATCATAAAATTTCATCTTGATTAGTGTGATCCTTTATTTCTTAGAAGTGAGAGGATATATTTCCTCAACAATAAAGAATATCTTAGACTAGTTCATCATTCTATTATTGAGTGCCCCAATGTCTAATTCCATGTCTCCATAACATCTTCCCTCATTATCCATAAAAAAATCTAATTTTGCCTCTTATTTCCATTGTTTCCTAGCTACTTTCATGATTCCTTAATTTCCTTGGATATATGACTGGCTTTTCTTTGCTCAGGATGAAATTTGATCTTGTTTAATGCAACTATGTCTCATCAGTCAATAATTAGGGCTTTATGTTGTTTTACTAGGGTTTCTTAGAGATTTAATGGCAAAGGTGGTGGAATTCATAAATTCATTCATGCCTTATATATTATATATATCCTCACTTGTGCAAATTTTATCTTTTCAAGTGTTCCAAATCTTTGTATTTGTTATTTAGTGCTTACATGGTGCCTACGTGGCCTTCCCTACATCAATTCATTTGAAAACTAGCCATTGGTTTTTAAATTAGGTCTTTTATCTTCACTCCATTGGATCAAGACCCCTAAATGAGCACAAACCATTGATGAATATCTTGGAGGTTTCATTTCATTGGTTTTTTAAATCTTGAATTACCTAATTATGCCAAGTGGCATACTTTTGCTTCTTCACAATATGAGTTTGGATTTTGCTGTTAGAATAAGCATGGTTCTTCCATGTATTTAGCTATTGAGATTTGGCATCTTCAGTTGAAAATTCATCTTTCATTTCACTCCATTGAATCAAGATCTTTGATTAAGCATAGTTCATTAGATCTTGCAAGATGTGCATGTCTTAATTACTCTTAGGTCTTAATAAAACATAGGCCCAAAATAGATTACTAAGGTTTATTTATGTTAATAAACACTAGAAAACTTAGGCTAAGATCTTTTATGCTAAGTTTTCCATGTTAATACACTAGAGTCCCTTTTGAAGGGTTTTAAAAATGTCCCTTTTACCTAGGCTAAAATTTAGTTGAGGTTAAATTTGATGGCCTTAATAACCTCAAAGATGTCCTCATGGACTTTGAATGATGGGAGCAAGACTACCAAATTTAGTCTTGAGTTTTAGTTTGTGAGGGATTAGGTTTGATTCCTAGGGTTATATTGTGTTTAAAAACACAACAAATCTTTAAATTGAAATTATGGCCTTAGTCTATATGACCACATCTTAGGGATTATCAATCAAAGAATTCATGTCATTATATTGAATCAATGATGTAGTGAGTGCCATTAGATCTATGTACTTATATGTTATTGGCTTTGAACTATTGGAGACTCCTTTGTCTTCATGCCATTAGATCAAGATCTAAGGGTAAATGTGGATCATTGGATCTAAAAAAGTGCATTAATTTTAAGTCACCAATTGGTCACATATAAACTTAATTCAAATGATTTTTCCTAAGTTAATTATGTGAATGAACATGATAAACTTATAGCTAAAGTTTATTATGATAAGCCCAAGGATAAAAAATTAATGCAGTCCCCTTCAGACTTAGGTAAAATTTTGGATGAGGTTCAAATTGACAGTCTCTCTAATTTCTAAGACATCCTCACAAACATCAAATGATGGGAGCAAGACTGTCAAATTAAATCATTAAAGAAAATTTCATAGAAAGTGAAGTTGATGCATGGCTTTTCTTGGGAAATCTTGTGCCATTAGATTAGATCTTTGAGGAAGTGAAATATTTTGGATATATGATTAAATAAAATCATTAAGTTAGGACTTGATATGAATAATGGTTTAGACTAAGGTTTAGATCTTAAGATGTTGTTTGTGTTAATAAACACAAAGACATCTAAAATTAAAGCTTAGGCTAAATAAAAAGCTTTAGGTATAAATGAAATGATCTTATGTACTAACAATTAGGTAAGGTTAGGAGGTAAAAAAAGGGGGGAAAAGGTCTAAGTATGATTTTATATTAAGGTTTGGTCATGTTGAAACATGATTGAGCCTTAATATAAAATTAGACATAGGGTTTTTCAAAAAGGAAATATGATTCACGTTAAACTTCTCCCACCATTTTTTGAATTTAAATCATAGGGTTTTCTACTTGGGAACCTTCCCTTTCTCCATGTAACTTTTAATTCATCATCTAAAGAAAAACATCAGTAAGGTTAGCCTATAAATCATAATCATGATTAGATATGCAGAGGTTCATGTCCCTTCAAGTGGATGATCTTTAAATTCTAATAAAGAATGACCTTTCCAAATGCAATTCAAGGTACAAATGTTTTAAAACATTTACAAGGGTCCCTATTTTGTAAAAGTAGAAAAATGGGTGTATGTTGGTCCCCAAAAATGGTGACTCACATGGGGAACATAACAATATGTTAGAGCTTAGAAACTCTAGTTTAGACCAACACATAAGTCCTTTATCTCTTTTGAGCAAATATCATTACCTAGATCGGTTCAGGGTTGAAACAAGCCTCAAATATGTAAAATTAAAATTCTAATGTCAAAACCTAAATATGATGTGTGTGTTCTTTGATTACACTTACTATTTGTCATGAGACTTTAGGTAATAACATCCAAGTTCATACCTTTTGACCATTACATCTAACTTTGAGCATATTTAGATATTCATTAAGAATGGTTTCTCTTAGTTCAAGGAAGGCTTGGGCATTGCTCTGCTACTAGCTAAGCATCCATAGCCCTGATAGAGATGCCTTTGAATCCACTCATGGCCTTGATCCACTTCTAGCTAGGCATCCATAGCCTTGGTGGAGGTTACGTGAATCACTTTTGGCTTCGTATCTTTTGATTTATCCATAACTCCTCGTTTGTTTTTTGTTTTTTGTTTTTTATTTTTTTAATGTCTTTTAACAAAGGTTGGAAGCCAAAA
Source organism: Torreya grandis (assembly GCA_037957365.1). NCBI lineage: Eukaryota > Viridiplantae > Streptophyta > Pinopsida > Cupressales > Taxaceae > Torreya > Torreya grandis. The sequence continues at coordinate 3,045,312 of JARHVA010000742.1, read as the reverse complement.
TAGATAGGTTTAAAGAATTTGGTCAAATTTTTTGGCCTTATGATAATCACCTATAGTTTAAACATTGATCTTAGACAAGGATATGTTTTAAGTGTAAGAATGCATATGTGTTAACCTTCTGAACTCTCCTTCTACATACATGATTCATATCACAAAAGATCTTTGGTCTCAGGCAATATTTTGGATTACTTTGAGGTAACTAAATTCTATGTGAGTCTTGGGAAAGTATATAGATTACATAATGATGCTATATTATAGCCTTAGGTTCTCCTATGTAGGGTTCATGCCCTCATTTTGAAATACTAGAATTCTAAGCAATCTAGGGAAATTCTGAGCAAGAACTGTCTACAAGACTTTATTAAAGTAAAAGAGCACAACCAAAATAGGAAGCAAGAACATAATGCAAAGAAAAAAATATAGATAATAAAAATAGGAAATAAAATAAATAGAAATAAAATAAATATAGACAAGAAAAATAATGAAAGTAAAACTAGGAGAGAAACTAACTAGCCTACCTACTCTAACCTAAACAATCTTATAGATTTTATTCCATGAAGACCCCTAGTGGAGCAACATCAAAGTAGTGTTTAAGATATTTCTCATTGGTGGGAAATGTGAATTCTTCTCCTTAAAGGTATTTTAACTTGAAGGTGTCATTTCCTAGTATTTTTTCAATTTGGTATGGGCCAATAAACAAGGGTGTAAACTTACCATGATTTCCTTTAGGTTCTGATGCCTTTCCCCAATGGAGGACTAGGTCTCCTTTTCTGAACACCTTCACTTTGGGCCTCTTATCAAACCATATTTTCATGGTTTTTTGATGTATTCTAAAGTCCAAAAATTCCTTTTCTCTAGCATCCTCCATTTGGATGATGTATAACAACTTGGAAATGGCTAACTCTTTGCTCTCTTCCATGTATTCTTGCATGAATGTGAACATGAGTAACTTGAGGGTAATGGGAAAGATAGGTTCTTAACCATACACCAACATTAATGGTGAATCCTTGAGTGTTTTCTTGATCCTTTTCTTGTCAGCCCATAATGCATACTTAAGGAGTTTGTGCCATGTTATAGGTTTATCTGTAGTAGACTTCTTGATGGCTTTCATAAGATTCTTGTTGGTATATTTAGAGACTACATTTCCTTGAGGATAATTATTGGATGAAAACATTAAAGAGATGACATTATCATAAGCCCATTTATTCATTTCTATGGATATAAATTCAAATCCATTGTCACAAACTAAGGAAATTAGGGTTCCAAATTTGGTGCAAATGTTTTCTTCTAAGAAGTTGATCACCTCCTCTATCCTACATTGTTTTGTGGCTATGCTTCAATCCACCTTGTGAAATAATTTATAGTAGTTAGGACATACTTGTGTCCATAAAAATAATTAGGTTTAATTACCCCCACTATGTAAAAGGTTTGTCTACCATCACTAGTTACAAAAACATGGATGCTTTTGACTCTCTTTGCTAAAAATTTGACATGAGTAGCACTCCCTCACATGCTTATGAGCATCATCAAAAATGGTGTGCCAATAATACCCAAACCTAATAATATTGTGTGCTATGGTTCCCCCTAAAGGTTTTCCATTGCCTATATTTTCATGAAAAGTGGACATGATTTGAGAAGCCTCTTCTTTAGGCACACACCTTCAGTAGATCCTTTCAAATTTATTCCTATATAGGACTCCATATTTTATGAGGTAATGGGTTTCTTTGAGCCTTAAGGCTCTCTTCTATTTTTTAGTGAGTCCTGGGGGACAACTAACATCAATAAGTAGATGAATTAGAGAGTCTTACCATTCATTGGGCTAGAATTTCTACTGATCAACTTGCATGACATGAAGCTTAGGATTGGTATTGGCAATCATCTAGACTGCGCCTTGACATTTCATTAGTTTATAAATATTCATTTATATATCATACTCTTGCATGATTGACATCCACTTTCCCCTTCATTCTCCAAGCTCATTCTAACTCAACATAAGCTTTGTGTCTAGGTCTAGTAAGATGGCATGTACCTTATTTCTAAAGATGTAATGTATGAATTTTTTTACTACCTTCACCAGTGCATAAGCTTTCTTATCAATCATGGAATAGATTACTTCTAAATTTTTTAAATTGGTGGTCATGAAGGCTATAGGGTGATCATTTCCATCAATATTTTGAGTCAATATTGTAGCCATGGTGTAGTCAGAAGCAAATGAATATAAGTAAAATTCCTTTGAGAAGATAGGACTTATAAAGATTAAGGCTTGAGTGATTGCCTTCTTGATGTTAGCAAATGATTTCTTGGATCCTTCATCCCAAGATATTTTAGCATCTTTCTTAAGCATGTCATTTAGGGGTTTGACAATCTCAGCAAATCCTAAGATGAACTTCCTTAAAATGTTGATTATGCCAAAGAATGACTTTAGTTCTTTTTGGTTGTTAGGTAGCTCAATCTTGGAAATGGCTTCCACTATCTCAAGATATATGGAGACCCCTTCTTTGGTGATGACATGCCCCAATATTTTTCCTTTATTAACACAAAATATTATCTTTTTGGGGTTGAGGGATATGCCATACCTCTTACACATTTCAAACACTTGTTATAGGTGCATGAAATGATATTCTCTATTCTTGGAAAAGACTGTTAGATCATTTATGTAAATGATGATGCATTTTCCTACTAGACCATATAAATCATAGTCCATGGCTATCTAAAAGTATGCCTCTACATTAATTAGTCCATAGGGCATTATTTTATAAGCATATGTTCCCTATTTAGTGGTGAAGGTTGTCTTCATTCTATCTTCTTTGGCAAAAAGTACTTGGTTATATCTTGAAAATCTATCCAAAAAGGATATCATGGTGGGTCGTAAAACAACTTCAATGACCTGGTCTAAAGAAGGCAAGGGGTAATTGTCATTTTTAGATGATTTATTCATATTTCTAAAGTCTATGTACAATCTACTTTATCCATTCTTATTTCTAACTAGGACCAAGTTAGCCACCCAAGTGGAATGACTAATAGGAAAGATAATCCTTGCATCTAGTAGTTTATTGACCCCCCTTAAAGTTCATGGGTTTACAAGATAGGGTTGATAGGTATTTGCTTTTTCTTAAAGGGTTTTTAATTTTCTTTGAAGGGTATGGTGTGAGCAATAACCCTCGAGTCAAATATTTTAGATCTTCATATGACTAGGCAATTACATCCTTATATTTTGTAAATAACTCCCTAGCCTTTCTCTTTTACATTTGAGTACAAGCCTTTTCTATTTTTACTTATGTGGGACTAATTAGGTGTTTTAGTAATCTTGTCATGATAAAATAGCCTTTTCAATGAGACCATCCCTTTAGGTATCTTATTGTCATTTAGTTGGATGATTTTACCATTAATCTCCCTTTTAGGATAACTTTCATTAGCTTCATCAATGATGTGATCTTCAAAGGCTCCAAAATTAGTCAAGAAATCCAAAATTTGTTTATCATCATTGAAGACTTGAAAATGATTGATGTTGTTTAGGACTGAGGGGTATGGTACTAGCTCAATTTTGAAGTTTGGGGAATCATGCTTGGTCATGAGATTAGCCACGATAGAGGAAAGCTCATCAACAACTTTATTTTATTCCCTAGGGATAGACATGATGTTGAAATCATCAAAATATTTTACCAAGTCCCAAACCTTGAACTTATACCTCTTAAGGTAAGATATCTTGCATTAGTACTTGTTCCTTACTTGATCGACCACAAGTTTATAATCTCCATAAACAAGGAGTTATTTGACCTTATGCTTAATAGAAAGCTACAACCCTAGAATGAGACCTTCATATTTAGCCAAGTTACTAGTGAATGGGAATTACAATCTATAATATGCATGATATTATTTTTATACATGGTCTATTAATATAATGCTAATGCTTGATCTTGACTTACATCTGGCATGATCAACATATAGTCTCCATAGGCCAAGTATTAGAGGAGGGTTCTTGGAACTGAGTTCTTTTATAGCTTACAAAGTGAATATTCTTAGATTAGAATCTAATAATTTCACAAATTCATTGACAACCTTATACTTTGTTATCATGTGTTTCATCCTTGTCTCTCTTTCTACCCTTATTTTATTTGGAACACCCTTCTAAGGTAACCATAAGTGGGAGTAGTAAGTATGCATGTATCCATTTAGGTCCTTAGTCTATTCTATACTAAGGAGAAATCCATAAGAATTAGGGATATCTAGCACTTGTATGTCCTTGAATTATTGAACACTTGGTTCACTAGCCAATTACATATGCACATTCAATAAATCCCCAATGACTTTGAATTTTGATTTGTATAATTATGTGACCACTCTATTAGACTTGATTGTGGTCAACCCAAGTTGTTCACATATCCCTAGAGGGATGATGTTAGTTTAGGCTCCAAAATCTAAAAGGTAATTATGGACATTATTTACAAATATCTTGACTATGAGTAGAAAGGGTGGAGACTCTGCCTTAGTTATTTGCATAGTTACATTTGCACTATCACTTTTTGGAGGCTTCTTAGGTTTCTTATAAAATGATTCCAAGAGTAAGTCTCTTTATTCTATAATATGTGTTGTCTCATGGAGAGTGATGTTGGATTTGATTTTATTCATATCCTCCATAATGTTTTAACCAATCTTTCTTGAAGTTTCAATAGTAGGTTTAAAAGAAACATGCATAGGTGTTTCAAGATCATTCCTTGATGTAGTGTCTAGAGGAGTCCCATAATTTTTGGGGTGAGTTGAAGTAGTAAATGGATATTTTTGTTCTCTATTTCTTAGAGGGTATGTTTTCAATAATTTTTGGAATGCTTAAATATCTTTAGGAATATTTTCAAGCTCATTATCCTCTTGGAAATGGAATTGGAAAGTCTCAACCATGTGCACTTGGTCAGATGACTTGGACCCAAAAGGAATTGCACTAATAACTTTGTTTGGGACTACTTAAAATGTGTCAATTTATTCTTGAAAAGCTTTAAAGGCTTTTCAAAACTCAATGCAATCAATATTACTATGTTTAGATGTGGCATGTACCCTATAATAGTCTGGGAAGGTAATATTAGTAAGATTAATATCCATGGTCTTCTTGCTAGAAGAAGTCTCACTGGATTTGTTTTTGTAAAATCTATCATTCTAAAATATATTTCTAGGATTTTTAAACTTTTGAAAGGTGAATTTCCTTCGAGAGTTTTCACTAGCATTCACAACTTGTTTTTGTAGTTGTAAGAAATCTATGCTGAGTTTTTGGACCATCTCTAAAAACTCAGGGATTTTAGAGCTTTAGACTTGGCTATTGTTAGTACCATTAACTGGCACTAAATATTTTGGTCATTGGTGTGAGATATAGTAGTAGTTTGATGACTCAAGAAACTTAGGTTTTTATTAAGAGTTGCATGGCTATTAGGTAATACATTTAGAGTAGGTAGTTGGTTCAAGGCTGGATCATTTTGGTTATTATTTAGTAAAAGTTTCAATACATTCATTTAAGGGTTAATGTTTGGGATAGAATAAGCCATCTTCCCTTGGGGATGTATTTGATCACTAATAACCATAACTTTAGAATAATCTTGGGACAATGTGTTGATAGATGGGAGGGCCCTTTTTAAAAACATAGAAGTCATAGGGTTCATTAAATCTTTGTAAAATTATAAAGCTAAAGCCTCATTGTGTTTGTATGGATCCATGGTTTGACTAAACATATTTTGGAACTTGGCATTTAAGGATCTAATATTTTCAATTTCATCCCTCTTAATGGCTATGAATTGGTGATAAATGATGTAGGGGCTTATGATCTTTCCAAATTGATCAATAAAGATAGTGTCAAAGTTATTCCATGAGGCAATACAATTATCAGGCAAATTGAGGAACCATTCATATGTAACATCTTTGAATGTAAATGGAAACAAACTACATGATAAATCTTCTTGGATAACATTTAACAATCTTAAAGCATCCTTAAAATATTTAACATGTTCTTTTGTAGTTGTAACACCAGTTAGACTAAATATTGGCAAGTACTTTTCAAGATTACATGATAAGTCATGAACTAGACCTGGTACATTGATGGGGGAACTTCCAAGCCATGCCATATCTAAAAAAATATTTAACATAAGAACCCCTTGTAAAGGTTAATATGGTATAAACTTGGAATGCCTATGCCTTCCTCTATCTTTCTTGGTTCTTCTATGGGTTTATAGCTCGAGTAAGGGTTCTCTGGTCTCTGAATGTGATTTGGTCCTAATCCTTGGAAATTATATCCTAAAGATTAAGGATCCTATTTGAAATATAGTGTTTCAAGCTAGATTTCACAAAGAAAAACAATCAACCTACATACTAAGCATATTTTGTAAATATTTACTCGTAAAGGGACAAAGGGCATTGATTTTTGACTAAGAAATCTCAAAGATGTGTTGAATTATGCAAAGATGACCATTCTTTGTAACCTGTGACTTAAGTAAACTCAAGATTCATAAAAAAATTTAAATCTTCAACCAAAATAATCCATCCTAATCTCAAATACTATGAAATATTAAAACTTGAAGCTATCTTTACTAGAATTTAACCATTTCTTTGCAGATAACTAAGATCTTTTCCTTGTGAAACACAAAGATAGGTGGGAAACCATTTAAATATCAACAATATTTGTATTTAGAGTAAGTAATCACTCATAAGTGTTAAGAATACTTCAAAGCTAATGCAATAAATATCATAATTAATTAAATGGCCCTCTTTTTAGTGCCAACAGAGTTCTTTCTCCTACTGATGCTTCTAATTGCCTTACACATGATCTTAGAGTTAATGAACACTTCTCATTCGAGTATCTTAAGGATCAAGGGTATGATTTTAGTTTGTGATAATTTGAGATTTATATGTTGGAATATAAGTAGAGTGTGAGAGCTATCCACAATATTTGTTTAATTTAGTGGTTGGGAGCCATCAGGGTCCTATATATTTGAAACTCTGTGATATTTATGATCCAAAAACTAACCTAAGTGGTTATTAAAAATGATCTTAAACTAAAGTGAACTTTGATATAGAAAATAGAAAAAAGGAGGGTAAGGCAGAAAATAAAAAATGATTGTAGGCTTCTATCTCAAATATCATGACAAGGGTCTAATTGATTTGAGCATACATGAACCAATTTATGATGTAAAATAGTATGAACCCAAATTCCATCATAAACTAGGGAAGTATCAAAGTAAATATAGAAATCACAAGTAAGAAATAGATTTAATTTAAATAATTTACTATTGTAACATGAATAGCATCAGCACATCCAAATCTAGAGAAAATGAAATGAAATATACCTAAGATCTTTCAGCTAATTTAGCATAACAAAAATTAACAACATTATGACATAAAATGTAGCTCAAAATGTAAATAACCAGTCAAATCTAAGAAATTAACATGCAATTGAGAGATAGCATTAGATTTTAACACACTATTTAGACAATACTTTCAGAATTCCTTAGTTGTATTAAAATTCTTTCTTGTATACAATTGCTTAGAGTCTCTCCCTTATAAAATGGTAACCCTTGACTATTTAAATATAACATATATGGTGTACTAGTTAAATTATTGAAACACTGAGTGTAATAGAAAGACAACTTTCCTCCATATAAAGATTACAATACAATGACCTCCTACATCAAATTTGACAAATAATCTAATATATGCTAACAGACTAGCATATATGAATTACAAAAGAATAATGCTTTGATATTACATTGGTAGTTATTCTTGGTTATCTTTTCTTGAGGATGTACTTCACCCTAGTGTGTTGTTCTTTAATCAGCTCAAAATCTACTGCAAGTTTCATCAAACAATCTTCTTGATTTGTCATTGTATTAAATTCTTTGTCACTTTTGGCCATGAGTTCTTGGATGCATTATGCCTCTAAAATCTACCTTCCTAAGGTAAGGATGATTTCAAGGACCTTTTGATTTTCTTTGGTTTTCTTTGATCTTTTGGATGAATACATTAACCCTTTGCTTGAATTCTTCATCATTTGTCAAGCTCATGGTAGTGGGTTGAGAGGGGTTTGCCAGTAAGTTTTCCAAGAGCTTCTCCATTCTGTCTATCAATTCCTTATCCTCCTTCATGTAATTTTTAACACTATCATACCTATATTTTATCCACTATGACTCTTAAGATGATGTTCAAATTTCCTAATTTGATAATTTTGATGTCCTGGACCTGTTTTGTAGTATGCACATTGATCAATTCAGTCATCTAGTCTTTAGAGTCCTACCATTAAATGATTAATGCATGTGACATCTTAGCTTGATGGGTCAAGGAACATAATCTAAAATTCATGGTCTTCAATCATTCAAATATGTCAAAAAGAGACTTATTGATCATCTTTAATATGTCCTCAAGGACTAAAAATATAGCTCATGCTTCCAAGTCTAGCTTCTCCTTTTCTAGGTTGATGATTCTTTGTTTCATTCTGATAACCCTAGCCAAGGTCATTATTGATTGGGCCTCAATCAAAATTTCTATGTCCTCTTAATGGATGGGGTGTTCCCCTACTATTTTCTCATGCACATGAGTTAGACCCACAAAAGGCTTCACTCTTTAGACAGTGAACTCCTCAGTGCCTATATTAGCCTTATTTATTGTTACCTTCTCCAACTTGGCTATGTATGGATTATATTACATAGTGGCTATTGGTTCAGAGAATTTGGGTACCTCTGAGATCTCAATCCCATTACCACGTAACTCTAGGATCATTCATTCTTTTTCCACTTTCTTTATTTACCTCAACAATCCTCCTTTCTTCTTATTCCTTCAAAACTCTCAAATCTAGGGTTTGATATCATCATGGGTATCAATAATTTTAGCTCTTTTAAGTGATAATTAATGTGACCAAGATGGAATCTCTTATGTTTTTCCATATATGAACTAGTTATGGATGATAGGTCCATATACGGGGAACTCATGATTAAATAAGTTAACCTCACTATTAAGATGGGTCCATGTTACTTTTTTCCTTTTGGAGGACCTAGGAACAAGAGCCATCTCTACTTCCCTTATCTTTTGTGAGACAAGGACTAAACCTAAAGCCATTTCCTTCCCCTTTTCCATGTCACCTAATTAGGGTTCTTCATCTTATACCAACTCAATTATGGCTTCTTCAATTCCCTCATCTTCCTAATATGACCCATATGTCTTTTCAATCCCTTTGAAGAGTTATTTAACTATTTCATATGGTTCTAGGGCAACCATATCGATGTGCTCTACTGGATAAGGTGGCCTTGAAGGTGGAGCTGATGATAAAGGACCTTCTCCCAATTTTTATTCTGATTTCCTCTCACTAGGTCCCTGAATTTGGAGCACTCATTATTGTGTTAGTCTTAGAGGTACACTTGAGGTGGAAGGAAATAGATGATATTGTAATGGGTTCATCTACTAGATTTTTATAGTTGGCTTCTCCTCTCTTTGTAATCTATGCTTGAGTTTGAAGCCATATTGCTTTAACCTAACTAGCACTTCTTCAAATTTTGTAGCATTGGTGTAGATATGGTCATATGGGTCATCCATATGCTCGTAGGCTACTTTTATTGTATATGGAGGATAACTTTGTTATTTGGGTCCCATTCTTTGAGGTCATCCTTTTGAAAATAGAAGGCATCTCTATGTCTGGACATAACATCCAACTCTTTCTAGCCATGGAACATGGTTTTTCCAATCAAGAATGGAAAAGGATGCAAAATTCCTTTCCTCTTCTCTCTACATATATTATCAATCCCTTTGAGGAGTTGGGAAGCAATTTCATGTTCAGCGAATTTGGTGAGGACATGGACTAACAATCTATATGGTTGTGTCATGACTCCTTCCATCCTAATGATAGTGCAATCGAGGTAATACCATATGTCACCCATGGGATATATATATTTATTGATTAGGGGGTGCACTCTAGGCATGGGCTTCCCTGTGATACTCTTAACTAAATAAGGATATATGCAATCATAAATGAATTACATGTGACCCCTATATTTAAAGATATATAATTTTGAATACTAATGGCATACGGTAATCTTGTTATAAGAGGACCAATTATCGATATCAAGAATATGGGTGGAGGCCATCAATGAGTCCAAAAAATAGGACATCATGGTGAATTATTAGTTGGTATTCCTTTTTATGCCATAGAATTATCTTCTTAAGTGGATGCTAATCAATTCTCCAATAGGTGGAGTTAGCTTCTCTTCCACCATGAAATATATGTAAGAAATACATTTTCGGTTGACATAGGTTGTGGTGGATATCACTGAAGCTCTATTCAATAGGTTAATGATGATCTTAATACCCTCCCTAAATTGTATAATGGGTATCTTCCTATCATGGTTCTTGGATATGTGGGTTCCCTAATTTAACTAGGGTCTTAAAATAATGTCCAAATTATGTTTGGTTGTCCACTCTTTGATGGTGGGGAGGTTTATCTGAGTCCTAAGAAGTTTATATTATCCCTCAAAAGTTATAGGGTAAATGTATGCTATCCCTTTTGAAACATCTTCCCTAACTATCTAATCACCATTAATTCTATAATTAACAAACATAGGTGTAATGATATCTATGCAATGGAGTAATTTTGGTTTTATAGCTACTCAGTGAAGACCAAACATCTGAATTGCAACCAAGTCATTGAATTTACTCTTGGTTACTATGATCATTTATTCATTGGAAGTGAGAGCCTACATTTCCTTGATAGCCAAGATCTCATACCATTTCTTCATTCCATTATTGAGTGCCCCAGTGTCTAATTTCATATCTCCAAAACATATTCCCTCATTATCCATAGACAAATATAGTTCTACCTCTTGTTTCTATTATTGCCTAGCTGCTGCCATGATTCCTTAATTACCTTGGATGTATAACTAGATTTGCTTTACTCAATATGAAATTTGAGCTTGTTTAATGCAATCATGTCTCATCAGTCAAGAATTATGGATTTATCTTATTTTTCTAGGGTTTTTATCTTTTAAAGCATGCCAAATCTTTATATTTGTCATTTAGTGCTTACATGGTGCCTACGTGGACTTCCCCACAAAAATTCCTTTGAAAACTAGCTGTTGGTTTTCAAATTATGTATTTTATCTTCATTTCATTATTTTAGGACCCCCATATGAGCATGAACTATTGATGAAGATCTTGTAACTTTCCTTTGATTGGTTATTTAAATATTGAATTACCTAGTTATGCCAAGTGGTGTACTTTTACTTCTTTAAAATATGACTTTGGATTTTGGTGTTAGAATGAGCATGTTTCTTCCACATGTCAAGATATCATTCTTTGGCATATTCAGTTAAAAATTCATCCTTCATTTTGCTCTATTGGATCAAGACCTTCGATCAAGAATGGTTCATTGGATCCTACAAGATGCACATGGCTTAATTAGTCTCGAGTCTTAATAAAACTTAGGCTTAAAATATATTCCTAAGGTTTATTTATGTTAATAAACACTAAAAAACATAGGCTAAGGTATTTTATGCTAAGTTTTCCATGTTAATACACTAGGTTCCCTTTCGAAGGGTTTTAAAAATGCCCTTTTTCTTAGGATAAAAGTTATCTGAGGTTAAATTTGACAGCCTTGCTAACATCAAAGACATCCTCATAGACATCAAATGATGGGAATGAGACTATCAAATTTAGTCTTGAGTTTTGGTCTATGAGGGATTAGGTTTGAGTCCTGAGGTCATATTGTGTTTATGAACATAATGAATATTCAAATTGAAGTTATGGCCTTAGTCCATATGATTTCATCTTAAGTCTTATCAATTGAAGAATTCACACCATTGGATCAGATTAGTGACATAAAGAGGCCTATTGGATCCATGTACTTGTATGTGATTGGCTTTGAATTATTAGAGACTCATTTATCTTTACACCATTGGATCAAGATATAAGGGTGAATGTGGATCATTGGATCTATAAAAGTGCATGAATTTTAAGTCACCAATTAGTCACATATAAACTTAAGTCAAATGATTGGACCTAAGTTAATTGTGTGAATAAATATGATGACCTTAGAGCTAAAATTTAGTATGCTAAGCCTAAGGTTAAAACATTAATGTGGTCCAATTAAGACTTAGGTATAAGTTTGGATGAGGTTCAACTTAACAATCTCGCTAACATCCAAGATGTCCTCATGAGCATCAAATTGTGGGAGTGAGACTGTCAAATTAAATCCTATAAGAAATTTTCATAGAAAGTGAAGTTAATGCATGGCTTTTATTGGGTGATCTCGCATCATTGTATTATATCTCTAGGCAATCGAGAGTCATTATATATTTGATTAAATAAAATAATTGAGGACCTGATATGCATAATAGTTTAGACTAAGGTTTTGATCTTAAGATGTTGTTTGTGTTAATAAACATAAAGACATCTAAAATTAAAGCTTAGGTTAAACACAAAACCTTGGCTATAAATGAAAGGGGCCTATAGACTAATAATTAGGCAAGGTTAAGAGGTTATAAGAGGGGTAAAAAAGAGTTCTAAGTATGATTTTATATTAAGGTTTGGTCATGTCGAAAACATGATCGACCCTTAATATAAAATTAGATGTAGGGTTTTTCATAAAGGAAATATGGTTTCCTGTTGAACTGCTCCCACCATTTTTTTGAATTTAAATCATATGTTTTTCTACTTGGGAACCTTCTCTTTCTCCATGTAACTTACACTTCATCATCCAAAGACAACCATCAGTAAGGTTAGCCTATAAATCATAGTCATGATCATATATGTAGAGGTTCATGTCCCTTTAAGTGGATGATCTTTAAATTCCAATAAAAAATGAAATTTCTAAAGCCAATTCAAGGTAAAAATATTTTAAAACATTTATAAGGGTACCTATTTTGTAAAAGCATAAAAATGGGGGTATGTTGGTCCCAACAAACCCCTTTAATTTAATTTCTTAAACTAAATGATATTAAACTATTGAAATAGAAATGTTGATATGTATTTATCTGATATGAAAATATAATAATCTACAATAAACTAAAGAGTTCAATAAAATTATAATTTTCTTAAAAAAAATTAAGTTAGGGTTAGATAATGTCCCTTAATTTAATAATATATATCATTGTGTAAATTAAATGTAACTTAAATTTATTTTAAATTTTCCTTAAAATAGGGTTATATAAAGACTAGTGATTCATAGTTTGTTGGGAAGAGTCCATGGGAAGTGGACATGGGTGCATTGTGGCCTTGTCTAGATATTACAGTCATGTCCTATTTGATTATATTCCAAATTTTCAAATATGGGCATGTGTGACTAGTTTTGAGGAGTGATGTAGATCTCTTTGTGTCATTATGGTATGTGGAAGATATATAAATATCAAACCCTAGTCATAAATATGCACTAGATTGTAACTAGATATAATAAAATGTGGATAATGGGTTAGTATGTATAACCAAGTTGGTCTCATAAACCACTTGTAATTGAGTGTTTCAACATAGCCCAAATGGGCCTTAGACCGATGTGGTTCCCCCTCCTAGAATGATTGTCTAGTTTATGATTATGCAAATAGAATGATTTTAGATACATGATTAATCAAAATGATTAAAAATAGATGCCCTTGACCTAAATTAAACACTATTTAGACTTGGCTACTACCTATTACAATTTTGTAAAGTTGAGATATGAGAAAATAGTATTATTTTGCTTAGTGTTTAGTGGTTTTACTAGAAAGATTCAATGGGGATAGAATGAGTAGCCTTAATGTGTTTTTATATGATAATATTTTAAATTATTTTTTTTATCTTACTTTAAAAAATTCATGGGAGATCCATTTTTAAAAGTTTCAATTAAAATAAGTAACTATTAAAATGGGGTGACAAGGATACACTTAGGGAAAATGTTTGAGTGCATTCTTGTCCAAATAGTGTAGACTTGTCTTGTAAGACCATTGATTTTTGGGATAAGTATGATAAGAACCTATGGTCTTAACAAGGAAGAAAGTATTGCTTAACCCAAGACTGTATGTTCCCAAATACACTTATTGAGTTATGTGCACTAAGTGAGCTTGGGAGAAAATTGAGTGCTTTCCTCCTATTATTTTGGGATTGTTGTTGAAATAATCTAGGACATTGGTTTTAGGTATTGGTCTCCATGAAATATCCTTCTTAAAATAGATCTCCAAGAGAGATAGTACCACCACCAGAGATTCAATTCTTATTTCCCGTTAAAACATAGATTCTTCACATTAGTTGATCCAATTCAAAGAGATTAATCCTCAAAAAACATAAATTCACAATGTTTACATAGAGGGAGAAAATCATGTATAACAAATAAATATCAAAAGAGAAGGAGGGTAAGGAAATGAAGGGAATTTTCTTTCCAAAAGTGAGAAGACCTTAATGGTTGAGGTCCATAATTTAAAAAATGCTTAAACTTTGGCCACACATGGAAATATAATAAGGGGAGAAATTATGTCTAAATCCTACAATCCTTTCTACAAATGAGCACACATAAAACTATTTTTAATCACACACAAACCAATAATAATTTGAAAAAAAATGAAAGAAGTTTATAAACTAATTAGAATAGTAAAAACACGTTTTAGTTGTACATACACCTATATAGTAAATGAGATTAGGCCCATATCTAAATATCATGAGACCCACTTATTGGCCATAATGGGATAAAATAGTTTAAAAACCAATCATTCCAATGATGTTCCTAGAAAAGACAAAGATGAGAGAAAGAGGACCCAAATTTTTTATAACACAACCTTTTTTGGGACCATGAGGTTATTAATTGTAAGATAGATACATGACCACTTCCTAGCTACTTAGGAGCATCTTGATGAGGTACTAGGGCTTGTGTCATAAATTTATCCTTTAGATCAATCTTTTTCAAGTTAAAAGGTGATTCTCAAAAAGGTACCTTTACCTAACTTTGTAGCCTATCATGAGTCTGGAGAAGATCTTCCAATGAGACTTTTACCTTATTGACTTGGTAGATGCTCATGGTTGATTATGTGGAAAGTTAAATTATGGCCTAATATATATCTCTATTATATTTCACCACATTCTTCATTTCCAACTTGAAGTACTCTAGGTAGACCTCAAACACATCAATGTCAAGCAAGGTGCCATCTAGGTGGAAGAGGACTTTGATGCTACCCTCCTTAAAGTATGAAAGTATTTAGTCTTTGATTTTATCTAAGGGCTTGTGGTGGCCTATACATCCCTGATATAATATTCTAATGAGGTCCTCATTCTCCTTTTGAATTTTTGATATAGTTTTATGTCCATGAGGGACATGAGTTTGAGCTCTAAGAACATTCCTTTGTTGATGATTACCACCATATTATTGCAATTTTTGTCTACCTTGAAAATTTATTTAAAATTGTTCTTATTTTTTTAATAACAAATTACTCTTATAAATATCTCCAATAACTTTTCCAAGGGCTACAAATAATTATACAAGGTAAACCTTGACCTTGGCAACTAGACCGACATGGAACGATCTCCTCACCTTGGACTCTAGCGTCTTGACTTGGTATATGAGGTCCTCCATCAGTTTATCTATGAGGTATTTGGTATTATAAAACATATAGACCAAGTATTCTTTTATTTTATCTTATTGTATGGAAATCCTCACTCTTTTGATAGATAAGATATCATGATCTATTCTCTAGACAATGAGATATCCATTCTATGTGGGGGTGTATATCATCACCATATTCATTTGGATTGAGTCTCTATCAAACCATAGTTAGATATATTGGTCCCCATGATAGAATATTTATAAAATTTATGAACTTAAAGTTTCAATGGGACTCATCCAACCTTGTATGGCCATGATCCCCAAGGTAGTGGGAGATGATGTAGAAAGGATGGTGGAAACTAAAGTGGAAGGTAGGGGCATGGGTGGAGGAAAAATTGATGAAGGTAGAGTTTGAGATGGAATGAATGGTATAGGAATGAATGGAGGAGATAACAAATGGGAAGCCCAAAGAAACTAGTGAGACCGTACTTGGTTTGGGATCATGAAGACCTAGGGTGTAATTATGCTTGTGATCTACATGTTTAACATGAAGGAAGATATTAGTTGGTTAAATATAATCCTTGAGATCCCAAAGTGTTTGATAGGGTGCCTAAGAGGGAGTTTTAGATGAATATAGAGGTTACACATGTGGCCTAAGTGTGATCAACCTTTGTATTTTATCTTGCCTCCTCTTTAGGTCTACTTTTGCTGATGTTATTGTAGTTGAAGTTATTCTAGATGGATACTATGGGAGTTGTGTGAGTATTTTTAGGATTGATGATGTGTTATGCATATATGGAGTAGAGGCACATGTAGTCATAAAATCCACTTAAGTAGTTGTAATAGTAGAGGGAACCATTTTTGTAGGAGCCATTGATGTTGTTGAGGTAATCATAACTTAAGGGTCATTTTGAATGTAAAATCAATTAAAATTTAGGATCTATCAGTATATGATATTACCTTTAGGGTTGGGCCAAGAGTTAATAATGTCATATATAATGATAGTGTAGGGTGAATAGTATGAACTAGAGAACTAAGGACACTAAACATGGCTAAAGCCCAAAGAAAGGAAGGAAATTAAGAACTTGTCACCATAGAAGTAAAATAGAGCACAATAAGGGTGGGTCATGTTAGAAAAGGGGAAATATAGGTTAATTTAAAAGGGTAGTTGGTATACATAAGAAGTTATATAAAAGACCCTCAGGAATGTACATATTAGTCCCTAATTAGACTAAACTCTAGAATGATTTCAAAATTGACGCCCTTAGTAACCTAGGGATAGCTTACTTGGGGGATAGTGTGACTATGTTGAGTCTAGAAAAGTAGCAAAAATAATTGTGAATTATTGCATGATTTTTTAAGAATATTTTTTCCATATCTATAAATTTGGAAATAGGCCTTTATGGATCTTGTTTCATAGGGGTTGGATACACTAGAGTTGGCTATGGAGGAGTTGGCCTTTTTTAGATCATAGGTTAAACTTTAGACTATGCCTTTTGGTGGGTTGTAGCCTCAATAGTATCACTCACCACTTCATAATTTGTGAGGTTGAGGTTATATGCATCCTTTAGATGGCCTCCATACTAATATGTGATGTGGAGTCATGCCTAATATTTCTCCACATGAGCATGCATTATACCCCAAGGATCCCACTATATATCTTGGTCTTGACTAAGTTATATTATTATCTATGTTATGACATTTATTTCAATAATTAAACACTCTTTTATTCATGGTGACCAATGACCATAAGGAGTGGATGATAATACTTTTATCTTCTGGAGAAGTATAAACCTAACTATTATTAGCTAATTTCCATGTTATTTATTACTCAACAAGGTGGTTTGGGAACCATGTATGGTAGAAACTGAGGATCCCCGAGAATACTCCCCACTCTAATTATTTTATTATATATGTAATACTAGTAAGCACCAATGGGTTAGAGTGAATCCCATATATCCTCTGACAAATTTAGCATCAACATCTCATTGATGACATCATACCTAATGGGGTATAAGTAGTCACAAATATCCCATATGTGATTTCATTATTGGTGAATGTATAGTTTTTAAAACATATAGTTTTTAAAACATTACATACACAAAATACCTCATTGTTATCCACTAATATAACACCATGTCCTTGAAAATTAATGTTGGTGCATATAACAACCAATATGTAAGATACCATATAGAAGTTACCTTGGGCATGATCTCCATTCACCTACTACATGATTTTTAAATTTATGATTCTCCCTAAATATTGGACCTCCTCCCCCTTCATGATGATGTTGAGGATCGTAACCCAAAATTTGTGATGTGCACCATGTGACTTCCTGATACAAGTGATTCAATAATAACATACTAGTGTGCACTCCCTCTCAAAATTCCTTAATTAATTATGAATCAATATATTATTTATTTACCTATATGTTTGTGTCCACAACGTAGTCCTTAAGGATATATAAATGTCATGAGTCTTTTTCCATTTGTCAATGACCTCCTTTTTGTAAGTGATGGTGTATTTTGGGATATTGTAGTATTGTTTAAACACATGCCAAAGATATCTACAATTTCAAATTTAGTGTTCGGTGAGTACACAATATCTATAATTCATTTGGAAGAGAGTAATGTATTATCAAAGAATTATACGCATGGGAATACTTATATTATGGCCACATATTTGTATAGTTCTAAAGCTATGATGGTGATAAATTCATCCACATACTTAGTATTATCATCATCATTGATTTCCAGTTTTTAGATGTCCTCATTTTTTTTTGAAAATATTTTTATAATTCCTAAATAACATGACACCCTACAATAATGTGGTGTCCCAAAACTCTTTTTTCATTATGAGGTTAGAAGTGGAGGAAACCATTATTATACTTTATAATATAATGGGTCCATAATTTATCAAAGGGTATTTTTTATGTTTTGGAGTAAACTCAAGGCAAATGGATTTGAATGATTTAGAAATTCATAACTAATAATGATGAATTTGATCTCTATGTGACCTTATAATTTTGTCTTTAGGAATATTCACAAGTTATATTCACATCAAGTTAGTTTTAGTCAATTAAAAACACAAAAAAATGATAAATGATGGATCCTAAGACCTCATGAGCATAAAAAGATTAGCTAGTAATATATAACATTCAAATTAAAAGCATGCAAACCTCCATTAGAAACATCTTTGCATAGGATGTGTAGGATGTAATTTAAAATAATCTTTGTCAATGTAAATTATGTTGAGACATCTCCATTGAAGTTATGGATTAGTTGAATTTGATGATGAATTTGAAAATATGATGCATAAAGGGAATTGAGAAATTATTAGAACTTCATTGTATATCTTGATCATGACAATTGAAATGTAATGAGGTTTATTTATAATGATATAGGATTAAAGAGGATAATTCATCTTGAAATCAAGATGAATGGTTGTAAAAGAGTCATCAATATTATACATAAATAAGCACATAGATCTGTAATGTGAGTCCTTCATCTTAATCAATATGGAAGGTGAAGGATGGCTCTTGAAAATATCAAAGAGGGATTAATATTATCCCTTCACCTTGTTTCCAAGATGAAGGATGGAGAATTATCCTCATAATATCTTTGTGAGAGTCACTCTAGTCCCTTCATCTTATTTCAAAGATGAAGTGTGTAGAATCATTACTAAGAAATCAAATGGATAACCAATTTGGGCCCTTCATCGTATTTCCAAGATGAAGGGTTGAGAATATTCCCTAAAATATTTCACAAGATTCATTATGGGACCTTCATCTATCCAAGATGAGGGGGTAAGAATAATATTGCATATTAATTCATTTAGTATTTAGTTTTGCTCATAAAAAAATATTCGATAGGATCTCAAGATTCTTTCTTAAATGAAGATGCCTTCTAGAAGGAAAATGAGGAATTAATAATTGAAATGAAATTATGTCCATTGTATAGAATTATATCTAGAAAAATTATTAATTTAAGTAATCAAAGATCAATAAAACTGATATAATGTGGGGTATTTGAATTGAATAATGATTTATAGAATAGTAATTAATTGTTTTAATTGATTAGTGAATGGGAATTAATGAATTGGTCAGAGTAGAATAATTAATCAAAATGATAATTAAACATATCTAATACAATGAATTATCACACCTAGAGATGCTCCAAGGTGAATTCAAAGTCATATGTTTAATGAATTTGAACCAATTTGTGTGTAATTTTAAGAAGCCTTTCCATTTTTACAATTTTGACATGGAAGTGATAAAAATGGTCTCTACATTTTCCCTAGTTTTAGAAGGTGATGAAATATGTAGACAAAGAAATATATTTTCAAATAATTAAAAATTCATTAAAATGATCATATAATAAATTTAATGCATGTTATTTTTCATGAATTTTATAAATTTACTAGCAAACGAGTTCAAACGTATCTCAAATTAGTGATTAGAAATCCATAGATGCCCCTCAAGGGGAGAGTCATTAAAATTTTGGTTCACTATACCCATGAAATGAAGAAATGATCATAGAGAGATCCATGAGTTTGATTGTCATCTCATGTGATGCTTATTTCATTTATTTATGTCTATTTTATGTAGATTATACATGATTGAAATGATTTTTATTTATAAATTCTCTTACTTTTATTATTTTATGATATTGATGTTAGCCTCAGTTGATTTGATGATTTTTATTTGAAAGATCATGATGTTTGTTAGTATTATGATAAGATAGAGAGATATAGATGTATTTTATTTATGGCTTTGACATGTTAAACTTGTTTTAGACTTGATTTTTTATATTTCACATGAAATTATGCATCAAAATCTTGAAATAATCATGATAATATTCATTTATCAAAAAGCATAAAAATTGAATTCAAAATGAAAATGTATACAAAATAAAACAAGATATGGAAAATCAAGTTTTAAATGTAAAACATAATTCACTTAAATCAATTCTAATTTAGATACAAATGTTCATAACTCAAAATCATGATATAAATAATCAAAACTTAAGTGGAAAACATAATGTACTAAATTAAGGCAACTGAGTAACAAAATAACATACCAATAAGAAAACAAACATTATATTTAGAAAGAAATGTGTGGTTAATAAGGAGTCACCCTTTGGGAATAATGGTATGATATAACAATCATGACTAGGGAAGGGGGAAGAAAATAATAAGATAGGGATGGATGACATAAATCGAAATGCCCCATGCAAGTAGATGTTACCTATATATTCCTTTAGATTTCAAGATAAATGTAGTTCTCACATGGATTTGGGATTGACTAAAATTGATGACAAGTTAAAAAGATATATTATAGAGGAAAATACGAACAAAGACTCACAAAATGGTGAGAGCATATAAGTAATATGTTTTCCACAATAATAAGAGATATGCTCACAAAATGTTGAGAGCATGGGACAAGGGATGGCCGAGCTAACTTCAAAAATAGAATAACTGCCTACATAGTCCAATTAGACCTCAAGTCATTATAGTTTGACCATAAATTAGGCATAGAAAGTGATAACTATGATCAAAGACAATAAAATGACCAAATATGAGACTAAATGGTTAAACTTACAAAATAATGAGAATGTGAGAATTGAACTTAGGAAATGGTGAGAACATGAAATATCAACTCATAAAATGGTAAGAGCATGTAATATGGACTCAAAAAATGGTAAGAGTGTGGGAAGTCAACTCACAAAATGGTGAGAGTGTGGAATGTGGACTCACAAAATGGTGAGAGTGTGAAATATTAGTTCCTAAAATAATGAGAGCGTGGGAAGTTGGTCCCACTTTTTAAAATGTTGTACCTAAGAGGAAATTAAAATCACTAATGAGGTACTTCAGTAGGTGCCACCTAAATACAAGAAATTAATTAACATGATGATAGATAATAAATTGTGTGATACTTAGAGACTGACATAGATGGGAAAACTGAGTCAAATAACTATTTAGGTTTTACTATATAAGGGAATATTTCAATTTTTAGGTGTTTTAGAATATTTGAACTATTTAGGCATTTTTGAAATATTTGAATTGTTTAGGTATTTTTGGAATATGATATAAATAAGATTATTTTGACTAGAGAATGTACAGGAATGGGAATAAACAACTCCAAAAAACCTATCAAAGGAAAGAAGGATCATGGATACATGAACTCAATAATGAACAATGAATGTGAAGAGTTTATCCATACATGATCAATTTAGAGAGTACCACTCAAAAAAAATTGGAATAGGATAAAACTTACTATTTTTTAATAAATAATTAGAATGAAATGAAGTGAATTAAAGAATGTGCTCAAGAATTTCTAAGAACTCAAAGAAATAATAAAATTCATACAAGCTAGAACATCATGCTATTTCACATTATGGAATTTCATCTACAAATAGATTATAACACAAAACCATTTAATAATTATATTCTAATATTTATAAGTGTTGATATGATGCACCTATTGTACCTATATAATCATAATTAAATTAGGGTGGTAATAGGAAAAGGGAGTGAGGAATAGTGAAAATATGCTCCCAAACAAGGGAGAAATGGATAGGGAAGACAAAATGGAATAGCTATGACCCCAAGTAGGAAAATTTATAGATAAGAGTGTGACAAATTAAGCATTAAATCACTTAAAATACATAATAATCATTGGCTCATCTAATTCATCACCATCTAGAGTAGCCAATCTATATACACCAAACCCATAGATAGATGTAACAACAAAGGAGCCTAACCAATTAGGTTCAAACATACATTTATTTTCCCATTCATAATTTTTATTCTTTTGATTTTATTTGAGCACAGGATCACCAAAAGTTAAAAATATTGGGATATAGTGCACTTTTTATAACATTTACATAGTTGATTCTAATAAGACATGAGGTGATTTAGGGCAGCTAGACTTTTTTCATCTAGAAGCTCTAACTCTAATAATTTAGCCACTTGGTAGTCTTCTTCATCGAGGACATATTATAATGAAATATGCAAGGAAGGAAACTTGATATCAATAATAATAATTGATTCATATCCATAAACCAAATAATAAAGAGTTTCACTAATAGGAATGCACACATTGGTATGGTATTCCCACAAGGCTAGGAATATTTTCATATGCCAATCATGACCAAATATATAGATAGTATTTTTGAGTATTTTGATAAGGGTTTTATTAAATGCTTCTATTTAGACATTAAATTAAGGGTAATAAGGGGTAAAAAACATATGCTTGATATGGAACTCATAATAGAGGGAAAATATGTCCTTGTTTTTAAAGGATGTATAATTATCTAGGATGATGGTGGAAGCGATGACATAATGGAAAATGATGTGATTCATGATGAAATTTGAAATCTACTTACTAGTTATGTAATTCAAATGGATTTAATCTACCCATTTGGTAAAATATTCAATAGAAGTAAGGATATGATTGTGACCATATAAACTAGGGTTAATGTTTCCTATGAGCTCAAGCCCCCATGTTGAAAATGGTCAAGGATTTGTTACTGGTTAAATTTCCTATGCTAGAAAATGAATTAGATCACCATGTGGTTGACATGTTAGACATTTATTTAAATAATAAAATGCATATATTTCAATGGTAGTCCAATAATAACATGTATGAAGGAGCTTAGTATATAGGACCATATTGCTAGTATGTGCCCCATAAATCCCTTTGTAGACTTTTGTAAGCTCTAATTTGGATTCTCTTGTATTCAAATAGTGAAGCATAGTTCCATAATATCCCCTAAAATAGATTAATTTTATAGTTATGGTGTAATAATAAGTGTTTTGGATAAAGGATTTTGTTTAGTTACATAATAGATCAGGTGGAAGGATGTGATCATGAAGATAGGAAAAGTTGTTAGTGTAGCAAGGGGAATCGAGACTAGCAATGACAAATATCATCTCAGAATGTGAACAGTTGTATACTATAATAGAATATGTTCAATGATAAACTAATACTCTTTTACAAAATAATAATGTGTAATCATGGATCCAATAGTAAACATATCATCAACTAACTTATTATTGGCTCTAGGAATTTGTTCAAACTGAATGGCTAAAAATTTGAATTTGGGAGTATCCACCATAGATTCTTAAGGCACCAAATTTTCATCTTTTTTTGATATAAATTAATGATTTGATTTATAATGAGCTAAAAATCACCATATATATAAATGTTGAATATTTCATTACACTGCAAGAAAAAATCTAACAAGTAAAGCCTCATGTTTAGCTATATTATATGTGCATGAAAAGGTAATATAGAAATCTTTAGGAATAATATCACCACATGGTGAGATTAATAAGAGTCTTGTTCATGAACCATGTGATGTGAAATAAACATTATAATATATCTTCCATTCTTTATCTTCAGCTATGGTCATAATATAAACATCAGGAAAGTGCATTCTAATAGAAGTATAATATTAGAAAGGGGCTTTGGTTAGTTGATCAGCTAATACTTTTCCTTTTATTTATTTTTGATGTGTGTATTCAATAAAAAAATTTGTAAGCAACATGACCCATTCATCTAATGGACTAGTTAGAGTTTCTTTTGCTAATATATATTTCAAGGGATCCACTTTGGTAATCAACATGGTCTTATTGTTTAGCATATAATATTTAAGCTTATGAGAAGTGAAAACTAATGAAAGACACACTTTTTTTTTGGAGTATAATTTTTATCATAAGAGAATAATGTTCAACTTAGTTAACAAACAATTCTTTCTTTTCCTTGATCATCATGTTGAGCTAGGAGAGACCCCAAAGTATTGGTAGTAGTATAAATGTATAGTAATAAAGGATTCCCTAGCATTGGTGGAACAAGTACTGGAGGATTTGCTAAGTATTGCTTAAGTTTATCAAAATCCTCTTAGAATTAAAAATTGCGTTGAAAATTAATGCCCTTCTTTAAAATATGTGTAAATGGATGAAAATGATCAAAGAGTTGAGAGATGAAGCATATGATAGCCTAGAACTTACCCTGTAGGCTATGAAGTTGCTTCAAATTAGAAGGAGGTGAATCTCATTAATATCTTGAACTTTGGATGGATAAAATTTGATGCCCCTGAGAGATAAAATGAAGCCTAACAATTTTTCATATGTAACCCCAAAAACACACTTTTTAGGATTCAAACACACTTTATATTCATGAAGCCATTCAAATATTCTTCATGGTACTTTTGGACGCTCTACATAAGTTTTGGATTTGCTTAGAATATCATGAACATAGTCTTCAACAATATCATGCACGAGATCATGAAAGATAACAATCATTTCTCATTGATATGTGACTCTAGAATTTTTAAAACCAAATGGCATGACTTGATAATATAATGTTCTCAATGGAGTTGTAAATATTGTTTTATCATGATATTTTGGAGTGATCTTAATCTAATTATAGAAAGAGAATGCATCCATAAGTGATAGAATATCATAACATGTGGAATCCAAAACATATCTATATTAGGCAATGGAAAATCATCTCTAGGATAATCTTTGTTAAGATCTCATAATCGGTGTAGATTCAGATGTTGACTAGTTTCTTACTAACTAGAACAATGTTATAAGTCTGATTTGTGTAAAGAATAGGTTTGATAAAACGTGTTACTATTAATTTTTTGATCTCTACTTTTACTAGGAGATAAATCTATGGATGCATATTTCTTATCTTTTTATTAATAAGTTTGGCATTTGGATGCATAACCAAATGATGAACTACTAATAAAGGATCTAGACTAGGTAAATCTAAATAGGCCAAACTAAATATATCAATGAAATCTCTAAAAAGGGAAATAATAAATTTATGCTCTTCTGAAGTGAGGGATGGACCAGTATTTATTATATTAGGATCATCATACGTACTAATATTTAATTCTATCATGTATTCCACAAGAAGAGTTGAACCATCATCCAGAATCATTAGAAAATAAGGTAATTGATCATTGAACACTAAATGTGGACTCTCAAATTGACCCATGTATGAATAATTAGAATCATTCCCCTCAAGAAATGGCCAATAAGCTACCAAATATGGATTTTCCAAAATCATACACTCAAATTATTCATGATATTCAATCTTGATTTCATAACTATAGGATAGATTTGGAGTTATGGGCTCTTGTATTTCTTATGAGGGAGAACAAACTTCCCTATCCAAGGGCACCTAACACAAGTTTTTACCAAGGGAATCATCTTTTTCTTTAATTTTTCCCTTATCCAAAAGTATCTTATAAAGGTTTTTACTTAAGGATATTGATTTTTTTATTTTTAATTTGACCAAGGAAGTCTAGTTGCTCCAAAAAATAAGCCTCAAGGTCTAAAATGTATAAAAATCCTTTCTTGTGGTCACGTATTGGTAAACTATCTCTTAGTCCCATGAAATCTAAAATTTCTTCTTCACTAGAAAACTCATTGAGAATGATATAATTTTTTTTGTCCTAATCAATAAGGTAGGGATAATGAAGGGTAAGTGGAATTATTAGAATATTATAAATGGTGAGAACAAAGAAGGAGTAGACCATATTAGTGTTGGAAAACTCATCTTAAATACTATAATATAATTTTGTGTCACTACTAGGAATATCATCATCTAATGCAAAGGTTGAACCACTTTAGGATGTTTGGGGACAACCCCATTTGATTTGTAACTTAGACCTTGTTTTTTTGAATTTTTTGTAGGAAAAATAGGGTATATTTGACATTTCTCTTTTCCCCAAAATCCCTTGCCTTTATAATCATTATGGGCTATAATTCCTTTTTGGGATAGCGTAATTTTTACTCTAAAAATAAGAGCTAAATCCTCATTTTAAGCTGTGACTTATATCATTGATTCAAATATTCTTGACTAAATTTTTTTCTTGGGATAAATGGAAGAGGTTTTGTAAGGGAAGATTATTTTCTCTTCTTGTGCCACTCCATTTTGTGTCAATCATGGGATTTAGGTGATTTAGTTAATTTGGTAACATGAAAGGCATATTCCATAGTATACACGGTAAGACCTTTGTCATGAACATTGAAATGGGAGGAATTTAATGAAGGGAAGGGTACTTCAAAAGAAGAGATAAGGGTATTGGGATCTAAATAATTAGATTGAGGTGGCTCAATTAATACTTGCTTGTCTTTTTTGAGGGTATTGGCAGCACTAGGACAATAGGTATATTGACATTGTTATACTTATAGATGTTGATAATATTGATATGGTCGCAAATATCTACGAACAAAAACCTCCATTCCTAAATGATGAAACTTGATACATTGATAGAGTGCAAAGGGAATTGCATGCATCTCATGAATCCATAGAAGGCCAAGAAGGATATTATAATTTTTTTCTAGATCAATGGAATGGCATAAGGTACTATAGATGATAAACCCAACCTAAATGGGAAAATAAATTATACTTTTTGATTATCACTCAATATTATCATACCCATTTATAGTGATAGTATCATTATTGAGATTTTTTATAATATATAACAGACATTGGATTAACTTCAATGGAATAATGTTAAGGCCAAAACCATTACCTATAAGTAATTAATTGATTTTGTGGAGATTAAATATGATTTAAATATAAAATAATTAGTGTGGGAATATCCAAGATATGAGATATCACTTGGATCAAATATTAACTATAGACCCAAAGATAAGTGTCTAACCAATGCTTAAATTTTATCTAGTGCAATATTACTAGTCATCTAAGATTGAATCAAAATATCATATAAGGCATCCATGTGAAGTTGAGAAGTACACAAAATATTCAGAATGGAAATATATGTTTGTGTCTTATTCAATTGATCCACCAGATCATATGGATTTTTAACAGGTGCATGCTTGACTTTGGATTGATCTAGAATAGCCTTGGATTAGGATCATTAGAGAAAGGTATAGGATATTGAAGTGTGATTTTGTCATGTCGAGTTGTAAAAACATAATCTCAAGTAGGAATAGAGATATGGGAATTTTAAGTATAATAAACATGACCTAGAATAATAACTTGAGAACAAGGATCTTGGGAATTAGGAACTCCCAAGATAGATGGACCTAATCCTAGAATAGAGGGATTTACTTGGTGGGAATTATAGGAATGGGGATTGATAATGATCATGGCTATGTGATGTTTCATGATATGTCCCACTATATGATAATTATAAGGGGTATCATGGTAATCAACATTATTAGCTTGAGAACTCTGATTGAGATTACAATTTTTATTCTATTGATGTTATTACTTCTCATGTTGATCATTATTATGTTAAGGGAAAGGATTTTTATAGATACCCATATTATGAATATAATTATAGGATGATTCACTATTTAACTCAATTTCCCCTCTTTCCAACATGTCTTGAATGAGATGTCATAATTGCACACATATATGGATTATGTGTCCTTTGATCGGATGATACTCATAGTATTGATTATCCCTATAACACTCTAGTTTAGGTTGAATTTCATCAAAGGGTTTTGTATTTATCCTAATAATATTCATATCAACTAGATTTTGAAACAAATTCTCAATGGGATCTCCAAAATTAACAAAGGGTCTTCAAGTAAACTAATTCCTAGAAGGAGGTTTCCTTTGTAAGGCAAGTGTTTATAGTTGAGGATCCTTTTGTACTAGTGGCTATTATATTGTTTGAACATATGTGGATTTTGTAAAAGGATTGGGATTTTTTTCCACATTTATTATATTTGGAGTAGAATTTTCGCTCTAATTCTGGTTCTAATTTTGAGAATAATTTTGTGAATATATTTTAATCAATCCTTTATCAATAAGAACTTTATCTATGTGAATAACCCTAGTAATAACATCATAAAAATTATTTGGACACTATAATATAAGATTAATTATTAGTAAAAAGTTGAATTTCATCATGAATATATTTTCCAACTCAATGTTAGGAAGTGCATGTGTAAATATATTAGTTAATGCTCACCATCTTTGAAGATATGCAAAAAATATCACACCTCCTCTTTGTTTGATATCACATAATTCAACCATGGATAAATCATGTTTAAAGTTATAGTAAAAGTTTTTAATGATCTTCTCTAATATTTCAATCAAAATTTGTAACATAACCTTTTAGGATATGTGCAAACCATTCTAAAATACGACCAACCAAACATTGTGAGAAAAATCAAAGTAGGAAATTGGATTTATATCTTACTTCTTGGAAAGAAACAAACAATAGGAGTAGGTTCTCTCTTGGTTCACATTTTTATTTATATTTTTCAAATTTTATAATCTTCAAATGAGATGGAAAAGGTATTTGAAAAATACTTGAATCAAATGTATATGAACATATATGATCCATTTTTTATTTTTTATTTTGAGTCCCATCTTGTAATCTTGATATTACCTCTTTGACAACTAATAATTCCTAGGAAAAGAAGGTATTTTTAGAAGTATGTTGTGGATTATTCGACTAAGAATCAAATTGGGTGTGTGTCATATTTATGGGAACTTTTTACCCTAACCAATTAGAATTACTATTTTTGGATAACTTTTTGGATATCGATTTATGTATATAACTATTTAGATGGAATTTGACATGTATGTTTATTATAAAATTGGTCAGGATTATGGAATGGTTGTTGAAGATTTTATATAGTTATAAATAATCTTCAAGTTTATGCTTTTTAGGATCGATAAATGTCTCAACACTAGGTAATGTATCAAATAAGGAATCATTTATTTGATATTCAATTGTAGGATTAGAAAATAGATTAAGTAATAAGGTAACAAGTTCACTAATCACTTTACTAACTTGTTATAATTGGGTTACCATACTAGGTGAAACTTGGGGGGAAGATACAAGTAACTCCTTCCCTTTCCTAGATAATTACAGAATTGTGGACATTTAAACAATTGGGGAATCATGAATAGAATAGGGTATATCATCATTACACTTGGTAATTTTGACATCATTTCATGGTGATGATATTTCAATCTCATGCAATTTTTCTAGGGAAAAATCAAGAGGAGATTTGACACCCATCTTTGATAAACACAAAAATATTTCATCTCTATTATCAAATAATTATTGCTCAAATTGAGTTCTAGATGCATCATACATTAGTGGCATTTCTTAATACAATATTTGGTAAACTTCTATATCATGTGGATTTATCAAATCCTTTTGATCATGGGGAGAAGTTGGTTGATATTTGAATGGGTTAGTTTGCCCTTGAGTCTAATCATCATCATAAGAAACATTATAAGACATATTACATGGTGTTTAATAAGGTAGATTAGACATGAAATTTTGAATGGACCTAGATGGGAATGAGAAAAATATAAAGTTTGGAAAATGAGAAGAGAAAACTTTGGATTTGAACTAAGTTTATTTTAACATAAGGAAAATGGTATCAAGACTAGAAGTATGGGCTTAATGAAATTTGATTTGAATTGACCATAGGATTATAAACATATAAAAATGACTAGAACAGGTTCAAATTCACATGGACAACATAATGATATGATTTTAGATAAGAGATGTGTGATTTGAGACAAATTTTGGACATACATTGTATAAAAGAATAATTTGGACATGGAATGTGGATAGAGTAACACATTTTTGTGTAGGTATGGTATGACAATGTCATGAACTTTAGTTTTGACCTTCAGTTGATGGGATTGGTTTTGGAATACAAAATGAGGTTTTTATAAGATAATGAAACACCAACAAACAAACATTACAAGGCAATTTAGTAACTAACATAGGTATAAATCAAATTCATTTAACCTTTAATATACTCAAATTGAGAGAGGATTAAAAGTTTAAGATTAATTAAATTTATTATTGTAATTATTGGTGGTGTTTTAATCCCACCGTTATCTCAAAAGGTCTATATGCACAAGGCAATCTTTAAGGGGTATGTTAACCTTGCACCCTTGTAGAAATAAATGATTTGTCATAAATTATGTATCTAAGAATCAATATAATATTTTGACATTCATGAGAGGGTATATTCCCTTCATAATCACTTCAATTATTGGGTTCTTAGTGAAGTAATACCAGATTTTGGGTTTGCTTACTATTTTACTTGGGATCTTTAGATGGTCCCTATATACCTCTCAATACTTGGGTGAAAATTTTGAAAATGAATTATTTCAATATCATTTCCAAGATTGATCATTTTGATGTTACCATACATTAACCTAAGATATTATAAATAACTCCCTTATGTTTAATAATCACATGACTTTATGCAAGCACAAATCTAGGTCTTCCTGATAGCAACATTCCTTAATTTATATACCCCACTAGATAAGTGAGGTTTTGTATGAATGTTGGGTAATGATGTCCTAATAATCATTCCCTAAGGACTTGAAATAAGGAAATGACACCCCAATCATGTATCCAAAATAAAAAGGAATGTATTTCTATTTTGATTCATACAACTCTCACTAAGGGTGAGTGAAGAGCATAGTAGACAAATATTTGGGATTAAAACAAATAGGACTTTAACATTTCTAATTCACCCAAAAGGGGAAACCATAGATGCAAAATATTCTAAAAAAATAATCAATCATAAATAAAACTTATACATAGTGAAAAATATTGGAAAATAAGCAAGTTTTCTTATAACCCAAAATGAAATGTCAAATGATCTTAAAGCACCAAAATGAAATGTGAGTAGAAAATGTAATTGTTTGAATAGATCATCACACCCTTTTTAGAACTTTCAAGAAAATAAGGTGAGTATTTTTCCTTGGTAGGTCTTTGAAAATCAAAGGAGACTTATTTTCTATGTTTTTAAAATCTCAATTTTTGACACAAATGAATTTGCTATTTAGTAGGAACAATTTCACTAATTTTAAAAAACTTACAAAGAAAATAAAATAGAACACAGTAAAATATAGACAAGAGTGATTTCATAGACTAGTAGGAATAATTTCTCCTGTAATAGAATAATTAGTTGATAATTAATCTATTTTACTAAAGTATTAAAATAAAACTGTGATATGTTTAGACAATTTCATTAATATTTGAACAATTTTGCTAATTACCTTAACAATTTTATTGATATTAAAACAAATTCACTAATAATAAAAAACCTCATAGGTAGAAAAGAGAAGAGAAAGAAGGAACATAAATTTTTTCATTTCTAATAAAGTAAATTTCATCAATAATAATTTCAATTTATTAGAAATGGTGACTAAATCATCGATATCTAGAAAGTAATTATGTGGATGATTTCATCAATAATCAGTTGATTTCACTAATTATTGTGTTGATTTCATCAATATTTGAAACCTATGTATAAAATAGGGAACATAAAATAGAATATAGTGAATATTTTGTCAATTATTAGGTGATTTCATCAATTAGCCAAAAAATTAGAACATTTTTTTCCATTTTAATGATTAAATTCATCGAAACATAGAAAATAAAAATAGAAAAGAGCCAAAATAATTAGATATTATTAAAATTGAGATTGCTAAAGAGGCTCAAAATAAATTTATGGTTTCTAGTCCCACCAAGTGTGCCATTTATGTCATTAGGAATCTTCATAAGCTATATTTTCACCAAGTTAGTTCTAGTTAATTAAAAATAGAAAACAAATGAAAATTATTTGAGCCTAAGAGCTCATGATCATATAAAGATTGGTTAATAATTTATATTATTCAAATCAAAAGAATGTAAACCTCCATTACAAATGTATTTGCATAGGATGTGTCTCATATGTAGTACCAAATGATCTTTATCAATGCTAATTGTGTTGAGACATCTCCATTAAAGCTATGGATTAAGTGAATTTGATGACAAATTCAAAAATATAATACATAAAGAGACTTTATAAATTTCCAAAAATTCATTGTATGTCTTGAGAATGATAATAAAAATGTAATAAGGTTTATTTATAATTATCTAGAATCAATAAGGACCCTTCATCTTCAAATCAAGATGAATAATTGTAAAAGAGTCCTTAATAGTGCACATTTATCGCTAATGTGATCCCACCATGATGATCAAGATGGAGGGTGGATGATGGATCTTGAAAATATCAAATAGGGATTAATATGATCCCTTCACCTTGTTTCCAAGATAAAGGATGGAGGATTTTCATCATAATATATATTTGAGAATAAATATGGGCCCTTCATCTTGTTCCTAAGATTAAGGGTGGAGAATTATTCCAAAGAAACCACATAGATAACCAATGTGGGCCCTTCATCTTGTTTCCAAGATGAAGGGTTAAGAATAATCCCTAAAATATCTCACAAGATTCATTTTGGACCCTTCATATTATCTCCAGGATGAAGTATGGAGAATAATATTACATATTAATTCATTTAAAAATTAACTTGGTTCATAAAAGAATATTTCATAGGATCTCAAGATTCTTTCTTGAATGAAGATGCATTTTAGAAGGAAAATAAGGAATTAATAATTGAAATGAAATTATAATTATATTTTCTTATAATTATAATTATAATCATGATCAATTAAACTATCAAAGATAAATTTAATTAATATAATGTGGGGAATTTGATTAGAAAAATGATTTATAGAAGGGGAATTGATTGTATTAATTGATCAGTGAAGGGGAATTAGTGAATTGATCAGATAAACTGACTAGAATCATAATTTAATATATATAATATAGTGAATTATCCCACAAGAGATGCTACAAGGTGAATTTAAACTCCTATGTTATATGAATATATGGATTTAGACTAGTTTGTGCACAATTACAATAATTTGTTCCATTCTACAATTTTGACATGGAAGTGATAAAAATGGAGTTTCCAAAATGGGAGTATATGATATTTCCTATAGTAATGGATTTATTAGGATCACATTTCATGAAATAAACTATGATTTGATTGCATCAGTCCAAATTAGTCATTTTCTAATTTGACATTAATTTAAAATTTTGAAAATAATCCCCATTTAGATTGATTGGTTTTGATGAAGATCATGATATTCCCTAGTCAATATAATAAATACAAGGATCATGGTATGAAAATATTTATTTTATCTCTCATGGTACTATGAAAAATCATGGGGTCAGCCACATGTCACTTTGAGAGTGGTGGGATCACTAGGCACTATGATAACTAAGTGTGGCATGGAACTCTTTCTCCTAATAGCTCTACCTATATGAGTTGGCTAATTAAGAGTAAAATGTACACATGAAACTATATTATTGTATTGAGGGTTTGATATGTACCTTTACTAATTCCTTAATAACATTTTAGGACCTTCTACCACCTAGATGTATGCAGTTTCATGTGGTTGTTTCTTACTTGGTTTGACCTTCTAAGGATCTGAAAGTTTTGACACATCTAACTATATAGGGACATGTGGCACCTCATCATTTGTTAAATATCATTGAAGATATAATACCTCAAGGTGTATCGATACATGTGGTGTTTATTCATTAGTTCAAGACTTTTAAGGCTCTAATGTCTATGACACCTCTAGGTGTATGAAGACACATGGCACCTCCATATTGGTTTGAATCTCATGGGACTCTAACAACTCTAATACCTATAGGATTAGTAAAATGTATAAAATAAGCCAAGTAAGTCCAAAAAGTTTTTCGTAATCAAATTTACACTTACCTTCTTCCCAAAGGTTTTAGTGAGGGCTAGGTATGACTTTAGGAATGAAATTCCAAGAAAACACTAGCATGATACATTTTTACAAAAATAGTTATCATTAGAAAAAGTAAATATGGAAAACACTTTTAAAAGTGAAATGGGATAACTATTTTTTAAACATACATAGTTTTGAAAGGTTTTAAAATGTAAAAAATAACCATTAATTGTATTGAATAATATTTTATCAATCAGGATTGAGCAGGGATCCACATTTTCACAAGGCTAGGATCAAATGGGGCTCCATTCGAATGCTATTTTTTTTTTAATTTTAGTAGTGCAAAGGTCCCCTTTTCTTGTATGAAAAGGGATGTATTAGTCATGACATAATCTAACTGAAATATGTATATTTTTATGATATTTTCAATGTTTAAAAAACATTTAAGGATCTCTTATAAATGATGATTAGACCAAATAAGGGTAAGGATAATAATATAAAATAATTGAGCACTTAATTTTTATTTTAATGTGTTTACAAACTCATTGAGAATTTTTATTAATGAAATAATTTTTCTCTATATTACTCATCACTAATTATATATTTGATGGGTACACATAAAGAATGTATCTCCAACTCAATGGAAATAACTACTTTCACACCATTCAACAAATAATAAGGGATTTACCTTGTTTATTTTTAAATAGTAAGCCCATAAAGCATATATAATATGATTATGATTATAGTCACCATGTTTTTCTATTATTTTTCTTAATACATTCAAAATTTTATTGTTTATAGCCTCAACTTAACCATTTACCTGGGTAATAAGGAGAAGATAATGTATCCCAAATTTTATACTTAACACAAAATTTATTTAATATCTTATTTTTTAATGACAAGTCATTGTCTATAATAATTAGAAATGGAATGCCAAATTTAGAAATGATGTGTCATCAAAATTTTACATATGCCCTCACCTAATGTAGATTCTAAATGAATAAACTCAATTTTTTTTAAATACTCAATAGTTGTAATACTAAATTTGTGACCCTCTAATGATGTTGGATTTAATTGTATCCATAGATCAAACACAAAAAATATAAAATGGCCAACACAACAAAAAAGGTTGTAATTATTGATATGGTGCATGTGTTAAATTACTATGTTACTATCATTGCTCAACAAAAAAAACCGTATTCTTGAAACTTATTTTCTATCAAAAGTCAATAGTAACCCATTTGCAGTTCTTATATCACATTGAATTTTTGATAAAATGGCCACCTACACCCTAAATTATGAATATATTGTAATTAAATTTCATCTTATTCATTTCTAAATTATTTAATTAATTTACCATTGAGGGACCTCTGTTAGAATTAGCTACAAGATCTAATGAATCTAATACAAATCATAAATAAGATATAAAATAGTAATCATAATAGACAATAATTATATCTAAGACAATAAAAAATGAATAAATAACTCAAATATGATATATTACTATGATAATTCAATATTAATCTAATGTAGAATACATAAATAGCCATTGATTATATAGAGCAAGGCATGCATGATAAAGATTAGGGAACTCACATAACACATGTAGCTCAACTGATATCTAACTACAAGAATAGTGAAGTGAAACTCCACACTAACAAGATAGGTGTCCAAATTGTGTAAATGATCAACACAAGTTGATTACTAGTTAAGCAATCTTATTCTATCTTACCATGAATAGTAGAGTGGAACTCTACTGTAACAAGATAGTTGTCCAAGTTGACTACTAGCTAAGTAAGCTTATCCTATCTAGTGAAAATTATTAATAAACATAATAAACTAATTAAAATAAGTAATTAGTGCACCAAAATAAATAATAAATACAATAAAATGCAATAAATAAATTAAATGCACTAGTCGTACCTGGGATAAAAAAAATTGCCTTCTAGGTAACTATCCAAATTGCACAAATTTTATATAGATATATAGGTTTTGATACCTTTTGAATGCAACTGTGAGGTCCATTTTGATTAAAAAAACATTTTAATTTTTAGGTACCCATAATATTTGGGTGTAGTTTTTTTGGATCAAACCCTTGCCAATTTCACCTCCTATGTGTAATTTGGACAAAATTGTAGATGATTTTGACTATCTAAAGCACTCTAAACTCGATGGTGATCTCAAAAATTCTCTAAAAAGATCCAATTTGTACTTGTATACAAAATTAAAATAAATTGATCCTATATCTAGATATTTTTCTCTTGAATATTTAGTAATCAATGGATTCAAGATAGCTCTAGTACCATGTTAGAATTAGCTACAATATATAATAAATCTAATAGAAAGCATAAATAAGAGATAAAATAGTAATAGTAATAAATAATAATTTTATATTTGAGATAATAACATAAATAAATAAATAAATCAAATATGATGAATTACTCTGATAATTCAATATTAATTTGATGTAGTATACACAAATAGCCATTACTTATATAGATGAAGGCATGCATGATAAAGATTAGGTAATTCACACAATACATGTAGTTTAACTATTATCTGACTACAAGAATAGTAGAGTGTAATTCTACACTAACAAGATAGGTGTCCAAATTGTGTAAATGATCAAGACAAGACTACTAGTTAAGCAATCTTATCCTATCTCACCATGAATAATGGATTGGAACTCCACTATAACAAGATGGTGTCTAAGTTGACTACTATCTAATCAAGCTTATCCTATCTAGTGTAAATTATTAATACACATAATAAACTAATTAGAATAAGTAATTAGTGTAGCAAAATAAATAATAAATACAAGTAAATTCAATAAAGAAAATAAATGCACCAATAACCTCTTAAAAAGTGTGTCACTAATGATAACATATCAAATATAAATCTTATTTATTTTATCTCAAGTTTCATTTCTTGAAAAACTCCAAGAATTTCATCTGATTATATATATATATATATATATATATATATATATATATATATATATATATATATATAAAATCATTATCAATGGAAAATGCATCTAGATCATATATATCTAGTATTGAAACAATTAATTGTTGTAACCTCTTAATAGTAAGTAAATCATGATCATTTTTTATGCTAATAAGAACAAGTGAAGTGACACTAGCCATAATGTCAATAGGAATTTATTTATTCTATGGATGTTACTAATCTCAAAGTCATCAAAATATGTAGTCAATTTGTGGAAAAAATAGTGATATCGAATTAATTTATCTTCCTTAAAATTTTAAGTATATATGACTTGATTGATTTCTCTTCATGTTGGGTTTACCTAAAAATTTTAACTAAATTATACACAATGATAAGTACACTATGCAAGATAGATAAACAAAGTGCACAATGGAAATTTAGAATTTAAATCTAAAAACCAATTGTTTAAATCTTCCCTAATTACTAAAAATAGAAAAGAAGTGTAAATGTGACAATCGATGAAATATGGTGCCACCTTATCATTCATTCCTATTTGTGACAAGAAAATGATATGATCATATTATGTATGAATATGACTCACATTAATTCATTAACTTGGTGGGGACCTACCCTATATAGATATGAGATATGGATATGGCACTAATTCATTATGTCCATACCCATATTTGACAAAGTGGGGTGGGGTAATTGGTCAACTCATTTGGCCCATGACTCAAATACTATAGGTTCAAACCCTACTCACCCTTCACCCTTCTCAGGTATAGATAGGAATATGTGGGTACCCATATAGATAGGGTCCCTCAATTAGCAAATAATGACTAATTAAAATGAAAAAAGTGATGAAAAAATCACACCTTAAAATAATATCAAGATTCTAAGAGTGAAATATTGGTCTACATTTAATGATCGTGTAATGTATAGAATCTAGAATGTTGACCATATAGAAATACCTTCCCCATTTATATGTGGACCACTAAATGTCCATGGTGAATTTAGAACTATTGTAATGAAATTAATTATATAATTAACACCAATGTAATAATATACGACATAAATATGAGGTGAATAAGCATATCAAAAATTATAATTAATGAATATGTGAATAATTGATCAATATTATTGAGCCTCTTTGAGGGGGAAACCTCTGTAACAATGTAATAATATTATAATTCACAATATGAGACTCAAATACTAACCACTACATCTGATATATACTCTATTTAAGACATGTTTATTCCATAATCCACCCCTAATAATAATATAAGAACATAGAGAAATGTGACAATGTAATATGAAAGATTTATGTAAGCCACAAGTTGGTCATACACATACCTAGACATGTTAAAGATTAAAGGTGTAACATTCCCCTCCCATTAAAAATAAAATTGTAATCAATGTTTAATAAAACTATGTGTTTTTGTAATAAATATTCATCCTCCCAAGTTGCATATTCATGGTTCAGATTTTTCCATTTGATAATATAATCTTTAATCTCTCTTGTTCTCAACCTTTTAG
The DNA here is from genome assembly GCA_037957365.1 of Torreya grandis. NCBI lineage: Eukaryota > Viridiplantae > Streptophyta > Pinopsida > Cupressales > Taxaceae > Torreya > Torreya grandis. The sequence goes on along the minus strand of JARHVA010000742.1, from coordinate 3,006,735 downwards.
TGTGTGTCTGAATGATCTCCTCAGGGTCTAGAATGAATTGAACTTCTTCATCTACTTTTGGTAACTAAGTCTTAGAATAAACTCTCTATCTAATTACCTTATTTATGAGATATGGGATTATGCCAGTGGATTGAGGTAGCCATAACTTGTGTGCAACATTACCAATTTTATGCATGATCTTACAAGGGACATAGTGTGTAGGATATTTTTTTTTTATGCTACTTTAAATAAATTTTATTATATTTATATAATAAAAAAAATACCCAATCACCCATGTCAAAATTCATCTCACTATGGTGATGATATAATTTTTTCTTCATTCTATTTTTCACCATTTAAAAATTTTCCTCTCTCAGACAAGCTAAAACCTTTTATTGATGTTGAAGTTTCCTTCAATGACTTGAACCTTAGGATACACCCTCAAAGATGGCATGATATGAAGGAGATTATATCCATAAAGTGGTATAAATAGATACATTTTTGAAGAGGTATGGAATGAAATGTTATACCACCATTCTACTAGTGGCAACCAATGAGCCCACCATTCTTCTTTATCTAATGAAAAATAATAGAGATACCCTTCTAGGAATTTTTTTACCACATTGAGGATGAAATGAAAATATATGATCTAATTGAGTACTCAAACATGAGAATAAATCAGTCCAAAAATTAATGTTAAATATGGTATCATGATCACTCACAATGATCTTGTGAGTACCATGAAACTTTTAAACTGTATCTAGAAAAGTAATAGATAGTATACTAGATACAAATGGTTGTGATAAGGGGAAAAAATATCATATTTTGTGAGGTTTTCCAAAATTACCATGATTATATTTTTACCTTAAAACCTCCTTCCATCTTTATCTAGTAATGGAAAAATGTTTTATAAGACCTTGTGTCTTAATTGTTTCACCCTTATTCTATTAACATACCATGCATATAACCACAATTTTTTATATATCCCCCTTGAGTCCTTCTCAAAACAAATATGGCTTGTTTATATGATAGGTTTTCATAAATATTAATTTCCCCCTATTTTATATGCACCAAGATCATTAAGGATCATGTGATTGAGAATATATTTCTTACATAGAGATAATCAATATTTGTACCATAATGCATTACCTTTCCACAAAATGTTTTCATAAACACAAGAATTGTGTTAGAGATTATGAATCAAAACCTTTTTATCTATTTCATTTTCTGATTATGATCTTGCCTATTCCAACCAATATACCTACCAAATGGTCATTGCACATAGGAATAACTTAGTGGATTCATCCCTCATCCATATTGCATCTACTAAGACATTCTCTTTTCCTTTCTTATATATGGTTTTAAATTCATATCCTAATATTTTAGTCACCTAGTTTTTGTTGTTATTCCAATGACAATCATTTTTCTAAAAAATAATAGACTATATTGATAAATCTTCACCTTAAAGTGTCTACCCATCATAGAAGGTCTCCATTTCTTTACTACATCAATAATAACTAACATCTCTTTCTCATAGATTTTATTTAGCCTACTTTAACCCTTGATTTTATGACTCTTAAATGTAATGGGAATTACTTCTCACATTATTATTACCCTAATTCCATATCTTGATGCATCAAATTTAATAATAAAAGCTATGAAAAATTAGGGGTAGACAAAACTAGAGTGGTACACATAGAATCCTTCAATTTCTCAAAGGCCTTAAAAATCATTTCATTCAAATGGAAGGAGTCATTATTTAAAACATATGTTAGTGGGGTTTTTATAATACCATAAATTTTCACAAATCTACAATAGTAACTTGTTACCCCCAAAAGCGTTGGAGGTTTTAAAGGGTTTTTATCACCTAGCAATATATTATAGATTTGATCTTGTTAGGATTTAATTTGAATCCTTAATTTAAAATAATATAACCCAAATTATTTACCTCTTATACTCAAAAATAATATTTTTAAAGTTTTACATAAATTTGATGTTGTCTCATAACTTAAATTATTTTTTTCACATGATACACATGTTTTTCCCAAGTTTTGTTTTACATTAGGATGTCATCAAAAAACACTAACATGAATTTCCTCAAAAAATCCTAAAAATAGTGTTCATCAAACTTTTAAATGATGATGGCACATTCTTGAGACCAAAAGGCATGAAAAAAATCATAATGGCCTTCATGAGTTCTAAAAATTATTTTATGGATATCCTCATCTCTAATACAAAGTTTATGGTACCTTGAACTAAAATCTATTTTTATAAATAAATAATGCCATGCAACTCTTCTAGAAAATCATCAGTGATTGGAATATGGAACTTATTTTAATGGTGTACTAGTTGATTTCTCTCTATTACGGGTACATCCTCGAACTGTCATTATTATTATTATGCACCATGACCACCATGGATGAATATTCACTTTGGCTATGTTTGATAATACCTGCCTCCATCATCTCGTGTACCCTATTTTTAATTTCACTCTTATAGTCATATGGATACATATATGGTATAACTTTATTATGTTGACTCCTTGGAATATTCGAATGACATTATCATGTTCTCTTCTTTGTGATAGTCCTTTTGGCATATCATCAAAAAAACTAGGTGGTCATCAATAATCATTTATAGATCAAAATGTGTAAACAACTTTGTTGGTTAAATTTCAATGGAAAAAAATTGTGTTACAAATAATTGAGATACCTTTTTATAATTTTTTGTATATGATGTGAACTATCCAATTGTGAGATTTTTCTCATAATCTATGTATTTCAAATCTCCTACCTTTAGAATGAAATCATGTGAACAATTATATATATATTGATCTCTATTGTGATAAAGGTTGTTAGGTATTGGACTCCAAAAATAATGTTTTCCCCACCCATTTTAATATAAAACATAGGATAATCTAGATTGTAGTCTCCAATAACAAGATCAATAATATGGCATTTCCTAAAACAATTGACTATGCCACCATCTGTAATCATGACCTAAAATTCTAAAGATGGGTAAATGAAATAGTTCTCATTAGTATAAAACTTAATTTTGATGAATTTATGTATACTCCTTGAGTTAATAAACATTTTCACCTTTTATTTCTTAAGGAAACTCAAAACCTTAAGGGTTTGAGTGATAATATCCAAAAGAGCATAACAAGAGATAATAATTTAGAGATATTTATATTTCTCCTTTTTCTCTTTGTCATACACACCATATTATTCATCTTCATCATCTCATTTAGTGTAGATTATATTATTCTCAACATCACATCCAAAACATAAGCCTTTTTCATGCTTCTCTTCAATTTTTTGAGGGGTCAACCTAGTAGGCTAAGGAAATGGTTTTGCTAGGGAATTGTGTTCTTGGCCATTATTGAAATCCCTAAATTTGACTATATATATTTCATCTACCCTACAAACTAATATTAATTATTTAGATAGTGAACTTAGATTAAACATATGAACATCAATTTGGATGTTATCCTTGATCCCACCCATGAAAATTTCATTCATGATGTTCTCATTGATCTCATCCATGCGTAAAGATAGATTATAGAATTGTTAGATATAATCCTTGATAAGCCATTTTGTTCATAAATTTTATAGCTAAATTAAGTATTTTATATGATGTTTTGTGATATTGCATATGTATCTCATTAGTAAACACTTACAAGGTAACATAAAGGCCCTTATTTATATTTTGAGTACACAACCAACTATATCAATTGAATTTATTAATTTCCATATACAAAAATTCAATGACCAAATTTTGTAGACATGGGTTCTAATATACATCAAATAAATTTTCCATTTGATTGATCTAAGTGACTGGATCCTTACCACCAAAATTACACACTTATAATTTTGGTAGCATGTTATTTGAACAAGTATTTGAGTTTTAATCATTCTAGTCAGGAGAACCTAAATGTAATGGTGGAGGATTATTTAGCTATGGAATATGATCCACATTAGTGTTTAATGTCCTATTTATATCTACCAGTTGAGACTTCAAATAATCCATGTCCCATTTTACAACATCAATGTCCCCTTTTATCACATTAAGATCATATTTATTCACCATGTATTGCATATCTGAATGAATTTAGCTAACCAACCTAGACACCCTGTAATCTAAAATTTTAGTCTTTATGCCCTCTTTGTGAGGAATTTTTTCTTGGTGTGTTTTTTCCTTTCACATAGCTATAAATGTTTGGACCACCGTTGCATAAAACCTAGGGTTTATTGTTTTTAACCCAAAGAAAAAAGTGTAATATAGGATTATGTTATAGTGTTGTCAATGATGTCTCCATGTTATCCAAGAGTGTTCATGAGGTATCAAGTAGATAGTATGTTAATGAAAAATTATGCCTTAATGATCATGCATGGACCTTGTAGTATTTGATTGGTTAGGTAAGATGATGGATGTTAATGATGTGTTGACCATGTTTGAGGGGTCATATGAGGGTTCAAGAGTTCTTGGAGTGATTATGAAAGTGAAATTTATCCACTTTATTCATCCTTGTGGACATCTAGGCCTAGTTGGTCTCCTTGATATACTTTCCTAAGAGATAAAATTAATGACATCATATCTCACACTTTTGGTAGTTTTAGAAAAAGTGGTCATATGGGTTTGTTTAATTTTGTGCCTAGAGAATGTGTTTCAAATTTCATGCCTTGACATGATGTCTATAAAAATTTATGATGGTGAAAAGTTGCTCTCCTAGGTAGATTTCATTATTTTTCTACTTAGTCAAATATATTTTTTCTTTTTTTTCTTTTTTTTCTTTTTTTGTTTGTGACCGTTGGAATTCAAATAGTTGAATTTTACAAAGGAAACTATTTGTGATTGTTTAATCTATATATTGATAAAATGGATGAATTTGATGATGGATCAAAAAAAAGTTGTAAATAAATTTAAGGTAAATCTAGTGAAATTGATTAAGAGGTTTGACTAGTTGTACAATTGGATTTATTGTAGCTCAATGTTGACCAAGGGTTTGACCTTCATTTTTTAAGGACCTGAGAAGGATGTTTTAGTTTTTATTGATGATAATTGGATGTTTCATGATGATTTTTATATTGGAGTGTTGTATACTCCCTATGGATCATTTGTATGGTTTTTGGAGGTTTGACCAATCCATCTTTAATATGAACCATTACTTAAAAGTTTATTATTTGTTCATTCATGGTACTTACATGTACAAGGAAAATGATTGAAGGGTTTTGTATATGAAGAGGTATGTAGTGATGACTATAATCACTTGAGGGTGTCTTAGGTGTCATGTGACATGGATCCATGTGCTCAGAAGTGGTCTTTTGTTTATTTTTTGCTTGGTGAAGTGTTAAAGGAATGAATAGGTCCATGGACCTAAAAGGGATACTTATGCCTAATTGAAAGGTATTGTTGCTTAAGGGTGATATATTAATTCTATGGTTGACCTATGTAGGTTATGTTGACCTTTTTATAAGTTTGATAGAAGACTTAAGGGTTAATGAATGTCTTGTGGCTAACCAGAAAGGTGGTGATCATGAAGCCTCTATAAAGAGAAAAAATAGATGAAGGTTTATAGAGAGTATGAGAAAAGAAAAGAAAAGTGTGAGTAAGCTTAGTGGATAAAATGAATATTAGATTAGTGCAAGGGATATGTGTGTGACTTAGTGGTCATGTTGTTGATGTGGTAATAGTTTTTTGTAGGGTTGATGGTTGAAGATGAGCGAAGAGTCGTAGAGTGTTCCAAAAGGTTATTTTAGATACATTGCTTAAGTATGAAATCTTAAGAAAGTGTGAAGGTTTGAATAAAGTTGGTATTCATTATTTCTCCATCATATTGGAAGGAAATCATAGTTATGAAGGTGTTGATATCAGAGGTTTTGTGTTGGTGCTCAACATCTAGGGCAAGTGGGTATTTGTCCATGCTTAGGGGTTAGTGCTCCTTATGGAGTGGGTGCTTCACTAAAGTCTCTTGTTTGTAATATATTATAGGATTGTAGTCAACTATTTTTTAGTATTCAGATTAGGTTTTATTCCCCATGAGGGATTACCACATAATTCATGTGTTATGTGCTATAATCTTGCTTTTTTTTGTTCATTGCAATGAATGGTTTATATGCTTCATGAATGCTTATGTTGAATGGTTGAGAGTTTGAATGATTAAAATTAAAGTTGATTTTCTTGCATCATTGATTCACCCCTAGTGATTGTATCTCTAATATATTATACCATTATAATCAGCTTATAGAGATGATTCCAATGACTATAATTTTCATAGGGGTGCAAAATATATATATATATATATATATATATATATCAAAAATATATATATATATATATATATATATATATATATATATATATATATATATATATATATTATGGTGATTGTTGACGCAAGAAAATTGCACCTAAGGCAAGGAGGTTGAACTCCTACCTTTTCTCCACAACAAGGAAACTCCTCTCTCACCTGTGGGATGACGAAGTAGGAGAAGAGAGTCTCTAGTTGAGGGTTAGCTCCCTTTGATGTATCATTGTTTGTTTTAGGTAGTACAAAATATAGATATATAGATATATAGATAAATTAAGGGGGGGAAAGGGAGAAAGATATAGGAAAAAAAACAACCCAATCTAAAGAGGTGATACACCAAAACAAGATGAACTTGTCACACCCACTCTTGAATCAAACAAATACATACATACACTCAGACTTGGCAGAAAGACTAGAGTGCAAGAAATTGGCAAGGAGGTTCTTATGAAAACACAAGAATAGGGACTCACCAAGATGTCATGAAATACATACTATAAATGACTTCCTCTATTTTATACTTCCAAATAGAGCTCTCCTCCTATCAGCTGTAGAAAATGGTGCACCTTGTGGATAGCTGGTGTGTTGGTGCTTGAACCTGTGAGAGCATTAGAAGACAATAACTGAACACAAATCAAACACTCAGAACATACATAGAGTATCCATCCAAGAAGAGGTAAAAAGCTATCTTTATTTGATTTAGGTGAAAATTTCAGCAGGGACTACGCCTTGTAAAATTCTCAAAAGATCCCTCCAAAATGAACAAGGTCATGAACTTATATCAAAAAGCAAAGAGGAGACTCATTGGCACTTTCCTTGCAAGTGGTCAGTCGTGTCCCTCATTGGGAAAGGGAAATAACTATTGTTGACATCAAAAATTCTATTAGGACCATACTGGCTACCTTGTCTTTATTTTATTTTGTCTTACTTGGCCTGTTCGGCCCTAGGGCGAGCCTTCAGCTGGTTGCTTCATTTTTTGGTTCTTTCCAGTTAGCATCTCTTTATTTTTAATACAAGTGGTTATCCTCTATTTCACTGAACTTGACGTCCATGTAGGGCATCCTCATCCCTACTGGCTTCATTAAATCCATGTTAACTTTTGTAGCTTTGCCTTCTCTTCTTCACAGCCTACTCTTTTCGTAACACACTCCAGGGCAGCTCCTCTGCCTTTGTAATTTTCGACGGGTCCTATCTGCCTGAGGCTAGTCTACTGGATCGTTATAAATCCCCATGGACTTGTTAAATGTTTTCCACGGCATTTTTGAAAGTTCTCCATGGAATTTTCTGGGACTTTATATTTTTGTAGGCCATTCCGTGGCTGTGTCTACAGACAAATTCCCCACAGACTTTTGTCTGTGAATGATTTCCCGTAGACAATTTGTCTGTGAAAATTTGCCCAGGCTATTTGCCTTATGTCTTTTGCGTGGGCTTTGAATGTTTAAGCCATGGTTTTTTGTATCAAGCCATGGGATTTTGGCTTGTGTTTATCATGGGCTTTGTGTCCATAGACATTTCTCGTGGACAAAAAGTCTGTGGAAATCACCTTTGCTTCATGCAACCCATCCTGACCTTTCCTGTTAAGCCATGGTGAGGAAAATGGGACTTGGACTTAGACCTTTTGAAAAAATTTGAAATGTAGACCTTGAACCAGATTGAAATGAACTTGGGTACTCCTATTTAAAATGTTGCGCCTCCACTAGGATGTTTAAACTACGTCGATGAAGATGAAGAACCAAGAGGCCAAACAACTGAACCAGGCCTATCTAAAGTTGAAGATGGACAAATCAAAATGAAGAACCATGGCATGAACTGTATAGCCTAGAAATAATTGTCTTTGAAAAGCAAAGGGAGAAGGTGAATGATTTTGGCCTGTGAGCAAAAAATTGGTCAACAGATTGGTGACTCACAAGGGAAGCATGCCTGCTATGCTTAGAACCTAGTTGCCTTACATTCATTGGGCACAGAGTCAGATGTAGATATAAAAAAAGTTAGCAACAGCCCCCAAAATATTTGAGAATCAAACATGAAGTTTTACTCCACACGCAAAGGGAAACACACAAGGCTAAAAACACTACTGTGCAAACTGTACTTAGGGAAAGTAGGAGATGAAACTAAAACAAACTATTATGTACAGCTAACCAGGCATTTTTTGATTTCCTCCTAGGTCAAATGGAAAACCTCTTAAGTCCCCTACCTAATAAGAAGACTTATGGCACCAAGCAAGTAGCTGAATGGAAAAGAGAATTGGTGACTTGCTCTTTTTACCTGTCACCTGAATTGGCTTGTCCCCGAGTGGAGATTCAAACATGCTTCCAATGTATACGCACTCTATTCATTCTTGGAAGCTTGCCTCTTGTTGGTCTTTCATGTTAGTGCTCCTCACCAAGAAATCAATTGTTGTTGGCTCATTACTAGAAGCCTCCTAATATGCATCATTGACTGGCTCACTCTCCTTTGCTTCATGCTTAGGTTCCACTGTATGACCATCCTGCTTGATGATTTCGAGAGGAAGTATCTTCAGATTCACCAACCTTTTAAAGGAGTAAATCTAGAAAAATGCAACCTCCTTACATGCTTGTTTGAAACCTAATGCTACCTTCTTCATTCTTAACTAGCTCATAGCCTGCTTGGAGAGTCACAGCTTGCCTTAACACCTTCAAAAGAATTATTCAAATCATGAACAAAAGGCTATCCATGCTCTTTCACATCACCTTGTTTAATCTCCTCCTCAGTTACAATCATGAGGTTCCCTGCATCAATCATAAACTGAGCATAATCCATATCAAGAAAGCCCTAATAGTTTTCTTGGAGGTGTAAGGATGGAATACATTTGGACACGGAATCTATCATTTGATCTAAAACATCCATCACATGTTCGCTAAGGAGACCTGCTCTACACTCCAATTTTGTAATTCACCTATCCAAATCTTCCTAGAAAAGCCTTTCCCAGAAGTCACAATCATTATCAGGGGTAGGAGCAACCTCTTCTTTTTCAAGAGTTAGATTGAAACCTTCTTCCTCCTCCTCCTTACTAGTCTAAGATTCAACTGTTTGCTTCTAGCTCATGGTCCTAGGATTGGACTCTTGTTTTTGTGAGCAGGCAGCAAATTTATCATTTTGAAGGTCCTGGGCTGGTTCATGATGGTCTTCCTTCCAGCTTGGAATTTGGAGATCATGTTTAAAGTCCTGAGGGGGCTAGGGAATAATTGGGAGAGTCTGCGCATGCATGGGGAAATCTATCTAAAAAGAGGCCTACTAAAAAGCTAGGTGCACGGGATTGAGGGCAAGACTGATTGATGCATTGGATGAGCTAGAGTGAGCAAGTGCCATCTGGTAGAAAGGATTTGGCACACAAGGGAGAGATTTTTCTAAAATAGGAGAGGGCAAACCCTAGGCCAAAACTTCTTGATTTTCATCCCTCCACTTCACCAACACTTTGTCAATATTGAAATTAGCTTGTGGATTAGTGAAAGGGATACCTTTTGGCATTGGCTAGTCTGCAGCGTCTGAAAGCTCCATCTCTTTTTCACCCAGCAGTCTCATCTTCTTCTCTAGTTCCTCAATCCACTTGGCCAGGTCATCCTCACTTTGCATTTCTTCATTTTGGATGATGTCTTTCTCCTCTTTGTTGTCCCATGACTTGACCACTTTATTCCAGCTCAAGTAATTTGGGCTGGGCATTTCCTTTGGCACTGATGGGATCTCAATGTGAGAGGACAACAAAGATTTTGATTCCACTTCCCCTGCTGCTAGAATGGACTGTTACATCTAAAGGTTTGCCAATTTGATATGTCTATTAAGATTAGCCTTAAACATAAGGTTCACTATTTCAAAATTCTCCTCAACATGATTGGGGAACAAACTTTGACAAGCTCAATTTGGCTCAAGAGCAAGGGCTATATATGACTGATATGATGCATTGGGCAGTAAGTATGCAGGTTGATAGACTTGGTAAGACTGCCTCTCATGCACACTCAGCTTCTCCTCCATGGATGCAATTAAACCACTCACATCTAGCATCTCATTTGAAAGCCCATGCCAATTCACTCTTTTAATAAGAGCCCATTCTTTCTTAACCTGATCTAGCGCATTCCTCACCTGATGGATGACATGATCAGGAATTTCTTAGCTGCATCCCTTTCTGGTGTTAAGATCAATTACATATTTGTCATATCCCAGTAGTGCTTGCTTGAAAGCAAAAATAGGTTGATTGGTAAAGAGACTGGGCTGAGTGGAAGAAGTGACATATTGAGAAGATTTAGTGCAAGGCTAATATAGCCCATAGCAGGGTTGAGACTGGCCATATTGGGCATGATAAGGATCACCATAAGGTTGGTAAGGATCATAGCCATGCTGGCCAAAAAAAATAGAGTCCATAGCTTAAAATGATGGAATTTACACATATCAGAAAATGCACTTCTTGATGGTACCAGGATACTTAACCAGTGGATTTAAACTCAGAGTCACTAGATGCTGAAGAAACTTGATTTATTGTAATAGGACTAGCATCAATCTTGCAACTCTACTGCATTAAAAAACTTGATGTCCCACCAGGTGTGCCAAAACTTTTGATGCAGGAAAATTGCACCCAGGGCAAGGAGGTCAAACTCCTACCTTTTCTCCACAACATGGAAACTCCTCTCTCACCTATGGGATGGTGAAGTAGGAGAGGAGAGTCTCTAGTTAAGGGCTATCTCCCTTTGATGTATCATTATTTGTTTCAGGTAGTACAAAACATAGATATATAGATAAACTGAGGGGGGGAAAGGGAGAAAGATACAAGAAAACAAACAACCTACTCTAAAGAGGTGATACACCAAAACAAGATGACCTTCTCACACCCACTCTTGAATCAAACAAATACATACATACACTCAGACTTGGTAGAAAGACCAGAGTGTAGGAAATTGGCAGGGAGGTTCTTATGAAAACACAAGAATAGGGACTCACCAAGATGATGTGAAATACATACTATAAATGACTTCCTCTATTCTATACTTCCATATAGAGCTCTCCTCCTATCAGCTGTAGAAAATGGCACCTTGTGGATAGTTGGTGTGTTGGTGCTTGAACTTGTGAGAGCATTAGAAGACAATGACTGAACACAAATCAAACACTTAGAACATACACAGAGTATCCATCTAAGAAGAGGTAAAAAGCTATCTTTATTTGATTTAGGTGAAAATTTTAGTAGGGTTGCACCTTGTAAAATGTCAAAAGATCCCTCCAAAATGAATAAGGTTGCGAACTTATATCAAAAAGCAAAGAGGAGACTCATTGGCACTTTCCTTACAAGTGGCTAGTCGTGTCCCTCATTGGGAAAGGGAAATAACTCTTGTTGATGTCAAAAATTCTACTGGGACCATACTGGCTGCCTTGTCTTTATTTTATTTGTCTTACTTGGCCTATTCGGCCCCTGGGGTGAGCCTTTAGCTGGTTGCTTCATTTTTTGGTTCTTTCTGGTTAGCATCTCTTTGTTTTTAATACAAGTGGTTATCCTCTATTTCACTAAACTTGACATCCATGTAGGAAATCCTCATCCCTGTTGGCTTCATCGAATCCATGTTAACTTTTGCAGCTTTGCCTTCTCTTCTTCACAGCCTACTCTTTTCATAACACCCTCCCAGGTAGCTCCTCTACCTTTGTAATTTTGATGGGTCCTGTCTGCCTGGGCTGGTCTGCCAGGCCGTTATAATCCCCATAGACTTGTTAAATTTTTTCCACGGCATTTTTGAAAGTTCTCTATGGACTTTGCTGGGCCTTTATATTTCTGCAAGTCGTTCTGTGGCTTTGTGTCTGCAGACAAATTCCCCATGGACTTTTGTCTGTGGATGATTTCCCGTGGACAATTTGTCTACAAAAATTTTCCTAGGCTATTTGCCTTATGTATTTTGCATGGGATTTTAATGTTTAAGCCACGGTTTTTGTATCAAGCTGCGGGCTTTTGGCCTGTGTTTCCCATGGGCTTTGTGTCTGCAGACATTTCTTGCAGACAAAAAGTTTGTAGAAATTGCCTTTGCTTCGTGCGACCCGGCCTAACCTTTCCTATTAAGCCATGGTGAGGAAAATGGGACTTGGACTTAGACCTTTTGAAAAAAATTTGAAATGTAGACCTCGAACCAGATTGAAATGAACTTGGGTACTCCGATTTAAAATGCTGCCCCTCCACTAGGACATTTAAACTATGCCAATGAAGATGAAGAACCAAGAGGCCAAATAGCTGAACTAGGCATGTCTAAAGTTGAAGATGGACAAATCAAAATGAAGAACCATGGCATGAACTATATAGCCCAAAAATAATTGTCTTCGAAAAGCAAAGAGAGAAGGTGAATGATTTTGGCCTGTGAGCAAAAAATTGGTCAACAGTGATGTAAAACAAATTATTCCCAAATCATATATTAGGTTTTTTCTATCCTTCATCTCTTAAGACAAAATCTATGGTAGATTCAAAAAAATACACCATAAAAACTAGCCCAAATTAAATCTCTAATACCACATGCAATAAAATTACATGGATAATTCACACTAATGGAATAATATATTGCATAAATATGAGAAAAATAAGTATATCCACAATAATAATTGATGAAAAACATAATACTTGTTAAAGGTGATTTAGACACTTTGATTAGGAAACCTCCTCAATAATTTAATAAGAGATAAATTTTCAATATGATACTCAAATAATAAAGACTAACTCCTATATATAATCTACTTAAGCCATGGTTATTCCATAGCTCAACCATACTATCATATAAGAACATAGAGAAATGCAAGAAGATTATATGAAAGGTTATGCAGGTATTTTATCTAAAATGGGATTAGAAGCAAATACTCTATAGAAAAAATAACATTGAATATATTTATGTAATATTAAAATCTAAGCAATGTAATATAATATTTACAATAAATTAATTCAAACATGTGAAATAAATATTGCAATGGTTTTAAAACTATATGGCTAAGGGTTAGAAGAAACCATGTCTTATTTACTATTCAATTCTGAACTATCATTATTACTCAACTTCCTTTTAATCCTCCAACTCAACTCTATGTTCCATTCATCTAGGGTTTTTAGTGTTTTTCTTGATTGGACACTAATTTCAAACTCTATAGACTAAATTTGATGTTAGAGTCCTCTTATGGATGTTTATTTCCTTCCTAAAATACACTCTTTTAGATGAACAATTATTATTTTTTGGGTTTTTTAATTTTCCTTATGTATATTATATCTGGATCACATAAATAAGCTCTATATAATTATATATAGATCATACCCTAGATCCTCCTATTAGGTCTTGTCACATTAGAAAAAATGGGTTAGTGGGTTCATGGAGTTGAGCTAATCTCAAGGATCCCTCTGTCAATGAGTGCTAACCACATATCCAATAGTCCAAAGAGGGCCTTAGACATATGTAATTATCCCTTAAGTGTGGGATTGTGTGTAAGCAATGGTGTAGAATTATATATTCAATGACATACAATGATCTATTTTTTAACTTGAAATATATTACTCATGGGCTATTGTTTGAATGTTTTAGACATATAATATGATTATTTTTATGACATATATAAATATGGAATAATATGGAAATAGAAATCAATTATGTAATTAATTGAATGATCTTGAATAGGTGCTTACTTGGAATTTTATAGATGAAGATATGATTTATTTTTAAATTTTATTTATAGTACCTCTTTTGAAAACATAATCACAAAAGGGTTAACAAAACATAATAAGGAGACTTATACATATTGAAATATTTTTAAAATTGAGTGTTTAGAAAGTATGAAAACTTGCATTAGAGAATGGATAATATCATTGATACTACTACCAAAATCTAAACACAAATTTTTAGGAACATGGAAGGTTTTAGATCTATGTAACTAATAGTGAAGGATATATATCAAATTTTAAGCATATTATGGGCTATAGGTGATTCAAATAATCAAAATAACTAGGTTGGTCCAAAAGATAAGAATTTTGGCATAGTGAGATGGTGAACATTATCCTTTTTGTTTTAAGGTCAAGAACTAAATGGTAGAACCATTAGTGTTATTTTTTAGGTGTACAATACTAGTTTAACATATAAATCTAGATTTAATCATATATAGTAAGCCATAAGTCTGCCACATATATACCTAGACATTTATAGGTTAAGGGAATTAAAAAAAAAAATAGTAAATTCCACTTGTCTTCACAACTATGTTTATTATGATAAAAAAATTATTACAATATCTTTTTTAATAACTACGTTGGGCTAAAAAATAAGTATTTAAGCATAATGAGATGATGGACATGAACCTTTCATTTACAAAGAAGGTCAAGAACTAAATCATAGAGTATTTAGTAATATATTTCAAGTGTAAAATACTAGTTTAATATATAAATCATTATTTAACCATCTACATTTTCCCCCTACCCCTAATTAATCTATTAATGGACAAGGATGAAATTACTAGTTTAAAGGAAAAAAATGTGTATCATGGTGTGTAGGAAACACTTTAAGTTTATTGAGACCTATTTGAACTTGTTGTATATGTATGAACTAAAACCAATAGAATGTTACATGTATACTTAGTGAATATAATCTAAAATTAATAACTTAAATTTTCTTGAATGAAAAGAGATCAAGGAAGGAGTACACATATGTTTTAATGCAACCATGTTTCCCCTTGGTAGTTTTTTTGGTAATGATGCTTCCTAGATAAAGCTTAAAAGATATTCACAACTAAACCTTAGATATGTGAAGCAAGAAACTAGAGAGTGATCATGCCCCCAATCTAGTATAAGGGTGAGTAGTTCCAAGTTCATCGAGAGCTCATAATCTCAATTGCACCACTTTAGCGAATCATAATCTATCCAATATCACCCGAGTCAAATGGTATAACCATATCAAATATAAATAATAAAATAGAGTTCCAAATCCATTAAGGGTGATTAATATTTATTGCACTAATCAAATAAACCAACTATTATAGTAGATAAAATCTCAAACACTATATTTAGGTAGGGTTAGTGCATTAATAGTAAGCATAATTTGAATGGGTATTCGTGATTTAGTGCATTTTCTTGGAATATTCACCTAAAATGAATATGAGTGTGAATTATCTATGAAAATGTAACCTATGATATGTAAAATTTATATAATATCTATCATAAATCTAGAAAACTTTGTGCCAAATGTACAGAATTTTATCCCAAGTGTATATGTGAATCATGTAAATTAAATCAAAATATGCCAATTATGTAAACTATATGTATGTGTAATGATGTTTATATGACATGCCCCAAATGATATGCCCCCTTTTGAGTTAATGGGAATGAAAGAGTGATATTAACCTTATCCCAAAATGATAATACAATTATGTAGTGTATGTGTGAATCATGTAGTAAATAAGTATATAATAATAACATGTTGAAGATGATATATCAATAAAGATCATATTATACATACATAAAAATCCCTCATATTCATTTTGTGAATCATGACAATGTATAATAGATAAAAATATCATAAAATAATAAATCAAACACACGAGTACTCAAATGTCATGCAAATATGGATATAAGGAGACAAAATAAGGGTCATGTTCAAATTTCACACACTTAAGGGGAAGACATATGAAAATGTACACACACCAAATAAATAATCAATGATCATGTAAATGTAGCCAACAAGAAAATAACATGTTTAAATTTTACACAATAAAAACAAACAAACAAATTAGAAGTACACTCAAGTAAGCCATGTGAAGAGATGAAGTAAATGAAGTAAAATTAACTAGAAGAAACATTCCATACTAGACCCTACATATATATGTTATCAAAATGTCATGTATAATAACATATCAAGTATATTATGTACGATATAAATATGATTAATAGAAATGTGTAAATTTTTGTATATAATTTCAATGTAATAATGGAAATGAACATAAAATAATATAACATGTGTCAATCATGATTATATAGAATTTAGATTCCCCCAAATTAGTGTGCCACATGGAAAAAAGAAAGGTCCAACATTTACATGCTCATGTATAATGAATATCATGTATGCATGTATCACACTCAATTACCAATGAAACATATGTGTGTATATAAATAATATGCTATTTACTAACATAAAGTAAAAATCATATGTAAAATATGGTAAACATGTGAAATGCTATTTTTTGTATTTTTTTATTCACTTGAATGTTTTTGTATTTTATTGAATTTTTATCTCTAGAGTTTTTGGAATATTTAGAAGGATAAACAAATAAGATATGTAAAATGAAAATTTATGCTATAATCTAAGTATGTCATCAAGGTTATGCCTCTGTGCATTCTTGATATCATGTGTATCATATTCATATGTTGTTTAATCATAATCATCAAGATCATAATAATATTATGTATTATTAAGATCATAATTAGAAATGTAATAATTATCATTGGAGACATAACTTCTTAATTTTTTTCTTAAAATTGTGATATATTTTGAGGAACCATGTATGAAAAATCAATTACACCATATATTTGAGTTTCCTTCATGAATTTTTTTAATTGAGTATGTTCATCATTGTCAAAATGTTACATCTCATTATGAGCTAGAGAAGAGTCATGTATCTTTGTTTGAACACTAGGGAAAGATGTAATTTTTTCATTGAATTCTTTATTTGAGGATGAAAGAATAGATTTTTTAGTATTGACCTCAAATTTATGTTCCTCTATGCATGAAATAGATATGATGTTTTTATCCTTATCAACCCTATTTGTATCCTTTGATTTTGTAGGAAGTCTTGCTTTAAAAAATCCTTTGTTATAAACCCTCTTTTTATAATTCATGTTTACTTCTCTTGAGTTAGATTTTGAAACTTATGTTCTTGCTCTTTTTGTAACATTTACTTTGCAATAAATTAATTTTGTAATTATTCCTTTTCATTTTTTCCTTTGGAAATTTCTCTTTTTCATCTTGATATATTTTTAACATTTCTTTATCTTGATTTTCATGTTTATTTTTGTATTGCTTTGAATTATCCTTTGGCTACTACTTGCTCTTGCTTTTCATTTTAAAAAATTTCTTGCTCATAATTATTCTTTGGCTAATTCTTGCTCTTGATTTTCATTTTGAAAATTTTCTTGCTCTGAATTATCCTTTGGTATCCATATTTGTTCTTTTTACACTTGTGTTTTTGGAGATATACTCATAAGGTGAGTGGGAGGTGTAGACACCGAAATCGTGTCTACCCCTTAGTCCTTTCTCCCCCCTTAATCCCCTTTGGTCCACTTAACCACCTCTAACCCATGTTTTATTACTTTGAAATAAATATCCTATTTTAAATTAATAAAAACTCCCTTTTCCCTCTCTCCCTTGCCACCTCACCTCTCTAGGATACCCTTCTTGGATTCCCTTCATTCCCCACATGGCCAATATTAATGCCTAGACTCCCATTCCAACTTCTCCCCTTTAACCTCTCGCGTCCATTTAGCGACCTTCGACCGTTTCTTCCTTAGACTCGCTAATCGAGCAGTTGGGAAATGAACAAAAGGCTATTTTTAGCCTTTTTCTTGCCTTCCAGCCGCTGACGTCAGTCAACTGTCGACCGATGTCGGCGATATTGCCGACGTCGGCGGCATTCATAACGGTTTTTCACATCTGTTATCTTGCTTGGCCTCTCTCTCGCATCAGACTCTAGAATCCTTCAATCTGTAAATCTTTGGCTCCTCTCTCTTCCACTACTAACTCTTTGGCTGCAAGTACACATCAAGAATCACTCTCCAGGGACTCTGCATCAGTTTTCTACATCAACAACAGGGACTCTACCTTCATCATCAACACCAACAACAAGGACCCCAGTCTGAAACACTCCTTCAAGCCAGTCACAAATAAGTATTTTGTTTGTGCTTTCATTGTGTTTTCTAATTATCTGCTTCTAAGTTATGAACTAGATTCAACACTCCCAGCCCAAACCAGACCAGACCTGAATCCTTATTTCTCTACCTATATCCTCTGTCTGACCATACACTCTATCCATCGCCCCTACAACTCTGCCCAAAACCTCTAAACAGACTATTAGCACAAACCAGACTCTTAGACACAGACCCCTAGACCATTCAACCAAGCCCAAAACTCTATCTCAGACCCGTCCACAGACCAAAACTCGTCTAGACCACATCCACAGACTACTGCCCCGATTGACACTGGTCACTTCCCCCACTGACTTCGACATAATAACCGACATCGACATCCTTGATTCACTGACCGGGAAGTTGGGAAATGGATGAAAGGCTATTTTTAGCCTTTTTCCTGCCTTCCAGCCGCTGACGTTAGTCAACTATCAACCGACGTCGGTGATATTGCCGGCATCGGTGGCATTCATAACAGTTTTTTGCATCCATTATCTTGCTTCACCTCTCTCTCGCATCAGACTCTTGAATCGATCAATCTGTCAATCTTTTGCTCCTCTCTTTTCCACTGCTAACTCTTTAGCTGCAGGTACACATCAAGCAACACTCTCTAGGGACTCTGCATCAGCTTTCTACATCAACACCAGTGACAGGACCTTCACATCAGCAGCACCAACAACAAGTACACCAGTCTACAACACTCCTGTAGGCCACAGGTATGTATTTTGTTTGTACTTCCACTGTGTTTTCTAGTTATTTGCTTCTAAGTATTATAAACTAGATTCAACACTCCCTATCCCTAGACCAGACCAGGCCCGAATCCTCATCTCCCCATCTCCCTATTGGCCTCCTTTACCCTTCTGTCCCTTTTTGACATTCTGTCCATTGTCCCAGACCTCTGCACATACCTCAGACCATTAACCAAAACCAGAGTCGCGGACCCAGACCCCCAAACCATTCAACCAAGACCAAAACTCTGTCTCAAACCCATCCATAGACCAAAACTCATCCAGACCTTGCCCACAGACTACTTCCCTGACCGATGCCGGTTACTCCCCCACCGACGTTGGCAGACTAACCAACGTCGGCATCCTTTACAACCGACGCCGGTAGGACCACCGACACCAGCGACTGTGACTTAGCTGAACAACAACATTCAGGTAAGCATTCACTTCCACTTTTCATTCTATCTTTATCATTTTTAGTCTTTTATCTTTCTGTCATTTATCAGACATCTTTTTTATTAATCAGTGGGTTGACATCCCTCAAGCTTTTGCTTTTGGGATCAAGCTTTCGCTTGGCAACCCACCATCTCTTTATCTAATGCCTTCTTTGTCTTAGTCTCTTTCTTTTGCAGGTGTCATTCCTCCACAACCAAAGAGGAGTTCTCACGATCGTCTAGATAAACGGTGCGCACGACTATATCCAGGTACATACAAGCCTTGACCATTCTTCTAGTTTCTTGATTTTTTCTTTGAATGTGAAAGCGAAATTGCATAGAAACATTCTGGCACGCCCGGTGGGACCTTTAGGGCCTTCCTTGGTTTCTTTCTTTCTTTTGTTTCATTTAGGTGCATTAGGTTCCTCCCTCTTCACCTCTTTCTTCTATCTTCCAAATGACATCATAAGCAGGAATAAAAAGAACTTTTCTTTCTTTTCTTGCACTTCTAGACTAGTCAAAACTCATATTCTTCGACTCTTTCTCCATTCGTCTTCATACGAACAAACATTTCGACTTGGGCATTACAACACGTTGCATTGCATTTCTTAATCCACACTTAGTAATTAATAAACCACATATTGAATTAATCATAGATCACTTGATGTTACACAACCGAACCATGTGCACTAAATCAAACATCAAACAATACTTGAGACAAGGCTTGACTGGGATTTCATCCCCCAGTGGATACCTTACCCCTACCTGGCAATCTCACTTGGATTTCATCACCAAGGGGAAAGCCCACTCCGTTCTCTAGCGGAGGATAATCTCTAGGCAAGGTATATTTTGGCTAAGCGAGACCAGCTTATCACTGGGCTCGTGAAGGGAGGGGAGCTTGCTCTTTAGCACCAGGCCACATACCGAACCTAATACAAACTTCTTGAGTGCCTAAACAAGACCTGAAACCATCTTTAGACTACCTCTTCTAGGACCCATTCTTCTAGCCAACCTCCCAAACATCACTTTAAGGCATAAAGCACAAGATTCTAAAAGTTGATTCTTAGGATTTAACGCTTAGTGTCTACTTGTCTCCATCTCTATTTTTCTATTCTTATCTGCTTGTTTGAGTTAGTGAGGACGCTCTTCTTCTTTTTTTTCCAAGAATCTTCAAATTCACTAAGTTTCTAGAAAACCAAAGTCACCGGTATCGGCTTTACCACCGACGTCGGCCTCCTTTACTCACTGGCATCGGTTATCTAACCGACGTCAGCCATCTGATATCACTGACATCAGTTTTTCAATCGACATCGGTCACTGTCACAGTCCCTTTTTTCAAAATAGCAGCCTAAAACCCAACCCTTTTTCTGCCAAAAACCCCATTCTGAGTTTCTGAAACTGAGAAAACACAGTTTCTGAAACCTGCCCCTCCTCCTTGCCTTAAATGGTTTTGACATGCAGTCAAACCAAGGCTCTTCTTGACCACGCGAGACATCAACCACTTCCATCTTCCCCGTCCATAACCAGTCCTATAATGGAGTTCAACTCAGAGACTGAAAGAACTCCTACTCATCCAACCTCGCCCCATACTCCTATTGTCCCAGAAGGGGACCAAGATTTCACATGATTCTTGGACCTCAATGTCAAAGCCCTCCAAAAATATCTCACAAGAAACCAAATGCGAGACCTTTCAGTTGCAGCGGCAATGACATCGACGTCATTCGCTACTCAACCCATCATGACTCAGCCTATTATCTCAACCAGTTACTCAACCATGGCCAATACACAAAGTTGGCCTCCTCATCTATTTTCGAACCTACCTCCATTAGGGTGTCATTACCCCCTCAACTTCACACATTTCAACTGAGTTCTACACCATACCAAAACTTAGTTGTCTCGACCTCGCCCACTCTTGCACCTATACACATGGGAGTGACAACCTATCCTTTTACCAGTGCCGCCACTCAACCACCTATGGTGATATCTAGTCAACTTGTGTCCTCCAACTTCATGACACAATCCCCTTTGACCATGACATCTATCCCTATGACGTATTATCCATATGTTATGCCTACACAAGCACAACCAAGTACATCATATGCCTCTTTGACCACCTTCCAAGTGCCCTACAACCTAGGGGGTGCCCCACCTATCAATCCATTAGCAGACATCATCAAAATGTTGATGGATAAAATGTCCAGCCTAGAGACCTCTATCTCTGGTTCAAGCAATGCTCTGTCATATGAGCAAATTTGCAACGAACCCATTCATCCTTCTGTGCCCTTCCAACCATACCCCAACCAGTGGGAGCTTCCTAAATTTACTCACTTTCAGAGTAAGGAAGACCCACAACAACATCTTCAGGCATTCAGACATGCCTGCTATCTCATTGCCCATGACGATGTGTTACTTTTACGCACGTTCCCTATGTCTCTTTTTGGCCCCACACTTGACTGGTATAGCTCTCTTACTAGACATTCTATCTTTTCATTCGTTCAACTCGCCCAACTATTTCTCGACCATTTCTCTATCAATATCACCAAACAAGTCTCAATCACAGACCTCTACTCCATCAGGCAATTTGACGACGAATCCATAGTCGATTTTGTCACCCGTTGGAGAGGCCTAATTAACCAGCTTTCCTTCTCCTTGCCTCAATCTGAGCTCATCGAGCTCTTTTCTCGAGCATGTGCTAGGCACATGTCTTTTACCTTGCGGATCCAGACATTCCACACTTTCGATGAAGCTTTCACCATCGCAAGAAAGCTTGAACTCTATGCCATCAATGAAAATAAGGTCAAATTACGTAATAACAACGCAAAATCTAATGACCCTTCTTCATCTAAACCTTCTTCTGCCCACTCTCAGTCCAAGGGGTTGACAAACACTGTCATCTTTAGACCATCATCTTCAACCAATCGACCATCATCTTCAACATCAGACTACATCAATAAACATTTTCAACGTCAATCCATACAGCGTCAATTCACTCCAATTGGAGAATCATATGCCTCTGTCTTGGATAAACTCGTCAAGCAGGGGGTCCTCAATCTCCCTTCAATCTGACCACATCAATTCGACCCCTCCATACCTATCCCTGCATGGTACAGGGAGAATGACTTTTGTAACTATCACCGTGTCAATGGCCATGACACAAACAACTGTCAAACTTTCAAAAACATCGTCCAAGACATGCTAGACAAGGGGGATCTCATCTTGGATAACCCAAACACCCCACCCAACCAAAACCTTGACATCTTCAAGCAACCCTTTCCTAATCACCTGCCTACTCAAAACAATATCCAGACCATGACCAATGACCCTCAAGACCATGATATACACACGGTCAACACTATCTTTTCTCTTGTCCCTGACCAACCTCCTTCACAGGTGGAAGACCCTCCTTCCCCTATACCTCCTCCTATTAATCCTCCATCGACCTCTCTCATATTGGAGGATGATTTGATGGCACCCACACTAGCTGCCTCACCCTCATCCTTCTTGTCATCAATGGGGGATCATACATTCCCCACGCCTAGACCACACATCGAGACCATGACCATTCCTACGCTCTATCCAACTGTAGAGCCACACTCTCTTATTTCTTCTCCACCAAGAGAAGAACCAGTGTCTTCACCCATTTTGATCAAGGAAGACCTAGTCACGGTTTCCTCTTGCCCTTTGCCTGAGATTGCTACATCTCACTCACCTCTGTCCACATCCGAATCCGAACCAATATCTAACCTCGCCTCATACAATAGTGGCCCTCACCCCAAACCAACGAAGGCCATTAAACCACACTGGAGGACTCCTCCCCCACCTTCATCATTACCTTCAATTTTGGGCCCGCATCCATCCACTTTAATAAGGGTGCTTCCTACTCCCATGCTTCACAGAGGCAAGTCGCCTCCATTACTCTCTCAACGAATCAGCCATATATCTCTTCCAATCCATCGACCAATGCCTCCTAAACCAAAGTCACCAACCCTCACTGCAACAACACATCCAGACCCGTTAGCAAGTTTTTATGCCTTGCTGTTACGGCACTTGTTGCAGTCGTCTTATATCAGTCTCCTGCCGCTTAGACCATATCAATCTCTCAGACCAAAACCCCCTGGTTCGATGACACTCACATTTGTACATATCATCGCATGCCTGGGTATGACACTGAGCATTGTTGTGCCCTCAAGGTTGTCATTCACCAATGTCTAGGGAATGATACCCTTCTTCTTGACCACATCGTCCACAAACCTTCAACACCACCCCACTCATCAACTCTTGGGTCAAGACCATCTTGGTTCAAAAACTCTAAATTCTATCATTATCACCACACTCCGGGACATGACACTGAACGTTGTTGCGCTCTTAAAGCTATCATTCGTCAACACCAGAGAAAGGATTCGCTTCTCATCAAGGATCCTCTAGACCACCCCTTTGACAAAACATCAACACCGACCCATGCTTCTCCAACCTCATCACCAAAATCAGGATCTCCATGCTCGATTAGGGTCTTTTCGCTACCTTTAACCCCCTTATTCGACATCAACACAGTCAATCTGACCACCAAGCCTCAACTGACCTTGACCAATCTATCAAACAGTCTCCCTAGCTGCTAGGGGAATTCAACTTTCATCCAAACCCCGACCAACCTTTTGACCTAGTCTCGACCACATATCAGTCACTCTTTTAATCCTAACCATTCAACTTATCCTAGACCAAATATTCAACCTGACCTTGACTAAACATTCAACCCGACCTCAACCAGACCGTCGACCCGACCTCAACCAAACATTTAGTCTATCTTCGACCAAACGTTCAAACCAACCTCAATCAAACCTTGATCAAATATCAACCAACTTCTTCAGCATCGATCCCAAACTTTAACCAAACATTGACCAACTCCTTCAACATCAATCAACATGTGACCAATTTGGAACGAAGAAAATGGGGCAAGTTTGCTCCCAATTGACTCGGACCTTGCATCACAACACAATCATGGGTCAGGATTTTGTCAAAACTTGAGCCCTTTATGTCTTGCCTCTTTGACCAGTCCACTGTTAGTCAAGTAATTATTCATTTGACATTTAACTTGAGCTCAATCCCTTGAGCAGTCCCCGTCATTGTCATTCCTATCTCCTTCAACCCTCAATCCTAACCCTTTTGACAAGCATGAATGCTTTGTCCTAATAAAGGGGAAACCCTCTAAACCTCTATAGTCAAGTCCATGACCAAAAGTCCAGTCAACAAATCAATCCAATAAAAATCAAAATGGGATGCATATTCCAAGGTCATAAAACTATAAATGTAGACTGCTCCCTCGAAGGACAGCTGCATCATCATTGCTATATTTACTAGACTGCTCCCTTGAAGGATAGCTAGGCCAAAGTCATATCAAAAACATAAAAATAAAAATTTAGACCACTCCCTCGAAGGATGGCTATGCATAAATTTTGCTACATACACAACATTATCTCTGAATCTTCCCGCATCAATCAACTTCACAACATGACCACAAAGCAAGACAATATCCCATCGCAAGCTTCCTACATCGATCAGTTTGCCTTCAAAAAAAAAATCACTGACAAAACTTTAGAGTCGTGGACTTGTCTATAGTTGTTCTCGGGGTCACCTATAAAAGGGGCAAAGTTGTTCCTGCCACAAAGGGTTCCCCCTTCCTTATCATATCAATCCTATCACCCCTACATACTCAAGGGATTTTGAGCTCACTTAACGTCAAGTGATTCACTTACTTCTCTGTCAACCACTGGTCAATGATGTAATGCATAAGTGGGTCTTTGTTCTAACAACCCTTACCTATGCCATCATTCTGGTCCTTGTCAATAAAAGAGCAATTTGCCTTTCACTTTTTGACACATCTTGGTCACGCATTCAACCCAATCATTATCTATCCAAACCAAACCAATCAAACATTTTTAGACCAATAACATGACCTAGTCCATTTCACATAGTTTCTATAGACACCAATACACATGGAAACTATCGACCAGACACAATTTATGTTAAGCATAAACCAATACTTGCTGAAGCATAAATAGACCTCAATTCATTTTTAGCATACATCCATCACGACTATGGAAAATTGCTAGGGATGAAAGACCCCTCGACCAATGTTGCAGAATACACCATCACACAATATGGAAAAGGCTGCAGCATCATCTTCTCCTCCATCATTCATCATGACCAAGACCAATCTATCGATCACTTGGACCACCTGTCTACCACTCGAACCCTTTAGTCTGAACTACATTGGTCTGAGGCCCTATGACCTGGGCTATGTAGGCAGCACTCAGATCACATGACATCATCTGGGGTTAGCTCGACCACCCTCGCTTGTTCATCTCTCCGATGGACAAACCTTCTTTCCTCCTTTTGACCATGACCTTGACCTCGACCAATGACCATTGGAGATCATGCCTATCTCCTCTGACTTTGACCACTTCTAGGACAATATTGCCTTGGTTGTTTTTGCCTGTATGCTACCTCACGACTGGTTAGCAGAATTGTGCACAGATTATTTTTGACCCTCACAAGTATAGGATCATAATCTGGTTGATCTGCACTACTTGTTACATTTTCGTGTTTCCAAGAGCACTTCCTGACCCTGGGATACCTGCAACATGATGACCATTTGAAGTTTTAGCTTAGATTGAATAACCCAATCAGCAGACGACTAAATGCTGGGGCCCAGTTATTTCAATTTTGGCACTCCTCGACCCTCGACCTATGACACTTTGACTTAACCATCTCGTGAAGTGGTATGCATGCAATCATGACTTTTGAAGTGTTCACCCTCACCCCATCTTCATCCACTCTTTGTCAAATCAGCACCCAATTCCAGGTTCCCTTTCCTCGACTATTGCTTTGAGGGGGAATACCTCATTCATAATAGGGGCAACCCAATCCTCTTGTTTTTGTCTTGTAGTTCACTTGAACAACCAACAAGACGAAATCAACCTTATCCCTCACCTGGGGTAACCAACTCCTATTTTTGTCTTGCAGTTCATCAAGAACAACCAACAAGACAAAAAGGGGCAAATGTAGACACCGAAATCGTGTCTACCCCTTGGTCCTTTCTCCCCCCTTAATCCCCTTTGGTCGACTTAACCACCTCTAGCCCATGTTTTATTAATTTGAAATAAATATCCTATTTTAAATTAATAAAAAATCCCTTTTCCCTCTCTCCCTTGCCACCTCACCTCCCTAGGATACCCTTCTTAGATTCCCTTCATTCCCCACATGGCCAATATTAATGCTTAGACTCCCATTCCAACTTCTCCCCTTTAACTTCTCATGTCCATTTAGCGACCTTCGATCGTTTCTTCCTTAGACTCACTGACCGGGCAGTTGGGAAATGGACAAAAGGCTATTTTTAGTCTTTTTCCTACCTTCCAGCCACCGACGTCGGTCAACTATCGACCGATGTCAGCGATATTGCCGACGTCGGCGGCATTCATAACGGTTTTTCGCATCCGTTATCTTGCTTTGCCTCTCTCTCGCATCAGACTCTTGAATCGATCAATCTATCAATCTTTCACTCCTCTCTCTTCTACTGCTAACTCTTTAGCTACAGGTACACATCAAGCAACACTCTCTAGGGACTCTGCATCAGCTTTCTACATCAACACCAATGACAGGACCTTCACATCAATAGCACCAACAATAGGTACACCAATCTGCAACACTCCTCCTGTAGGCCACAGGTATGTATTTTGTTTGTACTTCCACTATGTTTTCTAGTTATTTGCTTCTAAGTATTATAAACTAGATTTAGCACTCCCTATCCCTAGACCAGACCAGGCCCGAATCCTCATCTCCCCGTCTCCCTATTGGCCTCCTCTACCCTTCTGTCCCTTTTTGACATTCTGTCCATTGTCCCAGACCTCTACATAGACCTCAGACCATTAACCAAAATTAGAGTCATGGACCCAGACCCCCAGACCATTCAACCAAGACCAAAACTCTATCTCAGACCCGTCCACAAACCAAAACTCATCCAGACCTCACCCACAGACTACTACCCTGACCGATGCCGGTTACTCCCCCACTGATGTTGGTAGACTAACCGACGTCGGCATCCTTTACAACTAACACCGGTAGGACCACCGACGCCGGTGACTATGACTTAGCTGAACAACAACATTCAAGTAAGCATTCGCTTCCACTTTTCATTCTATCTTTATCATTTTCAGTCTTTTATCTTTCTATCATTTATCAGACATCTTTTTTATTAATCAGTGGGTTGACATCCCTCAAGATTTTGCTTTTGGGATCAAGCTTTCGCTTGGCATCCCACCATCTCTTTATCTAATGCCTTCTTTGTCTTAGTCTCTTTCTTTTGCAGGTGTCATTCCCCCACAGCCAAAGAGGAGTTCTCACGATCGTCTGGATAAATGGTGCACACGACTATATCTAGGTACATACAAGCCTTGACCATTCTTCTAGTTTCTTGATTTCTTCTTTGAATGTGAAAGCGAAATTGCATAGAAACAGGAGGCTTGATTGATTTATCTATTATAGGATCACCACTATCACCAATTTCTATTTTTGTCTTCAATGGAAAAAAATAATCTATATAATTCCCATGTATTATATTATATGCACAATAAAAATTTTGATCTTCTAAAAGGATGTATATTAGGTGATTTGATCACTTTATTTCAAAGAATTTCTCATAGGATTTCACTTTGAATCTTATCATCCTTGTGTTCACTTTTGTAATCACTATTTGAATATGAATTGTATTTTAGATTCTTATTTTGATAGATGAAGATTCAAACACATGATTAACACTAGCATATTTTGGATTTTTCATTTATGTAATCTGATTTTTCAATGATGTGATATATAAAATAATATGTTGATTTTTATTTTGTAACTCTTCTCTCATAATGATAATTTTATCTGTAAGGGATTGCCAAGACTAAATTCTAGGTACTTTAGGTTGAATATGCATGTACACACCATATAGAGAGTATGTAAGAGGTGGAGGGGTTTGAAAAAGGGTACATTGGTTACCTTTCTTTAGCATTATATGATGGTCTACCTTACCCCTTGAAGTAGTGATAACATGGACCTCATTAGAGGGATGATAGCTATTTTATTATTTTTTTAGAAAATTGAGTTTATTTCTTAAATAATAAGGGGTATGGAGTAAGGGGAAAATTTTAGTTTAATGTGGGAAAATAAATACTTTTATCAAATAATTTACATGAGGAAGAGAAATAAAATTATCTAAAAATAGGCTAAAATGAATGATTCAAGAGGTGGAAATTGAGGTGCAAGACTAGGACACTATCATGAATTTGGATTTGGCCTTCATTTTATGATTAGATAGGAGTGCTAAAAGTGGACAAGAGTGGCACCAATGCTATAATCTACCTTTGTCACTACTGTCCTAAGATGTGAGCCTGTGTATGAAATTTTTGAGGCTCGAAGTCGATAGAGCTCACTTTAGGTCCAATTCAATCTCCAAACCTTGTATTCATCTACACACATGTAAAAAAAAATTGCATCAAAAGTAGAAGGGGAAAAAACTAGGCTAGGGGAAGAATGATGACATGATCTAGAACCTTTGATATCCTAATCGCTACCTACATTAAGCCTCAAGCTAGGGTCTCAGATCAAATATATTTTTCCTTTAGGGAATATGCATAATCAACACATATGGTAGATTCAAGAATGACTTTTACCTATGCCCTTCCTTGATCAAGCATGTAAGTCTATGTGTGATTTAGAATGTTGAGCTATAACATTGACTGATTTTTATTATGTAATGTGTCAAAGTAGTAAGTGCTAGATATAAAATGCCTTGTGAAGTCTTTTATATAAGAGACTCTTCATTTTAAATTTGGTATCTTTATTCACACTAGCTAACATCAAAAATATAAATAAAACTTAAGGGAGGGGTTAAGAATGGTTTATGACCCATTAAGCAAGAAAAAATGACCATTGGAAAATAGCGTTGGAAAGAACAAGAGCATCAGGTGCTATAGTCCTATAGGATTTTATTGTCTGAGACTAAGAAAAATAGGCTAAGACTAACATAGACCAAATTTGGGGGTTATTAGAGGTATAGGTGAATTGACTAAGATAACAAAGAGGTGACAAAAATAATAAATAAGACTAAGATAAGTTAAAAAAAAGACATGGTTAATACGAACAAGGCTCGTATTCTCCAGTCAGAGTCTCCTGTGAATAACTATGAAAATATATGATATATGTGGTTGTTTGACCAATTTAGGGTGAATTTATTTTCCCCCCTTTTATTATAGTGATGAAATGAAATGAAGTACTGGAGTAAAATAAATAAAAGAAAATGTGTACCTAAACCTACCTACATGGAGAAAAGTGTGCTAAAAAAAGGTCCAACTCACTTCCTGACTAGGGAAGTGGATGGAGGGCCAAATAATTCTTGGAGAAAGAAGGAATCCCTGAAATGGATGCCCTCTATACTAAATTTGAATATGGAATATATTTAATCATGGAGAAGAAGGGCAATGCTTGCCCTTGTGCTGAATCTGGTTGAAAATGAGAAATGCTTGAAGGCCCAAAACCAATGTCTATCCTTTATCCCACATAAACTCATGTAATCTAAAATGTGTGCATAGAATCTATATACTATGAAGAGCAAAGTATATCATTCCCCCACTTTGAATAGTCTAAACTAGAACTAAAAAGTACTTGGAGGCCCATAACCAATGTTTGTCCTCTATCTTGCATAAATTTGTGTAGTCTGGGTCTAGGTAATGCTATGGACTAATCAATACAGATGATCATGTATTCCAACCTAGTGATAACCTAAGTATAGTTAGGTGTAATCTAAAACTCTGGTAAATATGTGAGAATAGAATGGCATGCCTTTCCATTCTAATATGTATAATCCTAGATGATAAAAAACATGAACATATGTGCCATGCCCCCAAATCTAGTATGTGAGTGATGCATATGTATAGTCTAAAAATATGTATAACCACATGTGAAATGACATATTGTGTCATACCCCATGTGAAAAATTGGATATCAAAACACTGTGCTCTACACTATGCTTGTAATCTACTATCTGATCTTATAAATTTGTCAGGTTGTATGAAGTTGTATGTGTGAGACATGTAGTAATGTACATGCCCCCAAATCTGGTATCTTAGTTTGAATTTGTACCATGAATCCATATAATCTGAACCACTATATCTAACTAGTTTGTATATATGTAAGTTAAAATCATTATAGATATATATGATCTAAACCATTGTATTTGAATAGTCTATGTATCTATAAATTGAAGGTATATCCCATTGAATGTCTTAAGTAATGTTGAGTGACCCATGTAATATAAATCATTGTTTATTTCAACCATTTTGAGCTAAATCGAATAATTTAAATATTGGAGGTGTAAAAACCATGTTGAGTGACCCATGTAGTCTGATTCATTATATATTTTGACTAATCTAAGCTAAACTTATTAATCTAACTACTAGAGGTGTAAGAACCATGGTGTATCCACTTATGAGAGTATAGGGATTATTCTAGGTAAGTGTAGGAATAAGAATACTTGGAATGATGCCACCCTTTTGGGGATAGGGATGAGATCTCATGATAGAGGAGTTTGACCCAAAAGTGATGACTAGTGGAATAATGATAGAAACAAGGTTGGTATAGTTTTAATTGATTGAGAAGTTATTTAATTGATTAGACTAAATTATTAAAATTGGAATAAAATTTGATTGGTGAGGACCAATTTATGTGTCTAAGTATAAAATAGGTATAGATATGTGTGTGACATAGGAGGTGGATGATGTAGTAAGAGAGTAAAGCTTGTGTGATGTAGAAGATATCATTTTTATGATTCCATGAAACAAAATGGTTTACAAAATGAGCTACAAGATTAAAGTTATAGGCAAAATGATATTTTGCTTTGGATGAATTTTTTTTTTATGTAGGAAAGTTAGGTTGATTCTTGATTCATTTGCACATTGACTAGTTTGAGATTTCAAACTCTAGAGTAGGAGATATGATAAGGAGATGACCAGTAGCCATGACCTAATTTGAGAATTTGGTAGCTCAAGTTGAGGTTGGTGGGGAGATTACCCTAGTAAGTAGTTAAAATGCATGATTTTTGCCTATTTAGAATCCTATTTTTGTTTTTGAGTTATTTTGAAGTGTTTTAATAAATTTTCACTAGTTCTAGTGCTCCTATCTAGGAGTCAACACTCCTATCTAGTGTTCATTACTATTGTTTAGGTTTTGGTGTTGTTTTCTAGTGATAGTGTCCTTTTATAGCACTATTGTCCACTAGGGCTAGTTTTTAGGGATTTTGAGTTGTTTCTTAATGTTTTGTAGCTTATCTATTCTACTTGGCATGGTTGAGTGACATATATGCTATTTTCTATTATCTTGTAGGGTGAGGTATGGATGATGGAGTTTTGTAAAGGATATGTAATGGAGACACTAAGATTATTACCTTTGTCATTTGATGAAATATCTATGATGGATAGGGTAGGGTTAGGTCATGTATGTGACCTAAGTATTATGTAATGGGATACGTATTTGATTACCACCTTATTCAAGAGGTAGAATGTAGAAACATGTACTTTTTAGCTTCTTACTAGAGATATTATGATTACTCTAGAGGATGTGTATCATATTCTACATTTGTTGGTTAATAAACATTAGGTGACATTATAAGATGACATAGGTGTGGATGCTATTGATTGTACATCCTTGTATTTTATTGGTGTGCCCTCAGGAATACATAGGAGAGGTAGTGATAGTGATGTATTATTGTCAGTTATTGTGCAATCAAGTGTTTCACATCTCTATAAGTGGTCGTTCATATTGTTGGATTAAATTTTTGTTGTGGATGGGAGTGGGGTGTTGATTGCATTGAAGATATATAGGATCACGCACAATAGATAGGTTTATGGAACTATGTTCTCATGGGGTAGGACTATGATTTCCCACTTATACAAGCATCTTTACAAGTTTACTCAAGAGGCATTTAGTGGTGGTGTGAGAGCATCTACTTTATTGCATTATTGGGCTTATGAGCACATAACAGTTGTGTAGTCAATAAGATTATCAAGGGAGAGGTGGGCACCTCCATAGCCATTTTAAGAGTGGTGGATGATTATGTTAGCTATTTTATCTCCTGGGATAGATTGCTTTAGACAAGTTTTAGATAGACCGGTGGCTCAGGATATCATATGGAGGCCCTATAGAGTATTCCTTGGGTGGCCTGAGGATGGAGTGTAGTTGTATATATGAGGGTTATTTGTTGGTTACATGACCACTGGGTTGGATTGTATGAGTGCTTTCAATATGATCATGTGATTATATAGTTTTGGGTACCATAGGATGTGACCCTACAATAAGGGTGTGGGTGAGGAGTGCATAAGCACCAATACGGGTAGGATCTCATGGGAGACCTATTAAGGTTGAGTTAGCACCATTACCTTTAGATGTGCAAGATGTGGCTATAGATATTCTTGATGTAGATTATGTTAGATGTATAGATTCATATACCACATGGTGGATGATGCATTGATGGGCTCTATTATATCCTATTGGTAGAGGAGATGCCCCCAAGTATGAGGATCCTACATCAATCCAGATGATGGGAGGGCATTGATTAACATTTGAATTGTGTACAAGTTTATTATTATTATAAGTTGTTTGTAAAATGTATATCTAATTTAGTGTTGTAATTTTTCATGAAAGTAGAGTGGGAGGCACTCAAGATGAAGCACCTACTAGGGGAGGAGGTGGAGATGATGGGTTCTAGGAGACCATCATGGAGTCAACACTCTAAGAGCTCATGTGACATGTTCTTAATGATGTGGTAAAGGAGGGTTTGATATAATGAGTGTCAATTATAGTTGGTGTTTATGCTTATTTGTTTGATAGAGCTTCTATAATGATAATCTCATATGTTAGAGTAGGAAGAGAGAGAAATGAGTTGAGGATTAAGCTAAATAGGCATAGGATGCCTCCACCTAATTATGGATTGATGAGTACATAGGTTATGGATGAGTATACAAAATTTTATAGGTGGTATGTAGACTTATACAAGGATCATGGGTAGTTATTAGAGTGAGAGAGCTGGTGTAAGAGGCATTTGGGAGCTTGAGGACGTATGAGGTCATTGAGTGTTAGGCTAGACTCTGGGACTAATATTAGAGGAGAGAGTGAGACTGAGGGTGAGGGCATGATGCCCATTCATGATTGATGGTATATTGATCAGATGTAAATGTGTTTAAAACATTTATATATATGTATGGACATTATTTGGATTTTGACTCATGCATACTATGTTATGGGATTTGAAATATATTGTTATATTCATTGCATATGGTTGTTTTTAAAAGTAGTTCATTTGGCATTGATTTTGAGGCTATGTATGTTTGGTAAAATTATACTTAGGATAAGTGATTTGATTGTTTTGATAAGTGTGATGCTAGGTTTGTATTTTTATTTGTATGTAAGTAAAAAAAATTATTTGGTTTTTAATTATATGTGGGTAAAAAAATTGTTGGTTTTGTAATTGGGAAATTGTTGGGATGAATTGAGTTGGTTTGAGATTGATAAATTATTTGGATAATTTGATTTAGTTTAAGATGGGTAAATTTTTTGGATAATTTGAGTTGGTTTTAATGTTGGTAAAATAGGATTTGGTAATATCTATATTTTGATAAGCTAGTTTTGGCTATGGATAGTTATTGGGAATGAGGGATGTTAGTTGTTAGTATATGGGGATGTAAGATAGCAATTTGTGCATATTAATTATGTTAGAGTGGCTCAAGAATACAAAGGATAGATAGACCATTAGCTCCATCATTGACTTGCTAAATAAATATCTGAAATAATGTTGGTATGAATGTGCATCATATCACTCTATGTTGTATCACTATCTGAACCTCGATGGCCAATTGAAAAAGTACCCATACTGCTCATGTCATGTAGGAATATGCTTTATATTTGATACTATCTATTGTTTACTAATTATATCTAGATGTGGAAATTATTTAAAATGTAACTTTATTGGATGTGTAACAAGAACTATGTGTTGTGAAGAAGGATCATCTATCTATAATCATATATCTTATGGCCTCTATTGTGATGTGTATGACTAAGCAATAGATTGAGATGGAGCTGAAACCTATGATGGGGTCTCATTTGATCTTAATCATAGTAGATTTCTACATGAGATAGGACCTATAAAATATGGTTGTAGTGTATATTTCTCATGATCAATACTTTATGATGTGGGTTTATTTAATCTTAACCATAGAGGATTAATACATGAGATAAGACCCAAAAAATCTAGCTATAATGAATATTTCTCATGATTAGTACTATATTGTAGTGCCTATGACTCTGATAGATATGTATATGGAACTGCACTATGTACTCCTCAGACTATAGTGTTATACATAGGCTACTCTCATTGTACTAGTTTCCAAACCTTTTCAATAGGTGGAATAAGAGATCTTCTATGAGACTATATCCTAGAACCTGCACTTATATCATGATGAGTGATCAATGATTCCTATGAAGGAATATCTTATAATGACTCAATCATGGATGAATGAGGTCTATGCTTCCCTAATGAAGGAGATCTTGGTGCCCTCGATGTGAATGTTATGATGCCATTATCAACACATCTATTCATGCAATCTCTGATTCTATAACAATCATTATCTTTGTGTCCATTGATATGATGATGGTTATAAAAAGGCCAATAAGGATATTTCTATAGGAGATGTGGATCTCATCAATGAGTAGAATGCAATGTGATTAACCTCCTATATAATAGTGTTGATAATATGACACTTGGGTTATCCCATTGTTGAATGAAATTATAGTGGTTCCTTGTTATTCTCTATAATGCATACTATAGGTTATATTCTAGAGACTGGCTCTTTATTCTTAACTGGTTGCTTTTTTGGTTGTGGTCTCGTATCTTGTTTAGGACATGGTGGATGTTAGATTCTAGGAGCTATAGATATTGATGTGGAATCTATATTAATCCAATCAACTGAATCTACCTCAATCAATCCCAATTTATTTTCCAAAGATAGAAATGTATAACATAAGTGCCTGAAAGAGGACTCAGTCTGATATAGTAGATTATTGAGTAGAGGTTATCATAGCCCCTTAATAAAGATATGTTGAATATCAAAATATACTAGTTTGTATATCAATCTTAACATGTGATTATTGAATTGTAAGATATAATCACTAACTAGATCTGAAGTATTCTGATGTAAAGTTGCAAGTTTCTCATATGTAACATGAAGGCTCATATTTGTTATGTAATATCTAAGAAATGCCTCTTATAATTCATCATATGTATGCAAGGAACCAATGGGGAATATATGAAAGAACCAATTATGTGCTTCCCCCACTAATGTCTATTGGAATAACTTGAGTAGAATCAAAAGACTCGCATTAGATGGAAAAGCCTTTTGAAAGGTTTGAATGTGTACAAATAGATCTCTAGTTCCATCAAAGTGAGGCACTGATGGTATCTAGAAATGCTTAGGCAATGAAGATTTTATAAATGTCTTCAGAAGAGGGTTACCATGTAAATCATTATCATCCATACAAAACTTATAGGCCTTATTTTCCAAGGTAAGGAGATGTACTTGGTGTTGTAATTCACCAACTACATGAATTAAAGAGATAATATTTTGGGATGGTACATTACCATCTTGAAATGGTTCATTTAATCATTGAATTTGATTGTTAATTTTAGCCATAGGAATGTTACATTTAGCAATTGGATCATAAAGAGGGGGTGTGCTCACTTGAACCTTGGGAGTAATGGTAACTTGGACCTTACTAGAGGGATGTGGGCTACCATTCTTTTTAGGTGAAGAGTGAGAACTGGATTCTAATATAGTGAGGGGTAGCTTGGAAAATTCAATGGTAGTTTTATGTTTTAGTGTGTCACATTCTAGTTAAGTAGAAGATGTGCTATAAGCATGAACATGTGCATTATTTGAAATAGAATCATGCATATAAGTAGAAATAACATTTGGAAGTGCATTATGTTTGAGAGGAGTGAGAGAAGAGTTAGAAATATGAGATGCATATTCTTCTTCACTATGTGCATAATAATCATCATTGTTCCATTCATTGTCATCATTGGAATATTTCTCATAATCACTCTCATTTTCATTTTCATTTTTATGTCCACTATCATATTCATTATCACTTTCATTGTAACTAGGGAGAGGTGTAAGAGAATAATTTAATTCTTTTCTAATATGCAATAAAGTATCATTTGAAATTGGAATATCATGTGCATCTATGTTATCCCTAGATGGAGTGTATGCATTTTTTTCATGTGAAATATGATAAATAAGAGAAAAAGAGTTTTAATTTAGAAATTCTTTTGATAAAGTAGGGTTAAGAGCATGAGATTCATCATTTGGATTATGCATTGAAAATTTTATTCTATTGTGTTTATATTTTTGTAATTTGAACATATAAGTAGAAAAATAAAGAGAGAGATTAGTTTCACATGGAAGAAAATTATAACCAATAAGAGTTTCACTTAGAGGTGTATGACTAATTTATTTATTTGGTGCATTGTGCATAGGAGAATTAGGTGAAAAGTACATTTCCCATTAATCAAAATTATTTTCTTTAGAAGAGGGAATAAAAGAGATAGGTTTGAGAGAAGAAGATGCATCTACTTGTACTTCACTCTCACTATCACATATATCATCATATTCCTCATTACAATAATAGTAATTATCTTTATTGTAAATGAAATCATTTTCCACATTTTTAGCTAATGTGTAATTTTGCAAATTTTTCCATTCATTGTCATAATTACGAGAAAAAATTATAAATTTATCTATTGGATGAGAGGGAAGAAGTGTCTTAGTGGCAATTTTATTTCTTTCACCAAAAAGAGTGTGTCAAAGTATTATTAAGTAAATGGATGCAAAAATAACTAATAACATAGAGAATTTGAAATTATGTTTGATAAAGTAAACAATTTAGAAAAATTTCAAATTATTTTTCTAAAAATTGCAAGGGAGTAAAACTTGGGGATTGAGGACCTAGATTGGAAATCTAGGATTTTGAGCTAGGGTTTTGAAATTTTTGAAAATTATGCCAATAATTTAAGATCTAAAATTAAATTTGAATAGAATAAATGCACAAAAATTAATACATAAATCAAATATTTGAAATTAAATTTTTGCACAAGGAAACTAATAATATTTAAATTTTAAAATTATTTTTGACAAATTAAACAATTTGAAAAAATTCCAAAATATTTTTCTAAATTTTACAAGGCTTGGGGTTTGAGGACCTAGTTTGGAAATCTAGGGTTTTAATTTTTTTTGAAAATTATGCCAATAATTTAAATTCTAAAAAATAGTTTTGAATAGAATAAATGTAAAAAAAAATATATACAAAAATAAAAATTTTGAAAGTTAATTTTTGCACAAAATATGAAGGAAAAACCATAAGTGAACCTACGGTTTTAGATTTGTTCAAAGTAAGTCAGGTTCACCAAAATGTTTTATCATTTTTTTTGGAAAATTATTTTTAGTTCCTAAATAATAAGGGGTATAGGTTAAGGGGAAAAATATAGTTTAATATGAGAAAACAAAAAAAATTATCTTATAATTTACATGAGGAAGAGAAATAAACTTATCTAAAAATGGGCTGAAATGAATGATTCAGGAGCTAGAAATTGAGGTGCAAGATTGGAACACTATATTTAATCTATATCTAGCCTTCATTTTATGATTGAATAAGAGTGTTTAAAGTGGATAGGAGTATCACTAGCTGTTGTAGTCTACCTCTGTCACTATTTTCATAGAGATCTAAGCTTTTGAGGTATTGTTTACCACCTCAATGTGAGCCTGTGTATCAAATTTTGGAGGTTAGAAGTTAACAGAGATAGATTTATGCCCATTTCAATATCCAAACCTTATATTCATCTAAATAGATACAAATTAACAATAAATGCATTAAAAATAAAAGGGGGAAAAACTAGGTTAGAGGAAGAATGATCGCATGATCTAAAACCCCTATTATCTTGATCGCTGCCTACATTAACCTTCAAGCTAGGGTCTCAAATAAAATTTAGTTATCCCTTAGGTAATGTGCATAATCAATGTGAATATTATATGCAAAAATTACTTTTTCCTAGGCCTTTCCTTGATCAAGCATGCAAGTCTATGCGTGATGCAAAATGTTGAGCTATACTATTGGCTAATTTTTTGTATATAATATGTTAAAGTAGGAAGTACTTTATATAGGAGACTCTTCATTTTAAATTTTTGAGATTTATTCATATTATCCAACATAAAAAATCTAAATAAAACTTAAGGTATGGGCTAAGAAGGGTTTAGGACTCATTAAGTAAGAAAAAATGACCATTGAATAGTAGCATTAGAAAGGATAGTAGCACTAGGCATTGTAGTCCTATAGGATTATATTATTTGGGACTCATAAAAATATGTTGGGATTGGTATAGACCAATTTTAGGGGTTCCTAGAGATATAGGTCAATTGACTAAGATAATAGAGAGGTGACAAACATGTAATAAACAAGACTATAGATAAGTAAAACAAAGACACGGATAATGTGAACAAGGCTCATATTCTCTAGTCGAAGTCTTTAATGAAAGGAGTGTGAAAAGACATGATATGTGTGGTTGCTTGACTAATTTAAGGTATATACAATAGTTATCACCATCTAGAGAGCTAGGAGGAGGAAGATAATAATATTTATCTAGTTTAATTTTTTCAAACACACCTAAAAGAAAGAGCATGAAGTATATGGAAACAAGGAGAACAAAAATCACATATACTATGCCTAAAAAACAAGATTTGGAAAAAATAAATAAATGTAGCAATCTAAAACTCTCAAATTTTGAAATCTTAGGGCAAGTTAGGGTTTGTTTTAATTAGACTTAGCGGTCGAGTTCACTAGAATGTTTCATTAAAAATGGGTCTTTACACAAATACCCTATAAAAATAAAAACCTTAAGTGTATTAATGTAATATTAATATATAACAAATGTAATACATTATTTATAATAAATTCATTCAATGATGTGTAATAAATATAAAAATTATTGTACAACTTAATGGATAAGGGTTAAAATAAAGCATATCTTATTTATTATTTGGCTTTGAATTATTATTTTTGCTCAGCTTCCTTCCAGTCTTGTAACTTATCTTTATGTTCCATTCATTTATTATTTTTATTTTTTTTCTTTCATAGATGGTAATACTCTGAACACTAACATTGATATTATTATCCTCCTATGAATTTTTATGTCTTTCCCCAAATATAGACTCTTTTTTATATCCAATAGTTACACCTTTTTGTGTTTTTTGTCACCTTTTGTATGCTCTATCTATATCAAGCACACATGATCCATATGACTATATATAGATCAAATCCTAGATCCTCCTTTTAGTTATTGAAACCTTGCCAAAAATGGGTTAGTAGGATCATAAATTTGATCTGACCTCAAGTACCTATCTATCAATGAACTCTACCTCCATATCCTATACTCCAAATAGGTCCTTATAAATATGTAGTTCTCACCTAAGTGTGTGCTTGTATTTGAATAATGATGTAGAATGATATCTATAAGGGCATACAATGATATAACTTTTAACTTGATAAATAGTACTCATGGGTTGTTATTTAAATGACTCAAAACTGTAATATGACTTCTCCTATGATTGATATAAAAATCAGGAATAATAGGCTACTATAACTTAGTTTTATAATTAATTGGATGAGTTTGAATGGGTGCTTGCTTGGTATTTTCTAGATGAATAAATGAGTTAGATTTAGCTTATATTTATACCACCTATTTTTAAAATATTATCATAGAAGGGTTAATCAAACATAATAGGCTAACCTATACACATTGAAAGTTTTGAAAATTTGAGTGATTATAAGGTACATATGTTTGTGTTAGAGAATGGATAGTAGCATATATCTTATTGTCCAAGTATGAATACAATTGTCTAGAAACATTGAAGGTTGTTAGAGGTTTCTAACTGGTAGTGAAGGATATATATTATATTTTAAGCTTATTTTGGGTTACTTGTTATATAAATAATCAAAATAAAGGGATCAGGTCAAAATGCAAGCATTTAGAAAAAAGAGATGGTGAACATGAGCCTTTTGATTGCAATAAAGGTCTAGAATTGAAGGTTAGAACCATGAGTGATATTTATCAATTGCATCAGACTAGTTTAACATATAAATATAGATTTAATCATATTAATTAAGCCACAAGTTAGCCACAGATATCCCTAGACACTTATAGGTTAAGGACATAATAACTACCAAATTAATTCCACTTCTCTTCACAAATATTTTTATTTCCACAAAATTTGTATTTCACTATCTTTTAGAATCTACAAATTATATATATATATATATATGCACCATCATATGTCATACATGTCTATATTTTTGATTAATTATTTAATTGGGCACAATATGTCTAATTTGATCTCTTTAAATTCCTTAACCTATTTATCCCTGAAACACTTGTAACAGAAAATGAAGAATTAATTGTATTGAAAAACCTCAAGTGAATTTTAACTATGTGCCTCACATGTTAAATCATACCTCATATAGTTATTATGTAATATGAGATAAAATGTCTATTTTCTTTCTTTAAGTATAATGCAGTTACATGGCATTTACTTAGTCATATTATGGTACAAGAAGCAATTATTAAACATTGAAATGAGTCATTATGTAAAAATTTAGAAATATCAATGGATTTATCCTTTATTCATGTTTTTTTAAATACTTATAGATGATTTTTATATATAGACATCTTTAGTTTAAACTAGAATTTTATTGGCACTCAATTTTAAAAAGAAAACATGCAACAAAAAAATTGTGGGTCTATACATTAAATTAGAGAGAAAGAACATAAAATAACCCACAAAATAGGAATGGATAGATTCAATGGTCCATTAATCCTAACAAGATAATATTCCATAAGATCAATGAGACCATCATGATAGAGAAAATAATAGAGGATGAAGAATACAGAAAAAGGAGGTCTATAAACACAAATAGAAATAAAAACACATAGAAATAAAGGAAATGAGATAAAATAGAGAAGAACAAAAGGTGGAAGAGCACACAAAAAACATATAATAAGATACTAACTTGAATAAATGGTTGACATGCATAAAACAATACTAAAAATATTAAAATAATAATCTTTGTACCAAAATTAGGTGTCTATAAAATTATGATGTAAGTTGTAGGTTAGTAGGAATCCTCCTATTCTTTTAAAATAAACCAAGGGTAAAAACTTTATTCAAAATCAAGAAAAATCATTACACAGACAATACCAGCTAAACCGGCCACCACAATACACCTGGATACCATAGCCCGATCAACCCTCCCTGTCCTCTGATAGGATCCTTTCCAAATTAATTCTGATATCCCTCGGCAACTGAATCTCTTCATCCACATGCCTCCCTTCTGTACCATCAGAAGCCCATCTGGCCAAACAATCTGCCACCTTATTCCATTCTCTCGAAACATGAGCAAAAATCACCGAATCCATACGTTGACTGATCTGTAAAATCTGCTGAACAACCAAGGATAACTGCCAATTCACATCACTAATTTTCTGATCATTGATCATATTGATCAAGATTAGCGAATTTGCCTCACATATCACTTTCCTCCAGCCAATCTCATAAGCACGTCGCATTACGTACAAAATGGCTAGCCCCTCCATACGGTTGACCGTCTGGTCTCCCCTATGTTCCAAAAAAATGAAAATCACCATTCCCAAAGCATCACGGGTAATTCCACCAATACCAGACGGACCAAGATTACCTCTAGATGATCCATCCATGTTGATTTTTAAAAAACCAGTAGGGGGAAGCGTCCACTTACCAGTTTGCTAAATTTTTTGCTGCATTCCCTCACCTCTCCTCACACACGCAGAGCTTGGTGTGAGTTTGCTTATTCCCAGTCTGTCCAACACTCTTGCATCGTCTCTGTTCATAGGCAGTGCAACCTCACTTTTTGCCTCCACTGACTCCTGAATCATTCTGCAAATTTTGCACCACACCTGAGCCGCTTCCAGCCTTTCATCACTAAAAATCCTCCTATTGTGCTCTAGCCAGACCTACCACAACAAGAAGATCAGTCCCACGTGCCAGACATCTTGCAAAAAGTGCATAGTAGTGGTTGGATGGTTTAGTTGCTACCAGAATTTAGCCAAGGAAAAAGCGCTGGCACCTCTGCATCTCCATGCCCCCCACCAGGCATTCTAAAGATGCCCTGTGAACTAACATTTAAAAAAAATGTGTGACAAATTCTCCTCCTCCTCACCACACAAAACACAGTGGGAAGGTCCAACAAAACCTCATTTGCACAAGTTATCCCACATCAGGCAGTGATTCCAAGCTAAAGTCCAAGCAAAACAATTGCATTTTGGCCATGAGAACTTGTTCTAGGTCCTCTTCCACCAAGTAACCTCCCTTCCTTCCCCAAATTTTTGTGCCACCAGCTCTTGGTACCCAGCAGAAATAATATATTTACCTTTGGGGTGTGGGAACCAGGCGAGCTCATCTGCCCCACCCAAGGCACAGAAATTACGCCTAGCTAAAATCCCCTTCAGCTCCATGCACTCCCTCTCCATATCTCTGACAGGCCAAACCTCTAAACTCTTCCATCTAGCTTCCATTAGCTGATCCTGCATATAAATTTTTTTGAAATCACTCACCTTATGCCAGCCAGCTTCACAAAACCTCTGTGAGAGAGCTTGAAGATGGGGGTACTAAAGCATGATGGGAGGAAAACCATCCCATGAGTCATGCCAGAACTGCGCTTCCATCCCTCCTTTACAAATCCAAAAAAGACCTCTTTTAATCAATGCAGCCCCCTTTTTAAGTGTGTCCCAAATCACTGACCCGCTCCCCAACAAACAATGCCGAGGTATGTCCTTGTGGGGGATCCCAGAGAGGTACTTGTGTGCTAGAACCTTGGCCCATATCTGGTCCTGCTCAATACACCATCTCTAGTATAGCTTGGCAGTGAGGGCCGTACTCGCCATCGTGGATTGTCTAAGACCCAATCCACCCAACCGCTTTGGGCTGCAGACAACATCCCAGCAGATAAGACTCCATTTGGTTGAGGACAAGTTCCCCACCCATAAAAACTGCCGAGCAAGAGAATCCAGATCCTGCACAAGACTAGCTGGCACCACCTGGAGCATGCACCTATAAAGGGGGAGAGCCTGGACCACTGACTGAATCAATTGTACCTGACCCATGAAAGATAGCCATCTGTGTGTCCAGTGATTCACCTTGGCATGAAATTTATTCAGGATAACCTGCCAAGACTCTCTCAACTGCCTCCCCATGGAAACAGGTATCCCCAGATACATAACTGGAAGACTACCAATCTAAAACTAGAGAATCTCAGCCACTCTCCTTTGAATAGCCAAAGGAGTATTAAAGAAGAATATGGATGATTTTTGCTCATTAATAACCTACCCCGAGGCCTCAAGATACTCGTCTAATCATCCACAAATATTTCTCGCCTCTCTGATGGTGGCCGCTCCCATCATGGCCACGTCATCCACAAACTGGAGGTGCGACAGAACTGGGAGATCACCGCCCCATCTCCATTCGAGAATCTCCCCCTCCCTCGTGAGCTCTCTTATTCTCTTGCCTAACCCCTCCACCAAAAGAAGGAACAAATAAGGGGATAAAGGGTCCCCCTGCCTCAGGCCCCTAGTAGCCCCAAACAATCTCGTGTGTTCTCCCTTAACCAAGACTGAGAATGAGGTCGAGGAAATGCAACTCATGACCCACTCAATCCACTCTCTCTCAAACCCAAAAGCCTGCAACACTCTCTGAAGAAAGGACCACCTCACCCTATCATACGCCTTAGACATATCTAGTTTGATAAACATAGCCTTCTCCTTAGCCTTGGACATTGAATGGACAGCCTCCGTAGCTAAGACAATAGCATCCAAAATTTGTTTGCCCTCCACAAAGCCGCTCTGCTCCTCTGCAACTAGCTTCTTTAGGCACTTCTTCAGTCTCTTAGTAATCAGATTCGTCAGAATTTTGTAAATAACGTTGCAGAGGGAGATGGGTCAGAATTGGCTGAGACGGTTCGCTCCCTCCTCCTTCAGAAAGAGAGCCAGGAAGGTGGAGTTCAAAGCTTGCAACATCTGCTTATTAGCTTGTGACTCCTGAACCACAGCTAATAAATCCTCCTTTATGATATCCCATAATTCCTGGTAAAACTGAATCGGAAAACCATCCGGTCTAGGGGCCTTACCTTTTTTCATCATGAAGACAACCCTCTTCAGCTCCTCAACCAAAACCAGGCGATTCAAATTTTCCTTCATGTCTTGGGACACTATCGAAGGAATACAAGAGAGTATCAAGTCCTCCTT
This sequence comes from Torreya grandis, assembly GCA_037957365.1. Lineage (NCBI taxonomy): Eukaryota > Viridiplantae > Streptophyta > Pinopsida > Cupressales > Taxaceae > Torreya > Torreya grandis. The sequence goes on along the minus strand of JARHVA010000742.1, from coordinate 2,961,929 downwards.
GGCCATGTCCCTCTGCCCTTCCTCCTGGAAAAGTCCACTAAAATATTGTTCAGCCTCATTACAGATATCTCTAATAGAAGAGACCACCTCCCCCCTATCAGTTACCAGAGAAGTAAGCACATTACCGTGATGCCTGGCTTTGACCGAATTGAAGAAGAACACTGTGTTCCTATCCCCCTCTTGTAGCCAATCATTCCTTGCCTTCTATTTCTAGAAAATCTCCTCTCTCAGTTCCCATTCCTTGAGGGTCCTTACCGCCTCCCCTTCTTTCCTCAATAAAGCCTCAGTCAGGCCCTCTTCTCTAATTAGTCTCGTGACACCATTCAGCTCCTCCTGCACCCTCTTTTTTTCTTGAAAGATGTTCCCAAAGCTCTGCCTATTCCATCTCTGCAACTGATATTTAATGAATTGGAGCTACTTAGCAAAAACATACATCACTGTCCCAAATGGAGGGCAGCCCGATCTCCACCATTCAGAGATACAGCCATACAAATCATGGTCTCGTAGCCACATAATCTGAAATTTGAAGGGTGGCTTATGTTGTTTGACCGCTAAAGAGATGCTGAGCCTAATTGGCCAATGGTCCGACCCCTACCAATCTAAAATCTCAAAACTAAGCGTCCACCTACCCCCCACCCAAAAATAGGACCCCATAAATCTGTCAAGCCACTCCGCTATAAAGGTGTTATCCAACCTCTTGTTATTCCATGTGAAGCACCCATTGCTTGGTTTAATGTGTACCAGATTAAGTTTCATCATCTTTTCATTAAGAAGAGAAGAAGATGGTTCTAATTTGATACTTCCACCCCTTTTTTCTGAGAGATCCATAATCGCATTGAAATCCCCCACTAGGATCCATGGAAAATAAGGGAACTCCTTACAGACCAGCTAAATGCTATTCCACACAACGATCTTACCTTACAAATCCGTGGGGCATAGATGTTTGACAATAGCACATACTCCCCTAAATTTGCACACAAGGCTACCATAGATAGCAGTGATCTGAAGGCCATCCAGACCACTGGTGTAACCTTCTTCAGATCCCAAAAACAAGCCAAGCCAACTACAGCCCCGTTAGCCCCAATGCATTGGCAGGACCCCTGACTCCATATCCTTGGGGCTATATCCATCATATACTCAACTGACACTTTGGTCTCTTGCACAAAGAGAATGTCCATATGTTGACCTCTGACTAACTCCCGAATAGCTTTTTGTTGAGGGCTTCTATTCAAGCCCCTAACATTCCATGATATCGTAATCATTTTGAGGGTGGCTGAAAGTGATCATCCAAGGTCTTCACCGACCCTGATTCAACCAAATTCTCCCCAATCATCTTAATTTGCTCTATTTCCTTCCTTCTACCCACTTTCCCACTTTTTTCTAAACCTCCTTTTCTGTTGTCCTTTTGTTGAATCCCCAGGCTAGGGGGAGTTTTCCTACGCTTTTCCTCCTCCTCCAATCCTGATTGTGATGCCTTATCTCTATTGCCCCCTGCTTGATATCTCCCTTCAATCAATTCTGCTAAGCTTTGCACTTTTCCTTATCCCTCCATCATCTCAGTTAAGGACGCTTCACCTATTTCCTTCGATGGCAAAGAGACAACCTACGCCACCTGGCCATCCTCCTCCATTAGCGCCTCTCCAACAACCAGGCCTGGATTACTTTTCTGCTGTCCCAACTCCTCCAAAATCTCAAATCGGTTAAAGGAGTCTACCTCTTGCCTCTCTAAGAAGGTCCTCTTATATCCCTTACTTCTACTCCTAGTCTTTGCCTGCATGAGTCTGTCTGGGTCCTTCCTCCTGCCCCCTCCAGTCTCTTTCCTTTTTTCCTCAGCTATTGTCCTATTCATGGGAGGCAAGGGAGAAGGCTGTTGTTCATCCCTTGAATTTTTTGGGCATTTCCTTACCAAATGTCCATACTCATGGCATAGACGGCATCGGAAGGGCAATGTCTCATAATCCAATTATTTTATCCATGAGTACTCACCTGCACACATTTCCACTGCATCTGGTAACAGCTTGCTTAAATCAATCTCTACACATATTCGGGCATATGTCATGATCTTCTTTCCTAGAGTTTGTGAGGACAGCCCCACCAGTTTTCCTATTAATGAAGCTATCATCACCAGGACATCCTCCCTGCAACATTCCATCGGTATTCATGGGAGGCGCACCCACACTGGCACCCTATTTGGAAGCTCCTCTGTAGGGTTAAACCCAGCATGCCATGGCTTCAGAAAAATACTTGCCTGGTTATAAAAGTATGGCCCACCTTCAAACACCCTATTTCTATCCTCCAGGCAGTTGAAAGTAACCATAAAAAAGCTGTTAGCCAGTAACATCAGTTCCATTTCCCCTACCGGCTCCCACACCCTGTGAGCCCAGCTTTCCAAAAAAGGTACAAATACTTTCAATCCCATGAATTTTCAATATAAGGAATGTTTGGAGAAGTACTCAACATCCTCCTCTATCATTTTATAAGGGATAACCAGTTTCAGTCTCTCATTTCACCTTTCCAGGCAACCATTTACCTTAGAGATTCTTGACCCTCCTGCTGAACCACTGCCCTGCGCCCCTGGGTACTGCTGTTCATCAATCACCTCTTTCATTCTTACATCCTGCACCGGAGAGCTTCTGCATACAACTTCCCTGAAGCTTCTTTCCCCTCTAAAATTCTTCTGACCCTGCTGATCCATTTCACCTGTTCAGCCCAGCTCTTCTTCCTCCTAGTTGCCTCTACGTTTTCCCCTACCCACCTAACGTCTTGTTGTACCTACAAACACCCAACGAAAGGCTCCCACCAGCTAGGGCATGGCTTCCCTAGCTGAACTGCGCATTGCAGTGCATGCCCAAGTTCACCATCGCGTCTCCACCGTCATCAAATCGGAATCCTCCTATTCTTGCTTCTTGTTTTCTCCCATTTGATTGTGTCTTAATTGTTCCTCTTAAATATTTCCATTATTTTATTCATTTATTTATTGAGATATGATTTATTATTATTTCTTTTTCACCTTATCCTTTTTTTGTAGTCTATTAAAATATGATTAAATATTAAAAAAAGAAAAAAAAAATTAATATTTGTATACTACATGGCTATAAATTGATACATATCATGCTCATATTATTGATTTATAGGTTTGTATATCCATTATCACACACACTATTCTTATGCTATCTTATGAGATGGATGAAGGACGTATAGGTTACATATGATCATATATTTACACATGATTGTAGCTTCATTACAACCATAGTCAAGGGCATTCTCACAATATGGTCATACCTATATTGGGGGAATATTTTAAATGGGTTTAAGGTTATATCCTTCTTAATTTCTATTTTAATATATAGATTTATATTTTAACATATAAATATATTTTTCCAACTTACACCTTACGTATTGTGTTAGATGGACGCATTTTGTGTTTTCTATGTGCCCTATGCTTTCACATTTTATTAAACATTCAAGCTTGTAAATTTTTTTTTAAATGATTTTACATGTTATTATTCACATATTTTCTATTATTGTCTTATATTTTTCATGTCTATGTAATTTTTTGCTTGTGGGTCACATTTTACTATATGTGTCATTACATGATTGTGTTTGATTGCATTGCCTATACTATGTGATATCATATGTTTAGTGTCATGATCCATATAATGTATGATACTTATTATGTTATATTATTATTTTTTATTTGGATCCCATGGTCTCTACCATGTATCAATTAAGGCATGTCATTATTATGTGTGTGATTTATTTTTATATCTCTCTCTTAGGGGTACATTGTTACATCATGCCATAACACTTTCCCTTATTTATGATACATCAGGTCATATCAATTATCTTTATCCTTTTTAAAATTATTAAATATAAATTATCATTAAGTGGATCATATCCACACACTTATATATTTTACTATCTATACATTTCCATTAAGGAATCATACCGATACATTATCCTTCAACATCATTGATCATATCTTACTTACATGTAATTTACTACATTGATGTACCTATTGATCCTACATTTATTATATCAGGACATCCTATGTCCTCCACATATTTAGTCACATGAACATAACTATATTGGGTGATTTCATATATATATATATATATATATATATAATACATACATATATTCCACATTGGCTTGCATCATATATATATATATATATATATATATATATATATATATATATATATGTATGTATGTATGTATGTATACATATATACACACATACATATATATGTATATATATACATACACATACATATATATATGTGTGTGTGTGTGTGTTTGTATATATATATATATATATATATATATATATATATATATATATATATATATATATATATATATATATATATATATATATATATATATAGATATATATATATATGTATGTATGTATGTATGTATGCATGTATGTATATGTATATATGTATGTGTGTGTGTACACACACACACATATACATATACATACATGCATACATACATACATACATACATATATATATATATATATATATATATATATATATATATATATATATATATATATATATGTATATATATATATATATGTATGTATGTATGTATGCATGTATGTATATGTATGTATGTGTGTATATATGTATATATGTATGTATGTATGTATATGTATGTATGTGTGTATATATGTATATATACACACTTACATACATACATACATACATATATATATATATATATATATATATATATACATATATATACATATACATATATATATGTATGTATATTTGTCTGTGTGTGTGTGTGTGTGTGTGTGTGTGTGTGTGTGTGTGTGTGTGTGTGTGTATACATACATACATATATTCCACATTGGCCTATATCATAATTTTCCACTCTTCACCATGTACTATCAGGACATATCACTTGTCCCTCCCTCATCTAATTACATGCTCACATGGGTCACATATTCTTATCAACTCTTACATGATGACATCATTATATAATTACATATATGTTTTACAAATGTACTTTTAGTGATAATAAAAATTGCTTATTTTAATATGTTACACACAATTTTTTTGATCATTTTATTTTAAGATGAGTGATTTGTAGGATTGTACCTCACCTCGAAAGTGGGAAATATATCCATTTATTCTATTGCCACTTTCATATTTATAAAATTATAGATAAGTTATCGAGAGTCACCCAATATATTACTAGATGTATATTTCTCTTATCAATAAGTATATTTCCTCCCATGTTGTTAAATACCATATTTCAAGAGTATTTTAATTTTATATTTGAATTATGTTGAATAATTTTCATGTTTTACACTCATATAGACTATACATGTATATTAAGGCATTATGGGTGTATTTTTGGGTGAGCTCAACCCATGTTTTATATAAATTAATGTACCTTAAATTTTTGATTTACCCTAATGCATGTGTGAATATTTTAGGCATGTCAATAATGATAATTTTAAGGTGGTATTCAATAAGATGGGTTTATACAATAAGGAATAATTGGGTATTTCCCATAAGAGTTTTCCAAGTGAAATATAATGTATTATTTATTTTTATGTGTATGAAATTTATTATATTTTGTTTTTAGAATAAATATTATATTAATATTACTTGTCTTACATTATTTTATCGTATCATTTCTCCATACTTGGTATAAAAATTAGGTTTTGTATTTGTTTTAAGATTTTGGATTTATTTTACCTATGATAAACTATTTATTAATTTGGATTTATATGCATGAGAGTATTTATTTGAAGGGAAATGTTGATGAGATTAAAGATAGTGATTTAACTTTTTAGTTTTTTACTAGTGTAAATCTTAGATTGTTAAAGGGTTTATTATGGAGGGTAAATATAGACATATATTACAAATAGCTAATTAAATTGATTTACCCAAAATAAAAAGTGTAAGGATAAGATTCACTTACCTGGAGTAAAATATGCATCATTGGATGGTAATGATGCTAAAACAAGTCGAGAATATAACCTAGAGCCCTTTCATTATGTAACTAGATCTTTGACTACCTTAGGATAGTAGTGTAGTTAGATGGATAATAGTGCACTTTGCTAGTGTTCAAAGCACTATGCCAATGTCTTTTTCTAGATAGGGGTATGAGACTTTTATGTATTTTATGAGGGGGCTTCAAGGTTTTATAGGTGTGCTTAGGACATTTTGATAATCCTTTTGTGTCCCTATTTGATTGATTTCCCTTCAAAACCCTAATGAACACCTAAACACGTGAAAAAACAAAAGAATCAAATTTAAAGGAATGGGGAAAATGGTTTACAAGATATTATGATTGTGTAATGTATAACCCTTAATATTCTAAAATATACCTACATTAAACCCAATGATAAGGGTATCAAATCACATGTAGTTCTCCCTTAGATAAAATGCATAATTAGTGCATATGATATGCTAGAATAACTTTTTTTAGGCACTTATTTGATCAAGCATGTAGATCTATGTGTGATATTGAGTTATATGTAATGTTGAGATATATTATTAACTAATTTTTATGTAATTATGTGCCAAAGTAGTAAGTTCTATATGTAAAATTCCTTGTGAAGTTCTTTATATAGAAAGTGATTTTATTTGATTTTAAGATGCTTGTTCATAGGCCAATAAGGTAAAAAGGTAGATGAAATCATAAGAATATCCTTGAAGGAAGGGTAAAGACCCAAAAGAAGATAAAAATGTGGTTGTTGGACAATAATGTTGAGGTGGACACTAACATGGTATGCTAATATCTAGGGTTGTACTATTGTCTTTTAGGCAAAAAATTGGGTTATAATTGTGATCAATAGGATAAGGGGGCCCTATTACTAGGATAGCATGACATAAAACCACTAAAGGTACAACAAGTAAGGAAAATAAGTCATAATAAGGACCCAAAATACCAAAGTGACCATTCAAACAAGACCTTCATTCAACATTAATAACTTTCTATGAAAGAGCTACAAAAGACATAATAATTGTGTTGTTTGAAAAAATTAGGGTGTGTATAATTGACCCCCTTTTATTCTAATAATGCAATGGAAATTAAAGTACTATATTAAAAATAAAATAAAAATGTTTACTTGTACTTACTTATGTGGATGTGTTCTAAATCTGGCCCATTTATTGGCCAAAGGAGTGGACATGTATTTATAATACTTGGTGTGAAGAGTAAATCCATAATATGGGTGTCCCCTATACTAAATATATGAAACTGATTAGATTGTGAAAAATAAATCCTTATTTTTCCCCACTATGATATGTAACTATCTATGAAGTAATATATAACTGTGTGGAACAAGCCCTACTTTCCCCCACTCTAACATGTAATGAAGTCTAAGAAATAATCTATGAATGTGGAAAAACAAGCCCTAAATTTTCCACTCTAACATGTAACTGAGTATGATAAGTTGATGTTCTCAGAGCTTAAAAATGTTACTTGACTTGCATCCTACAAAAACTAGTTTAATCTATGTTTTGTGAGAAACTATAGATCAATAGCTATATACATCTATATGACCCAATCTGGTGAAATCCTAGTGACAATTTGAGTGTAATCTAGTAATCTATGCATAAATAATGGTATAATTTTCCATTCCATCTATGTAACCTAGTGAAATCATGTGGGGTTGAGGACATTTGTCATGTATCATGCCACCAAACCTGATAAATGAATAATGTAACTATGTATCCTATACATAATGTTGAATGTATAGGAATGGTATACCATGTACATGCCCCCATAGTCATAATCTAAGTCTAGAGTTGTGTCAAAATCTTGTGTATAATCTAAGAATCTAAACTAGTATCATAGACCCTTGGATATCTTTGTCAAACTATGCATTTGGTTATGTGAGTATCTGAGTGTCTAAGTAAATAAAACTATGTCTATATATCTAAGTCAATCTTTGTATTTGAATATCTAAGCCAATTTATGTATCTAAATATCTAATTCAATTTATGTATCTAAATATATCTGTCGATCTATATTTGAGAAAATCTATGTATCTAAACTAATATGTGTATTTGATATCTAAGTCAATCTATGTATTTGAATATCTAAGTTAATTTGTGTATTTAAGACAATCTAGGTATCTAAATATCTGAGTCAATATGTGTATCTAAGTCATTGAATTAGGAAATTTGAGTTAATTATGTCATTGTGAATAGTGTATATATGTCTTGCACTTTTGGTGAGAGAGTTGAAACTAAGGTAAGGGTATAAAACCAAAAGTGATATTTGTATGCATGTTAGTGATAGTTAATGTTGATAATATGATTGCAATATTGATATTTTTTCAATCATGGAGGAATTATTTGTAAATTGGGACAATGATAGACTTGTGGTATATAGTGAGTTTACAAATAAAATATGATTTTTGTCATTTATAGATTCAAATAAAGTAGGATATAAGTGTAACTCATATAGTGTAATGTATATCATTATCAAGTCCCAAACATAATAAATGGATTAAAAATTAGAGCTACAGTTCTTGAGATATTGTGATTGGAATATTTGGGTAATAGCTGGAGAAATTTGGGCACAGGGGAAACCTTAAGTAGGTGGCATTTTTTAAAACATGGTATAAATATGTTGATTTATTTATTTAAAAAATCATTTAAACATTTTGATTTGAGATAATTATTGCTCTAAGCCTAGAAACATGTTGAGGAGATGAAAAATGAATGTGACTTGATAGAAGGAGGTGGAGGCACTCATTTAGGCCAATAAGGAGGTTACTCTAGTAAGGATCCCCTCATTTTACATTATTTTGACATGTTGATTATTATTTTTTATTATTTTTAGAGAATTTAGATAGTTTAGGGCCCTTTTTGGGAGGGTTACGATAGTGTCCCAAGGATAGTTCTAGTGTCCTAGGATATCGTACTATTATCCATAGACCATGCTAACATCTAGTGCTAGTGTATTATTTGTAGTGTTAATGTCCTATGGACTAAATACTATAATCTTTTGATTCTAAATTGCATTTAATGATTTTTTTAGTATGTATATTTGTCACTTGAAGATGTTAATGTCTGATTATATGTATTTTATAGGTGGATGTGAACTTGAGGGAGTTCCATAGTGGTTAGATGATTAAGTGATTATATGTGATTCCCTTGATAGATGATGAGAGAGAAGTGGTCAATAGGGTTGGTTTGGGTTATGTTGTATAACTTTAACTGATACCCTAGGATTTCCATATGATGACTGCATTATGTGAGTAGTGTAATTTTGATACATGTACATTTTGGCTACCCACTAGGGAGATTACTATTACCTTAGAAGATGTGTATAAGATACTTAGGTCACCCATTCCTAGTCAATAGAAAGTATTATAGGATGCATTTGGGTATGTAACTATAGACCAAGCCTCAAGGTATTTTATGGCCATATTTGTGAGGACCCATCATCAAGGGATTAGTAGTGATTTATTATTATCATTGATTACTATAGATAATGTTTCATGGTTATGGAGGTTTTTGGCAGTATTATTAGATTCATTTATTTGTATGGATGGTATCATTGTATCCATTTCATATAAGATGCATGGCATTGTGCAAGACATATAGGAGCACAAGAATGTATAATCATGGGGACACACTATGTTAACCCATGTGTATCAGTATTTATACTATTTTAATTAGGAGTTTTATGGTGGTGGGATCATATCCTTAACATTGTTACATTTTTGGGTTTATGATCACATTATAGTAGCTAGTCTTGAGGGGTTTTTACACGCAGATTAGGCACACCCAAAGGTATTTGTAGAGAGATAAATTATCAAAACTCTCATGTGATTTAATAACATGATGGAATGTTGATAAGTATTAGTTTGGGTGACACCCAAAGACATTATTTGGAGACCATATAGGGGATTTTAGGGTAGACCAAGGATGGGAGCTAGTTGAGATAGATTCAAGTGAGCTACTAGCTACATGACTATTGGGTTAGATTTTTTAAGATATTATAGTATGAGCAACTAACATGGTAGTTTTGTATAGTCTAAGATGTGCCTCTCACACCATGGGTTTGGGTGAGGAGTAGTCTCTCCCTAGTAATTCTAGATAGTATACCAAGACCCATTGTAACTGATTTATCTCTAATTTTAGTGATGGAATGAGATACTATGATAGAGATAGCTAATGTAGATAAAGTTAGGGCTACTAATGTGTTCTTATTATGGTGTGGATGACATAGATAGATTCCACTATTTTTAGGAGATGGGGTCGTTATGAAGGATTTACTAGATCTAGTGCCCATTAGATACATTGAGGGTATATTTTTATTAGGTAGTGGATCATTGGTTTGTTGAATTTGGTCTAATGTATTGTGTTGGTGTGCATGGGTGTAGGAGATGATGAATACTAGGATACCATTATTGAGGTTGTACTATAATATATGACATGAAATATTCCTATTTATGTCATGGATGATGGGCTAGTGGAGAGGGATAAAAGAGTTGAAGGCATCTATGCCCACCTATTTGATTGATCGGCCATTACCACTTTAGCATATAGTAGGAAACTATGAATAGAGATGAGGTAGTGCTAAGTTGGAGAGGTGAGTTATGACCCCACATAGTATTCTGGGTGTGGTAGGTAGTAAGATCATGGATGAGTATATTTTTTTTGTAGTAGGAGCATGTGGAATTGATGGTTGAGGTAGCGGTACTATGAGAGAGGGAACACAATCATAAAACTTTGTCTCGTTCTAGATCTATAAGGGATGTGGAAGCATCTAGTTCTAGTGTGTATGTATTTGAGAGTGAGGGTGATGAGGTTGGTCCTAGTGACCAAGACTTGATTATTGATTGATTATGTATTACTATATGAGAACTTGTTTCTGATTTATATATATGGGTCTGTTGTTACATGGACATCATGTTACTTGAAATTTTGATTTTTGGCATTGTGTATTTGAGTAAATTTTTGATTATATTAATTGATTATATATTGATATAAAAATTTATTATTATGTGTCTAGATAATGGTAATTGGTTGTAGTTGTATATAGATGTTTGAGTGGATATTGATATTGGATTAGGAGTGTTAGGTTTTAGTATTAATGACATATGAGTGTCATACTATATATAAGTGTGAATCATGTGACTATGACATGTATTATTTGAATCATTATGGTATACTAAATAAGTGACCATACTATTTTTATTATGTAGGTATAGAATTAAACTCTAGAACTGATATTGTTTATGGTGCACTATTGCTAGCTAAATTTGTAGACTATGTAGTAAATAACTTAATTAGTTATCTTACTGGAGCTATACTATATTGTGTATTATGTATTGAAAATATTTTCATTGGTTGTCATATTGTTTTTATATTATGACCTCAATTATATTTGGAAAATATATTAATTATTTTTCATACTAAAACTATGTTCTAATCTCTATGATCTTTGGCAAATATCTTAATCAGTTATCATACTAAAACTATGTTTTGATCTCTATGATCTCTAACAAATATCCTAATTGGTTATTTTACTAAAACTATGTTTATTTTATTTCCATTTTTTAACCATGTTTCCATAAGTAGGTTTATTTATGCGAACTAGTTTCCATCCCTTATAAATTTATGGTACATGAGATATCACATAAGCAGGTGTCCTAAAAACCACATGGCTCATATGATGAGTAACCAATGGCTCCTTGAAAGGAACCTCTTGGGGTAAATTTAGCAATAAAGGAATATGATCTAGGAGAGTGTGGAGAAGGAGATATGTATTACCCCCTTATGTGAATCTTATCATTCATCTATCAACATACTAGTCAATATGATCTTTGAGAGCACAACAACTATTGTCCCAATATCCATTGATTTGATGATAATTTCAAAATGGCTTATTCTTATTCTTTACAAATGATTTGTTAGATGGTAATTAGTAGTAGGAGGTGTGATCATCCCCTATCTAATAATTTAAATAAGATATCATGAGGCATATCTCTATCTTAAAATTATATAGCCCCTATGTTGTTGTCTTGTGCTCTACTTACTATAGGAGATACTCTATGAAGTGGCTCTTTGCATTTGTTGAGTATCTTTATTGGCTGTTTTTGTTCAACTTTTTCATTGATTATGGGTGGATTAGGTGCTTGTACCATAATAGATGACTATGATTATAAGAAATCTAAATCCAAATATGCCTTTGAATGTGTCTCAACTAGTCCCAACTTCTTCTCTAATGCCAAAGTTGTGTAACATAGATGTCAAAATGATTTATATGTATCATATAATAATTTATCACCTCTAGAAAAGGTGTAATGGGTCTTTAAATCTATTAACTAGTAGATCAACTATTGAATACATGATTTGAATCATAATATATAATCATCTATTTTTGACTCGCCCTGGTGTAGTGAAGGCAAGATCTCATACGTAACTTGAGGCCCCTTATTATAAATATAATTCATGATAAATACTTCTTCTAACTCATCATATGTATGTAGTAAACCATTGGGGAGTGAATTATGGAACTAATTTAGGTCCTCAGGCTCTAGAGTCTATGAAAATAATCTCAATAGAATCAAACTATGAGTGACATGTGTCATAGCCTTTCTAAAAGATTTAAGTTACAAGTATGGATCTCCATATTAATTAAAATTTGGTAATATTGGTATATGAAAATATTTTGATAATTTTGTATTGAATATTATGTGTGGGATATAATTTACATGGATAACATTAGACTCAACCTAAGAATAGTATACTCTACTTTCCAAGGTGAGATGGTATACTTGTTATTTTAAAGTACTTCTAACATGCATCAAAGATATGAACTCTTGTGGATGTATATCAACATCATCAAGAGATTTTTTTAAACCTTGAATATTATTATTAATTTTATCCATTAACACAATACTATTGACTATTTCAGCCACCAAGAGGCCTTAGGTACCTATATATAAAGAGGGGCACATTTTTTTATAACCAACTAGATAGATTCCCTTATAAGCATCATCATGATGTCTACATTGTAGGCATACAAGTGTGTTCATGTTTTAATTTAGAGCATGAGAAGCCTGAACATGGTTTCTACAAGTTGTGTTTGTAATACCTCTAGGCAGTCCTCAAGCATAAATAAAAATAGGTAGAGTTGTAGGTCATTGGGTTTTGGAGAGTTTTTAGACTATAAAAAAGATACAATCAGGTAAAAATGAGCCAAACAAATGCAATTATTTTTCAATTCATAGGGTAAATGTTGTAGGTTCTATTGTTTCCAAAGGGATAAGTCATAAATGCAAAAAGACTTAGCCTTTTTTCAAAAGACACCCTTTGCACTTTTTGGCAAGGAGAATAGTCTTCACATTTGTTTCAAAATATGAGTTAGATATTTTTTACAAAGGAGAGTCTCCATAAAACCCAAATACTTCACAATAATCATCTAAGTTTTTTAATCTTTGAGAAAAGTGCATCATGGCTAGTAAAAAATTTTACAATGATAATTTTTGTGAAGGCTTTAGGTCTTCAAAACAATTGTTGTGACAATATTTTTTTCAAGGTTTTATTTCTTTGGAATATTTATTCTAACAAAATCCAAGACAAAATATGTGAAATCAGAAGTCATGAAGAAGAGATAAAAACTCACTTTCACAAAAATTGTGTCAGATTTTTTTCACAAAAGTTGTAAGCAAAAGTTTTTAAAAAAAAATCCAAAGCCTAAAATAATCCCAAATAAATCTTTGTGATAATTTTTTAAGTGTTTGGTCTTGGAAAAAAAATGTTGTGAAGGCTAGTTGTAAATATTTTGAGAACAAATCTTTAAAAGACTAAAGTTTCAAAAGTAAAGCCTTGAAAAGTTTACAAATACTAAGTTTAGAACAAAAGTTTTGATAATAAAAATTTGAATACTTGGGTCTTCAAACAAAATTCATGATAATAAAATAGTCCAAATAAAAATTCACAAAAATAGTCCAAATAAAAATTCACAAAGAAGGGAAAGAAGCTCACACTTTTTCAATAATTATGTCATAAATTTTGTGTGATAAATCAATAAAAAAGTTATTAAGACCAAAAATACACAAAATTCACAAAGGCCTAAAGATAAGTGATATGCATGAATATGAAAACCCCAAGCACATAGTGATAGGAGTGCCCAATGAATATGAAAGTGTCAATCATCACTTATCATAGCCACAATTGAGCAATGAAAGAGTGATAAGTTTATAAGTGACAAAATGAGACCCCACAATCAAAAGGACATGGTGGCTATAAGTTCAGCAAAGCACTGGCTTAATATTGATGGCCTATTAGGTTGTCAAAATCATCAAAGGATGAAATTTTAATGTATAGGTAACCTAGCTGATAGGCCCACATCATAAATCTTGACCAAGGATTCAATGGAGATAACATGCCTAGTGACATAAAATTCATAGCAAATGAGATTAATCCACTTGTCTACCCTAGAAATATCCACATCATTAGTGTACCAACTTGAATTTGATGGCCCATCCAGCCATTAAAACTATCAAAGACATGAAGGTTTAAGGTAAAGTGGATGGTTACCATTTGAAGACTCCGAAAATGGACAAGGTGTCAAGAAATGTGAAAATAGTTAGATGCAAGTGTGGTTTTTAACTCTTTAATAAAGAAAGGAGGGAACTTTCAAGAGATGTATAATGAATCATTGAAGATAATGGAGAAACATTAATCCACCTTTCAAGAGAGCATGATAAAAGAAGGCCAACTCATGTTGGAGAGGAATATATAACTATTTTCTTTCATTTCATTAATGGTGTTACTAATCTCATGATTAGTTTAGAAGCATCATAGGATTCTTACAAATCATCCTTCTCTCTCTTCCCTATATTATCCTATATATAGTCTTGTATGGGAATGTGAAATCATCCTATAATTGGTTAAGTGGAAATCCCTACCAAAATAGATATTGATTCTTATTGTTGAAATGAATACAAGCTCATTTATGCCTTATCCATATTGCATTTAGTGTTCTTATGATGAATTGTTGATGAATGGTCATGACAGTGTTCAACTCCTTACATTTATCCTCTTCATTCTTACCTCTTTATGAGTAAGTCATATTCTTGTAGGTCATATGGTGCGTGTTAAGTAGTTTTAAAAAGTTTAAGTATGTAAATCTTCACTAGTGTCTTATTTTAGACCTATTGATTATCCCTCTTGATTAACACATTGGCTATTACCTCCATATTAAAATACTTATGTTGGAAGGACTGTTTGGAGTTGTGAAATCAGATTTTATTCTTTTTTACTCCATAGTATCAATCATAAAAAAGTAGAGGAAAATTGTAATTAGGTGCATCACCCATTTTTTCATTGCTTTCATCTTTCTCTCTCCCTTTTATTTGAAATTTGAGTAAGTGTAGCATTAATTTTAGGTGTAGCATCAAGGGAGCCAACCCTCTATAGAGATTCTCTTTAGTTATAGTCCACACATAGCCTTAGAAAGTTCTCATTGTGTGAATTCAGTGATGAGACCTAGAATACCTCCTCAAACGGTGCAACTCAAAGTGACAACATTTTTTGGCATGCCCAATGAGACCCAAATTCAAGAATATTGATCAATATTGGTGTTATACCTTACATACTTGTAGTTATTATATAATCTAAATTAAACATATGGTAATTAAGTGAGCTTTCAAGAATCCTAGTTGTAATATTAGTATCTAGTTTTCATGACAAATGTAACTACAGTATCCTATGCTAAGTGTACTCCTTTTGAGTTTCTATAATTACACTATCATTCATATAAGAAAAAAGATATTTTATACTCCACACCCTTATCAAAAAATATATTTTGTTAGATCTATCTTTAGAAAAGTTTTATCTACCTCCAACTTTCAAGATGCTAGTGCCTAGAAATAAATATTGTGTTCCTTTCAATGGTGGTATCCCTCTCAACCTAGCTCAAAATGATGATATATTTGTTTTTGCCCTTAAAAATGACCCACAATTTAATAGAAAGGATTTTACCACTCATATTTTTCATATAAGAGACATTGCTAATATATGTTCTATTTATCATGTGATACAAGAGAATGTGGAAATCAAATTACTAGCCACTTCATTCAAAGGGAAGGATATTAAGTGGTATAGAGGATTGAGTCATAATTCTATTGTTACTTAAGATGAATTTGGATAAAAATTATGTATGCATTTTGAGGATAAGAGTGATCACTTATCCTTGGTGGAGAAATTGATTATTATAAAAATGGATCCTTAAGAATTCATGGCTATTTTAAACTATATATTTCAAAAGACTTTGGATAGGATCCCAACCATATTCAAACCCACTAAAAAATATGAAATCTTATACTACTTGAGGGATTTGAACAATGACATAGAAGTAATGATTTAATAAATGGGGGGAACACATTGCCTGATGTATATGAGGTATAAATAAAGGCTGAGAATTGTCTTATCTAGGCTATTAATATTATTTTAAGAACTCATATGCCTTTGTTCCTACAATTTCATCCCTCTACTCCTCCCATAACTCTTGCATTGCCCACATTCGTTGTTATTCCTTTTCCAAACAATAAAGACAATGTTAACCCTACTCCTTATAATGACTTACATGAATTCAAGAATCTTATAAAAAAATTTAGCAATGAAATTGTAATAATTAAGAGGAAACAAGATCATAACTATAGTTCTTGCATCCCCACAACCAATTCATTCAGGCTAATAGACCTACTTTCCAAGGTAACTACCAAGGTCAAGGATAAATTACCAATGCTAGGCCTTAAAATAGATATAACCCAAATGTTATTATCTCTTCAAAATTAACTATTCATACTCAAAATAATATAGTCCAAGATTAGTCATGGTGTCTTCCTTATGATTAGGTCCAGAATTAGACAATGTACTCTAATGGTGTGTCCAATAAAACTTCAATGGTGGAAGGTGTTCAAGTTTCTCAAGGTCCACACTTTGAATCTACACCATAAGGAAAAGCTAATCAAGGTCAAGTTCAACATGATTCCACACTTGTATATTATTAAGGAGATTATTATGCAATGAATCAGTTTAGAGGCATAAGTAATGTTGATATTCCTATGACAACCAACACAAGAGCTAAAAAGAGAGAAACATAGCGTAACCAAGAGATAATTCAAGGACCTATCCTACTTTATCAAGTGTCTCAAGGGACAAATAGACATAATGCAACACCTAAAGTTCAATAAATATAAAAAAATCAGAATGTGAATGGTGTTCCTCTACAATAATCTTCATAAGCTCAAGATAGTGGTGTTACTCTTAAGGCATAGTCAAAGGTTGGTAGTTATTATATCAACATTGTTTATTAAATTAATAAATCACATGTGATTATGTGAATTTGGGAGACATTTTACATCCCTATAAAAAATATCTACTTTAAGAAGAGATATCTAACTTCAACCTTGTAGTTGGACCAATAATGAAATAGAAAGGAATCCTCATGAATGAAATTTAGCTTAAAGGAGGGAAGAAAGTCCAAATTGATAATCCTCCCAAATTATATCTTTATATCATTATAGGTTATTATTTGGTTCTTAATTTTGTGATTTATAGTGGTGTTAGAACTTTTGTAATGCCTAAACAAGTAGTTGATAATCTAGGCCTAAAATATGATCCAATCAACAAAGGAGTTTTACAATTGGATAGGATAGCCACCAAGAATTTAGGTATCATCAAAGGTATGAGCTTAACTTTGCATTCCCCCACCCCACTTTTTTAATTCTTAAATATGTCTTTGTAATAGATATACCACCCCACTTTTCTCTATGTCTATCTAGGGAGTTCACAACCAAGATTAAAGGATATTTATCATCATATTAGTCTTACATCATTTTTAGGACTAGGTATGACACCAAAATCAAGATAGAATCAAAACCAATTATTAAGAGTCATATAGAGCATTATGTGTCTAATACATCCAATGTTAATTAAATAATTATTGATTAAGGATATCTCCATGTTGATCAAAAACTAGTTGTTCCCTTGAAGTCATACCTAATCTATTTATTGATGGGTGGGGAACTAAGAATCATGAACATAATTTATATATGTTCATGGAAGAAGCAGGCCTAAGAGTGTATTTCTTACATGAGGAAGGTTGTTTCATTCTATATTTGGTCAATTCTAGTGAGCCCATGAATGGTATATGACAGTTATTCTTTGATGGATCTAGAAACAATATTGGTGTAGGAGGTGGTGCAATGTTAGTGTCTCCCTATAAATAAAGGTATTATACTACTTCCAAATTTAAATTTAGTTATAATTTCAATGTATAAAAATATGAAGCAGTTTTACATGCCCTACAATGGGATAAAAAAAGAGGAGTGAAGATATTACAAGTGTTTGGTAATAGTGAGTTGGTTATTTATAAAGTGAAGGGAAAAAATGTAACAAATAACTCCTTATTAAAGTCATACAAACATAGGGTGTGGGATATTATATAATATTTTGATGTTTTTAATATAAAATCCATTCCAAGAGAGGAAAATAGGCATGTTAAAAGGTTAGATGCAATTGGATCTTAGTTTGACATCTCTAATGAAATCAAGAGTTTAAGAAGTTAACCACATATCAAGGTAGTGGTAAGGCATTCAAATCCTGATAATGACATTAATTGGAAAGTCTTTAATAGTGAAAAATAGATAAATGCTTTTTATAAGAAAAATATAATTTTTATTTAAGAAACAAATCCAAGTTGAAGCAAAAATATGGTGATTAGATTATGAAAATAAGGTCAAATATATTTCATAAAGGCCTAGTGAAAATTGAAAGCATTTTCAATGATGATGATGATTAAATGAAGAAATATAAGATAAGCATATCTACTAAGCAAGATAATTATGAGAGGGTCACCATATTCAAAGATAAACTTATATCATTTGGAAAGGTATGTAACAAGGAAGATAGACTTTTATTCATTGAGTTATGTAAAGATTTTGTTGAAATATTTACTTGGGAGTATAGTGATCTCAAGGGTTTTGATCCTATCCTAGCTTAACACACTAGAAATATAGATACAAATGCCAAGCCAATAAGTCAATGGTAAAGACATATAAACCTAAGAATATATCCCCTAATGAATAAATAATTGACTAAGTTGATAGAGTCTAGCATCACCTTCCCCTTAAAACACTCATCTTGAGTTGCCAATCTAGTCCTTGTAAGGAAGAATAATGGAGAGATTAGATTGTATGTGGATTTTAGGGACTTAAATAGAGTTTCATTGAAGGATCATTATTTTTTGAATTATATGGAATAAATATTATATATGCTAATAAGTTTTTAATGTTTCTTTCTCCTTGATGGAAATTTAGGGTACAATTAGAATTTGGTGCAAGAGGAAGACCAATATAAAATAGCCTTTACCATAAAACTAAGACATGGAATTTTAAGGTTTGGTAAAAGAGATAGTGTTGATTTATCTTGATGATATCACTATTTTATTAAAGGATAAAAATGATCATTTAACTCATCTTAGATAGATATTTAAGAGGTGTAGACATCTGAGGGTCTCCGTGAATCCTAAAAAGTGTGTATTTGTAGTCCACAAAGGCAAACTCTTGGGACACATTATCTCCATGAAAGGTCTCTCCATATATCTTGAAAGGGTAAGTGTTATCTTGTCCTTATCATTACCTAAAAATAAGAAAGACTTAAAATGTTTCTTTGAAAAAATAAAATTCATTAGGAGGTTCATACCTAATTTTATTAATCTTGTCAAGCCTCTAAAAGCCATGTTGAAGAAAAATCAAACTCTTATCTAGACTATAAAAGGAAGGGATAGTTTTTGTGCCATCAAGCAAGCCATAGCTCAAGTTACAACATTATCAAACCCTAATTTAATGAAATACTTCACCTTATATGATTTGGTAAATAATGAAGTCATCTCGGCTATGTTGACACAATCAAATTAGGAAGGTCTTAAACAACCCATTAATTTTTTAAGCCAAGGGTTGGAAGACTATGAGGTGAGGTATAATTTTGTATAAAAGCAAGTGATTTCTATCATAATAAGCCTTAAAAAATTTAGACATATATTCTATAACAATAAAGTACATGTGATGGTGTCTCATCCAATCATCAAAGACTTCCTTTTGAGTAAAGACTTGAATGAGAAAATAAGTTGATTGCATTTTAGAATATGATGTGGATATCAAGGTTACCAAGTTGGTGAGAGGCAAGGGACTATGTGAGCACTTAGCATCAGAATTGAAAGAGAAAAGAGAACTATCCTATCACTCCAAAATGACACTAAAATTTTTGCACCTTTATCTACCATGAGTTGGACACAATACATGGTCAAATTTATCCAAACATGTGAGTGTCCATTAGGCCCAAACAAAGTTAAAATGAGACATTTCATATTTTAATACATCCCATATGTCCTTGTAGAGGGAATACTCTTTTATAAGGACCTTAGTGGAGTTATCCTAAGGTCTATAGAGGTTGATTAGGTTGAGAGAGTATTAGAAGAATTCCATTATGGGCCATCAGGTAGTCACATTGCACTAAGAACTATAGTAGAAAAAGTGATGAGATTTGGTTATTATTGGCCTATCTTATTTAAAGACTCATATGCATGGGTGAGAAAGTGTCAAAAGTGTTCCTTATTAATAGGAAAATATAATCTTGTATCCCTCCCTCTCCATCCCATTTAGGTAGATGAACCTTTCATGAAGTGGTGTTTGGATTTCATAGGTATGATCAATCCTCCTTCAGGTGCTAGTCATAAATAGATGTTTGAATAAAAATTATTACTTTAATAGATAGACAAAATTTGTGTCTCTCAAAGAATCTAATGAGACTAATGTGTTAGACTTATATGAAGGCATAATAACTAGATTTGGAGTAATTTATACACTTATCTTAGATAATGCAATGGATTTCCTTGGTACTAGGTTAAGTGAGTGGGTTGTGAAGCATGGAATCCACCTGAGTACCTCCAACTACTATCCTTAAGGGAATGGACTACCAGATTCCACAAATAAGAATCTAATCAGAGTTATCAAGAGAATTATGGAGTAAAATTAGAGAACACAACATTCAAAATTAAAGATAGCCTTATGGATGAACAATATTACTCCTAAAAGAGACATTAACAACTCCCCTACATGTTTGTCTATGGAAAATAAGCAAAACTACCCATCTCCCTTGAGTTACCATATCTAGAGCTTACACATCAACTTGAGATGATGGGCAGTGTTGCCATGGAGATTAGACTATTTGAGTTGATGGAATTAGAAGAAATAAAAGATCATGCAAGGTATAATATAGATTATCACCAAACTTGAAACAAGAGGTACTTTGAAAATAGAGATGTTCCAAGAACATTCCAAGAAGTTGATATTTTAATCAAATAAGATGAAGATAGGGCCAATCCTAAAATACACCAAAGTTTGATACTTTATGGAGTGGGCCCTATGTCATCACTCATTACAAGAAACACAATGTTTTTAATCTCTCAAAGCTAAATGGATAATTTTTACGTGTCCCAGTCAATGGGATACACCTTAAGCATTGATATTTAGGTCATTTTATCATATTGTACATAGTAGACCAGTCTTTGATTTTTCCAAGTGACTCTATTACATGTTTGTTTAGTAGAGTAATTTTTATGTTCACTAAATGTATCATGGCATAATGTGTGTGTCTCATTTTTTTTGTTTTGTTTTTGTCTTGAATGTATCTTTAGCTATTTAGTTTTGTTTTAAAAGATTATGTCATGTTCAATTTCAATTTGGTCTTTGAGAAAGTAGTGTTCACTGACTCCATGCCCAATGGATTGTTTAAGGCCACTAGTATAAATTTTTAGTAGGAAAATTATCCCTAGGAAGTCACCAAATCATTAGCTATTTAGCCACCAAGAGGCCTCAATAACCTATATAAAAAGAGGGGCACATTTTTTTCATAACTAGTCAGATAGAGTCCCCTACAAGCATCTTCATGGTGTCTAAATTGAAGGAATCAAAGTGTGCTAAAATTTCAATTTGGAGCATGAGAAGGGTAAACATAGTTTTTATAGGTTATGTTTGTAGAGCTTCTAGGCAATCTTCAAGCATAAAGCAAATATGGTAGAGTTACATTATGTTGCGTTTTGGAGAGGTTTTAGACTATTAAGATGATATAGGTAGGTCAAAATGAACTAAGAACATGATGTTATTTTTTAATGTATAGGGGAAATGTTTTAGGTTTTATTGTTTCTAAAGGGCAAAGTTAGAAATGCAAAAATACGTAGCATATTTTCAAAAGACAACATTAATGCTTTTTGGAAAGGAGAATAGTCTCCACATTTTTTTCAAAAGATGAGTTAGATAATTTTTTATAAAGGAGAGTCTACATAAAAATTAAAGACTTTGCAAGATTTGTTTGTGTTTTACTCTTTGGGAAAAGTGTGTCATAACTAATCAAAAATTTTACAATGAAAATTTTCACAAAGGCTTTAGGTCTTTGGAACATTGTTTGCAATGATAATTTCTACAAAGGTTTTAGGTATTTAGAATAATTATTCTAATAAAATCCAAGACAAATAATGTGAAATAAAAATTCATGAAGAAGAGAGAATTTCCTTTTCATAAGAATTATGTCAAAAATTTTGCATGAAATCTGTAGGCAAAAGTTACAAACAAAATTTTTGAATAAATGTTACAAACACAAGTTATGAACAAAATTTCCAATGCCTATATGAATCTCAAATAAATATTTTCAATATTTTAATAAGTGTTTGGTCTTTGAAAAAAATGTTTATAAAGATAATTAGAAATCTTGTGAGAATAAATATTCTAAAGACTAAGGTTGTGAAAGCTAAATCCTAATAAAAATTACAAATACTAAGTTTAGAACAAAATTATGACAATGTAATTACAAATACTTAGGTCTATGGAAAAAAATCATGACAACAAAATTCATGAAAATACTCCAAAGCAAAAGTCACAAAGGAGAAAGAAGCTCACACTTTCATAAGAATTGTGTTAAATATTTTATGTGAGAGCTTAGTAACAAAATTTGTGAAGACCAGGATGAAAAAAAAGTCATAAAGGCAAGCTAAGTGATATGTGTGAATATAAAAACCTAAATCACATAGTAGAATAAGTGCATAGTAAGTAGGAAAGTGTCAATCGACACATGGTAGAGTTGTAGCCAAGAAACAAAAGAGCAAGAAATTGCCAAGTTCAAAAATAAGACCCCACAAATAAAATTATAGGGTGAATACATGATCAATAAAGTACTAGATTAAAATTTATTTCCTATCACACTATCAAAACCATCAAAGGCTAAAATTTAACTACACAGGCAACCTAACTGATAGGCCCGTAACATAGATCTTGAACAGGTATCTAAATGAAATGACATGAATAGTGATGTGGAATTCATAATGAATGAGCTTGTGATATTTATCTACCCTAGAAAGTGCCACATCATCAATGCACCAACTTAAATTTGATGGCTTGTCTAGCCATAAAAAATATCCAAGCCATGAAGGTTGTAGGTAAAGTGGATAGCTACCATTTAAAGACTCCCAATGTGGACAAGGTGTCAAGAAACCTAAAAATAGTCACATGTGAGTGTGGGTTTTTAACTCCTCAATCAATAAAGGAGGAAAGTTTCAAGTGGTTGATAATGAATAATTTAAGATAATGGATAACTCCTACTCCACCTTTTAAGAGAGCATCATCAGAAAAAGGCCAACTCATATAGGAGAGAAATATATAACTATTTTTATGCATTTCATTGATGTTGTAACTGATCTCATGATTAGATGAGAACCATCATAGGCTTCTTACATGTCCTCCTTCTCTCCCTTCTCTATATTATCCTATATATACTCTTGTATGGGAATGTGAAAGCATCATCTAGCTAGTTAAGGCAAAATATCTAACAAAATTGATATTGATTTTTTCTGTTAAAGTGAATACAAATTCATTTATGCCTCTCCATCTTGAATTTAGTTTTCTTAAGATGAATTTTTGGTGAATGGTCATGATATTGTTTAGCTTCATTATAGTTTTCCTCTTCATTCTTGCCTCTTTGTGAGTAATTCATCTTCTTTCAAGTCATATGGTGTGTGTTAATTAGTTCATCAAAGGTTAAGTGTGGAAATATTCACTATTGTCTTATTTTAGACCTCTTGATTATCCATCTTGATTAATTCATTGGTTATAACCTCCATATTGAAATGCTTATGTTGAAAGCACTATTTAGATTTGTGAAATCAGATTTTAGTCCTATTTTAGTCTATAGTAGTAATCATAAACAAGTAGAGGAGATATATATAATTTGGTTCATCACCCCTTTTTTCCCATTGCTTTCATTTCTCTCCCTTTTCTTTGAAATTTGAGTAGGTATAGCATTAGTTTTAAGTATAACATCTATGGGGTCGACCCTCTAGAGATTATCTTTAGTTATAGGCCACCCATAGCCTTAGAGTTTTCCCATTGAATCAATTGAGTGAGGAGACCTGAAAAACCTCCTCAAAGGGTGCAAATCAAGGTGACAACAACTACATTAGGGAACATTGGTAGAGATAGTAAGTTTTATCAACATAACCTTTAAAGGAGTGATAACATGGACTTGGTGAGAGGTAAATTGTCTATCATCCTCATGGAGGTTAGTATAAGAAATGGGTTATAATATAGTAATGATGGGTGGGGGAGATTCATTGGTATATATTATATTTTTAATTGGTAAATTAGTATCACATGCTAAGGGAATGAAAGACACATGTTTATCATGTGAATGTAAACCATGTAAACGATAAACATGAGTATAAGTTCACACACTTTTATCTGAGGACATATTATTACTTAAATTCACATTAAATAAGAAATCAATCCCAACATGAGAGATGGGTGAAGTATAGAGAAGACTAGACTCAATTTTGTCTTGATTAAAGTCATATTAATTATTTTTCTTCCAAGTTTCATCAAAATCATAATTTATTTCACTTGTAAAGGTTAGAGTAGAATAACTATAATTTTCATGCTCAATAAGAGGAGTAGAATAAGATTTTATATTTTTTACTACTATGTAATATATCATCATGTTTAGGTGAAATGCAATTTGTATCTCCACTAGCTATGAGTGGAATGCATATGTTATCACTTTTTTCAATAATGGATTCAAGGGTAGAAGTAGCAATCATGTTTTCATTTGTCATATTATGACATGTAGTAAGAGAAGGATTAGATTGAATTATCCATATTTTTCATGAAATCAATAAATTGAGCTTGAAATGTAAAAGAAGGTGACAATATAATACCATCTACTTTGGTTTGTGAATCTATAAAACATGTAACATCATTTGCACTTAATTTTTTGAATTGAATTGGAAAAGGTGAACAAGATGTATCTAATTTATCCTCATTATCACTTTTATTGTCATGCTCATAGTAATCATCATATCCATCGTTAAAATAATAATCATCATCATTATAAATGAAATCATACTCATTATCATGTGCTAGTATATAATTTTGAAAATTGGTCCATTTATTTGTATAATTATGCCAAAAGTTTAGAAATTGGTCAACTAGTGAGGGGTAAGAGGTTCCCTATAATTCATTTTAAACTTACCACAAAAGAGAATGTAAAAATTGAACAATAATCAAACAATGGGGAGAAGATAATCTAACATAGATATATTTGAAAATATGTTATATATTCAGCCCAAAGTAGAGAAAAATTAAATAAATTTTCTTGGAACCCTAAGGGGTAATGTTTTTATATATGATGACCTAGTATGTGGATCTAGGGTTTGAAGGGTTTATATACAAAATTTAAAATATATTAAATTAATAAAACCCTAATAGAGGATTGATATGGATCAATTATGATGTGAAAAAAATTATGAAAAATTATAATATTTTAAACCCTAATTTGTTACACAAATAAATGGAGAATGCAAACCCTAGGTGTAACTAGGGTTCCTAAGAAATTTTTGAATTAAGTTAGCTTCACCAATGATTTAAATTTTTAGGTGTTTACTAGTGTATATCCTAGATTTTTAAATGGATTAGTATAGAGGGTAAATACATACATATATTAGAAATAGCTAATTAAATTGATTTACCCAAAATAACAAGTATAAGGAGAAGATTCACTTATTTGGAGTAAAACATGCATCCTTAGATGGTCATGATTCTAAAATAGATGAGGAAGATAGATTGGAACCCTTTAATTTTGGAACTATAACTTTGATTGCCTTAAGACAATAACACATTTAGAGGCAAAATAATGCACTATGATAGTGTCCAAAGCACCATACTAGTGTCCTTTTGTGGAAAGGGGTCTTGAGACTTATGGGGATGTTAAAAGGGGGATTTAAGGTTTTGTAGGTGTGCTTAAGAGCTTTTGATCATCCTTATGTGTCCTTGTTTGGTTAATTTCCATTTAAAACCCTAATAAACACATATACACAAGAAACAATAATGGAATCAAATTTAAAAGGAAGGGGAAAAGTGGGTTGTAGGATACTATGATCACATGATGTAGAACCCATACTATTCTGATTGCTTCTTAAATTAACCCCAATTATAGCGGTCTTATATTGCATGTAATTATCCCTTAAGGAACATGTATAATCAACACACATAGTATGATGAAATGAATTTTTATTAGGCCCTTATTTGATCAAGCATGTAGATCTATGTTTGATGTTGAATAATATGTAGAGTCTTGAGTTATACTATTGACTAATTTTTAAGTAATTATGTGCCAAAGTAGTAAGTGATATATTTAAAATTCCTTGTGAGGCTCTTTATATGTAAGGATATTTAATTTGAATGTAAGATGCTTATACATAAGATAACAATGGGAAAATATAGATAAAATTAGATGAAGGTACTTGAAGGAAGGGTAAGGACATTAAAAAATATAAAAATGTGACAATTGGATAATACCATTGAGGTGGACACTAGTGCAGTGAGTTATTATCCAAGGTTGCACTATTATCCTATAGGTAAAAAACTAGATTATGACAATGATAAAAAGTCTAGGGGGGTTGTTACTAGGATAACTTGACATAAGACCACTAGGGGTGAAACAAGTAGAGCAAATAATTCTTAATAAGGACCTAAAATACCAAAGTGGCCATGTGAACAATAGATCTTCATTCAACATTAAAAACTTCCTATGAAAGAGCTACAAAATACATAGTACTTGTGTTGCTTGACCAAATTAGGGTGTGTATATATAGATATCAAAAACTTCAATGGTTAATATTTCAACTTTTGAAATCTCATTATGAAATATATTCTTGTAGACAAAGATCATTGAGTTGTTGTATCAAGAGTGAAACCCATTGGTATAAAAGTACAATATTGATAAAATATAAATAAGAAGGTGAAAATTTTAATAATATTATATCTATTTGATTTAATTTTTTTTATTGTATTGAAAGATAAAACTTATAATAAACCAAGGGAAAAATTGAGGCCATTATATTGAAGACAAAGTCTCTAGTTAACAAATTGCTTCTTTGAAAGGAATTGTATTCATCGAGAATTAATGATGGTGAGTTTTTGATAGAACATCTAAATTCCTTCAATAATATGGTAAGTTAGTTAAATTCTATTGAATTTATAATGGATTAAGTATGAAATTATATCAATGTGATTTTTTTTATACATGACTCTTGGGATAATTTAGTTATGGAAATAATTAGTATTATACCAAATTAAAATTTGAGTATGTACTAACAACCTTATTATTAGAAGAAATGAGGTGTAAATACCTTGATCATTATCAAATAAAGTATGCCTTTTTGGATAGGTCATTCTCAATAAATAAATAAAAATAAGTCATGAAAATCAAATTCCAAAGGTAAATTTAAGACTACAACAAAGTATAAGATGAAATATTAGAACTGTAGTAAAATGGCATTTTAAGAAAGATTGTAGACCTAAAAATATTGAAAATGGTAACTCATATAATGATTATGATTATTCAAAAATAAATAATAATTAAGAAGACTCATGGGATCTATTCTTCATATCTTGAATCCCATATACATGCCATGAATTATGATCGATTGACTCGGGTGCCTATTTTCTTATGAGTCACCACAGGGAGTGATTATTTGAATATGAAAATATTAATGGAGACTATTAGGAGACAAATCAATGTACATGATTGTTTTTAAAGGGAAATTCAAGTTTTTATTTAAATGTAGAAGGATTAAAACCATTCTTGATGTTTTACACATTCTAGTTTTGGGTAGAAATGTAATGTCTATAATAATTATGAACGGTGTGGGTTTGAAAGTGTTATTTAAAAATAATTGTTGTAATATGGTCCATAAATCTATGGTAATGGAATGATGGGTATGCATTATAATTTTTTTCAATCTTGAGGTAAGAATTGTAAGTTACGGTTGGCATAGTTCTATTATTATTGACTTTAAAAATTAAATAGATTAGGCTCTTTTATTACTTGAATAAAAAGATAATACTTTAGAATTAGAGGATGGGTTATATAGGAGATAAATATATTATATCACTAAAAAATAAAGGTATGGTTGAAGGAATATTTTTTCATCTTTATATTTTTATTTATGAGAATATTGTGTATATGGAAACTGACTTGAGTAAAGTTTCCTAGTAATGCTACTGTAAAAAATGCTATTTTTTTATTTAATGCATACAAATTTGTTTGGATGTGTGAAATTTACATCAATATAAAATTATTAGATTATTTTATTTCATAGATGGATTATATAAAAACACATTGGTTTAAAATATTAATCATAAAATTTAGGTTTTTATCAATTACAAAGAAACTAGGGCTCTTGATTAAAATTAGACAAAATATAATTTTAAGGTCTTGAGAATTAATAATGGTGAATAATAATGCTCAAATTAAAATTTATGATAATATTGTGTATATGGAAACTGACTTGAGTAAAGTTTCGTAGTAATGCTACTATAAGAAATGTTATTTTTTATTTAATGCATACAAATTTGTTTGGATGTGTGAAATTTACATCAATATAAAATTATTAGATTATGTTATTTCATAGGTGGATGATATAAAAACACATGGGTTTATAATATTAATCATAAAATTTATGTTTTTATCAAGTTCAAATAAAATGAGGCTCTTGATTAAAATTAGACAAAATATAATTTTAAGGTCTTGAGAATTGATAATGGTGGAGAATAATACTCAAATGAATTTGAGAAATTATGTAAGGAATTTGGAATATAAAGAAAAAAATATGACTCCATATAACCCAAAAAAATGGAATTGTTTAAATAATCAATAGGAATCTGAAGGGAAAGGTGAGAAGCATTCATAGTATTATAGGATTATAAAGGACATTTTGGGTAGAAGTAGTCATGACTTCTTGATACCTAATCAATAGATCACCCATATAATCCCTAGTTGATAAAAGTCCACACGAAGCATGGAATAGTAATAAAACCTCTCTCAAACATCTTAGGGTCTTTGGTTGTGATGTCTATATGTATATTTTAAAAATAATAATTATGATAGATTATGAATTGGTTAAGTGTATCTTTATTAGATATAGTACCAATATAAAAGGATATAAACTTTGGAACCTAGAAACAAATAAAATTGTTTATAGTCATAATTTATTCTTTAGGTAAGCTAGAGGGGATCCAAAACATGGATGATAATCAAAATAATAACTTTAAAACATGCATGGTGAATTATAAGAGGGAGGATTTGTGTATCAATATGAGGCAAACAGATAAGATTAACTAGAAAGAGATTTGCATGTGGAATTTTCAAACAAATTATGAGATGATGAACATAGGAGTAAGAATCTCAAAATCTAGTTTTGATAAGATCAAACTGAAATATAATAATACCAAAAAGGTGTCATCCACCCAATTTCTATTTTTCATATCTCTTATTATTTTTATTAGTTACCAAAGACCTAAACATTTGAAGTGGGAACTTGTCTCAAATGAAAATAAGTTTTGGAAAAATGCTATGGAGGAATAAATGGAATACTTGGATAGAATATAGACATGATTATCTACTTGTTGAAATCTCCTCCTAGTATAAAATCTATTGGATTCAAATGGGTGTTAAATAAGAAGTGAAATTTATAATGAAAAATGAAGAAGTATAATTTTTTATTGTTACTAAATGGGTTCTCTCATGTAGAGGGAATTGATTTTGGAGATTTTTTTCTACTATATCTAAGCTAATTTTAATTATATTTATTTTTATACTATTATTATGTGTAATATTGAAATAGAAAAGATGGATGTAAACATAAAAATTATACATGGGAATCTTGAGGAATAAATATATATGTTGTAACATGAAACATTTATGGTGAAAGGAAAGGAATGCTTGGTGCACATGGTGAAGAAGTTTCTTTACAAAATAAATCAATCACAAAGGATGTGGTATCAAAAATTTTACAAGTATGTGTTTGGAATTGGGCTTGTATGAATAAAACTTGTGTGTTTTTTAAATAACAAGGTGATAGATTTGTTATCATTAATTTGTATGTGGATGACATGCTAATTATTTTTAATGACAAGGAAATGATAATATAGTTAAATCTAAGCTAACATATTAGTTTGACATGGAAGATCTAGATTCTAAAAAAATTATGTTGGGCATGGATATCAAAAGGGATGGTATAAAAATAATATTGTGGTAAATAAAATAAAGTATGTTGAGATGATAGTGCAGTGATTTAAGATACAAGAAAGTAAACATGTTAGTTATCCATTTATTATTACTCAAAATGTATATACCTAATAATGTTACAATAAATATATGCAAAGTTATGACATGTCTTAGATTTCTTATGCTACTATTTGTGTAAGCCTAATGTATACAATGGTTTACACTACACCTATCATTACCCATGCAGTTGAATTTCTTAGCAGATTCATCTCCAACACTAAGAGGTAACATTAGACTATTATTAGAATAATATTTATATATATACATAGAACTTTAGAATATTGTATCTATTATGACAAAAAATCTAGTAAGAATAAACTTTTAAATATAAAGGACTTTGTGGATTTAGGTTGGGCTATAAATCTTGGTTGTAAAATATTTACAAGTGAAAACATGTTTAAATTGGTTTATGGAGAAATGAGATGGATGAGAAGAAGGAAATTATTTGTTGATATATATACAATATAGGTAGAGTACATGGAAGACACTCATGCTAGTAATAATTAGTATAGCTACAAAGGTTGTGTTTAAATGTTGCTTTCTTATAAAAAGTTGTAAGTATAAACCATGATAAACAAAGTTCAAAAGGTTTATTAAAGAACCAAAATTATAATTTTTAGACAAATCATATTTATGTATAGTATCAATTTTTTATATATAAATGGTTGAATACAAAAATATACTATTGGAAAAGTTTGACACAAAAAATAATGTTATATATTCATTGAGGAAGGCAATGAGTACATATATTTTTTATTGGTTCAAAAGATTAATGGTCATGGATTCCCTTAGTTTTTAAAGTTATGACCCTATGAGCCCCTATGGAAAACACTCAACAAGTGGAAAAAAAGATAAATTTATTGTATACTTTTTATAACTTACACTATACATGATTTACACTCATCTAAATTATACATATAGAATGGGTGTATTTCTGGGCATTTTTAATGGATATTTTATATAGTCTTTGTTTTTTATACATTTGGTATCATAATACTACTTTGATAGTTTATTATTGATATACCTATAAATATTATCACATGGATTAGGGTCAGGCATAAATTTTAATTATATTATTTTATTAAAAAGTGGCTGAGTCAATACAAATTATAAGGAAAAAGGTTATTGTGCTAGGTTTTTCCCATAAGGGTTTCATAGGGGAAATATTGTGTATCATGTATTATTATGTGTATGTCATTTTTTATATTTTATTTTTCATATCTTTTTTGGTTAATATTTACTCTCTTGTAATATTTTATAGGATAACTTCGCTTAAGTTCCATCGCTAGAGTTCCAAGATTGACAACATGATTCACATACCAATAGCTGTGTTCATTCGTATGCTCATTATCCAAGTTTTACTTATTTATTTTGTTCCATTTACACCAATTTACCTAAAAATTGATCTATTTTCTTGTATTCATGTTTTATTATAGGTACACTTGAGGTGTTGACATTGGACTATGAGTACAAAAATCATAATTAGGTAATACTTATATATGTGTTTATGTGTGTTTTAGTTTGATATGGTAGCATGAATTCACACAACCATAAAATTGATTAATTATATATACACATAATTTTTGTACAATCCATTTTTTCACCATGTGGTTTTCATGTTTTCATGCACTTGCCTCATTTAAACACATTTTTTTATCTTTTTGAGGATTTTTCCTCCACATTAGACCTTTCATAGCTTCATGTCTTCCACATTTCCTCATAAACACCTTAGATATGTTATTTGTATATATATAGATATATTGAGTCATCCTCAATCCAATTTGATCTTTGTTTATTACCATTTTCCTATAATGGCCATAATCAATGGTCATCAATCTAGTCTTACCAAAATTGATAGTGACAAATTTTGGTCACCTGGCTTTTACAATTCCTATAGGCTATGCACTGATTACTTATGTATTGATTATGGATTATTGTTATTTTTCATGGTTGGTTTATGTGATAATATTTATTTATAGAGGCTATATATAAAAATTTACCCTAATCTATTTTTAAAAATTACAAAGACACGTCGGATCTCCTTTATCCAAAACTATTCAGTTTCCCATTGAGGACATATATTGAAAATTTGTCAAGGATATTGCACATTAATTATAATCTACCCTTGTCATCCACTTAAGTCTTGTTCCTACATGTTTTTACTAAAATGGTTACATTATGGATAATATAATTGGATTTGATAATCGAAGGAGAGGAGGTGAATTCATTTCTATAATTTGGTTTGGGAACACTAATGAGAACTAGAACTAAATTGAGACCTTATTATGAGCATGTGGGATATGTGGATGCAGCCCTAAAGGGGGATTGAGCCACTAAACACTCACAATTTCTATATACTTATGATATTTTGGTGAATTGTGATACAGCAAAGGATAAGTGATTTATAGGATTGCACACAATAATTATAAAAAGTAAAGACATAATATAAAACCCATGTTTCTACCAAAACATCAAAGAAATTTTGGGATCCCCAAAAGGAACACTACTATAATTGTATCATATTTCTAGAATCACCAAAAACTACCATAATCGACTACATAATTTTAATATGATCGTAATCTATGGCGGTTAATTATATTCATCATTAGGAACATAGTTAAATTTAAGGATTTTAGTTAGAGAATTAAAATCAATTTCAAGAATGCATGTGTGTGCATTTCAATTATTTATGTTTCTCATTTTTATTTTTCTATTGATTAATTATAGTTATTGGTACTTATCATCCCCCTTTGACCATAGCTAGATTTGAATTAGTATAGTTTACTATATTTTACTTGATTTAACTTATGTTATTGTTTTACCTACTTGGCATAGTGTTATTCCTGCCTTAAGTCACTATTAATTAAAACACACATATACCCATACATGTATTTAAGCCTATTTAGATGTAAAACAATAAAATCATAGTTACTAATTTTAATTCCAAACATAGTGATTAACAAGGAGAGTGTTTAAATCATTCTTTTGACTTTTACACAATCTAGAAAAAATTGTCATAGTCTAACAACATAATTAAGATATTTGTGGTAGAATAGTGAGAACCATAAAAAATTGCATAATCTAATTTTGATGAATGCTTTTATCAAGTTTGGGGTTTTGAAAACTTTTCTTGTCTTTTTGAATGTTTATGTTGATCTCTTAAAAATTGGTCTTCTTCTTCGAACACTAATAAATTAGTTGAACCTATTAAAGGTTAAACTTTTTTTATTTTAAAAATGACCTATGTTCAAGGTCGATACAATTTTTAGGGTTGAAAATTTATCAATCCCATAAATGGTATACAATATCAAAGACACTATGCTAAGTAAAATGAAATTTACATGGGTGGTCTAGTGTGATGTATTGGCTATCTATTATTAATTTTAATTTTACAATTAATATATTATTTATTTTAGGATGCAATGAATAATAATCGCTAAAATCTCTTTAGTATTTATTAGATTCTTAAATGATTTATATATTTGCTTGTATTCGCTATATTTATCATTGATGTTTTTAAATGCATTAATATTTGTGTATTTATAAACCTCTTGAATTTAAATTAAGATTTAATAGAAAAACTGACAACACATGACCCACAACCTCTTGAATAAACCTCTTAAACTTAAATTAAGATTTTAATGAAAAAACTGACAACACGGGACCCTTAACCCTTGAGGGAGCCAAAAAGACTATAAAGAAAATCATTAAAAAAAAGGAAATAAGGGGAGAGAAGAGATAAGAGAAGAGGAAAAGAGAGAGAAATGATGGGAGTATAAAATGAAAGGCAATTTTTTATAATTTTTGTATTATAAGAGAATCTTGAGAAAATACATTGAGTTTATGACTAATAGATGCATATTTGAAGGAAATTAATAGTTATATATACATTTTATTAAAAAATTGGTAAATAAATTTTCAAAAATATAAGGATTGGAAAAACTAATTTTTGATTTGTTTCAACTAATAAACTAACTAATGATGTTGTGTATTGATTAGTGATATAGAGAGGAGGTATATAACAACTCAAACTCCCAGTGAAGTGAAACTAAATAGATCCCTAGTAGTAAAAATATATGGATAGGAGTCCAATCATTCCTTCCACTTCCTACTATTATGATGATAAAGACATAGACACAGATATAGTTACAGTTGTAAATGTTTCATACCTACCATTTCATTCTTCCTCTTTGAATAAGATATGCTTCACAGCTTCATCCTAAGATGAAAAATCCTCTACTTTTTATTGTACTGTGGAGAAGGTAGGTTATGATGATAGGTCATGAATTTAGTTTGGGTGATATAAAAATCAATGGCAATCACATACAAATTCATGCAACCTCAATAAATGTATCATTTATAGAGAGAATATAAAGTTTTCATTAGTAAAATCCAAGCTTGGTGGAGGTGATGAGGTCACATAATTGATAATAGATAATACATGACATCGGTATTGTTTATGCATGATGCATCCACATTATGTGCATGAAATGTCATTATGTTTACTTAGATTTAATCATCAGTTTAGGAATGTGGTTAGGAGATTTTATCCTTTTATAGTCAATACAAACAACTTAATAAAAAATATAAATAAGTTAAATGGGTTTAAAAGAGTATACTGGTAAAGGATTTTATGTTTTTATAGTTAATATAAATAATTAAATAATTAAACAAAGTATTTTTAATATTATTTTTTTAGTTTGATGTTTTGGATTATCATTCATGAACTATCATCACAAAATTAAATAGACAATGGTCAAAATATGTATTAAATTATTTAATAAAGTGAGGAGTTATTGTTTTATCATAAATATCCTTTTACAAATGATAGATCATGTGTGGTGCTTTGTAATGTCAAGTGAAAAAAAGAGAATATTTACAATACCTTTATCTAGAGTATGTTCATTTTTGGGAGATATCTAAATAATGTTTAGGGTCTGAGAATATAAAATAAATTGAAACAATAATTCAAATCCAAGATATTACGGTTATGGTAAATGATAGGAAGGCACAAACTTTCTCATATGATTTACTTTTACATTGGAGTTTCACCTATAAGGTCTTTTTATTAGTGGCTTGGAATATTATTTTATTTGGGTTTTTAGTTAACCTATTTTCTCTTTACTTCTCTTTAATTTGGTAAATGCCCTAGGAAATAATTCCTCATAATCCCTTACTAGTTTCACCACTTTATCAACTTGTTCTTTCTTTAAGTATCTTCATGCTTTTTTTCCATTTTTGGAAATTTTTATGTATCTATGCTTTCTTCATGTATTTTTGATTATTGATATAATTTTTCAATTTTTTTCCATGTATTTTAATTAGTTATATTTCTCATTATTCAATATATATCTTTAAATCTATGGGTTATTTCTCATTCTTCATCGGAATCTACCTTTTTCTTGGCAATATTTCTATAATCGAGTAGTACTTCCATGTATGCCTATGTTCTTTGAACATTTTCTCAATTATTGTAAACATTTCTTTTTTTTACTTCCTCTTATTTGGTTATGTATAGCCAATTGACTCCTTTTGCTTCTTCTTTTATCCCATTAAATTATATTCCTAAAACTTCATCATGCATGAATAAAAATTATTTTTACTGTTATTAAGGCCTTACATACCATTTTTTCAAGGTCACAAAATTAAAGGTAAAAAAAAATCCTTTTCAAATTTTCTTAATACTTTGTCCCTTTTTTCATTTCCTAGTGCATATAATATGCCTTGTGTAGAGTTTCTAGTGTCTAATAAAAATATTTTATGTAAAACCTTTTTTTTTGCCTCTCACTTCTTTTTCCAATACTTTTTACAATTTATTATGTGAATCTTAGGACTAAAATTCCAATTTAATATGATTATTTCTATGAAATTCCGTTCTTGCTTGACATACAATTATTTTAATAGGATTCAAAATCTCTCAAATCAAGTATATTTCCTTTATGGGTGCCCCACCATCTCACATTATTGATCATGAGTGCATCATCAATGGTTTTTATTCTAATTTATTTTCTATAGAATGTCCTTACCATTTGGGTTATATAGTTATGTACATTTCATATGCTACTATACTTAGGTAATTTCAAATGTGAGTCTCTTATTTCAATTATATATGTATTTAATGATGTTTTAGTCTCTCTAGAAGGACTATGGTTTCCCTTGGGGTTTGTACATATATTTTTATCATGTAAAATAGTCTATGATCCCTTGTATCTAGTTCTTGATAAATCCACACTTCAATGTTTTCTTTCAAATTTGATTATAATTCCTTATTTTCTAAGATTGTCTCGCCATATTCATTTGTCTCAAAGTATTCAATTATATTTGTTGTTTTTTTAATATCACAACCCATAATAAAATAATCATACTAATTTTATTCTTCATTGAGACACACCTCCTTAATCCAAGTTACCACCAAGCCCATCCTTAAAGGAAAATACGCTATCAATCAATTACCTTCAAAGTTATTTTTTTCCCCTCAATATTAAAAATCCCATTTCAGTCTACAAACCATTCTAAATTAAAAATTAATAAATAGGTTATTTTAGTCTTTTAAATATCTATCAATTAGAAATATACTTTCTTTTTTATACCCATAGATTTTACTTCTGTACTTCTGAATATTCCTAGAGTTAATATAGGTGTTCCATATATCACAACTATGTCCAAAGTGGCCACTTATAAAGGTGACTTCCATAATGTTTCTCAAGTAATTCTAGGGAATACATTGATCTTTCCCCTAAGGTCCATTTGTTTTTTTAAATCATTTCCATTCACCTTAATATACATTAAGGTGTTTATTTTCTTCTATTTTTTAGTAGTTCTAAACATTTTATTTATTTATTTTATCTTTCTATTATTTATTTTAAGAAATCTATAGTATCATTCTTATTTATTATAATATTTTTAAAATTGGGTTAATATTAGGGATTATGTCAAGATCGATAAAATAATGTTGAAAAATATAAAATAATGAATGTGTAAATAGAACAATGTTACCTCAATAGTAAACCATAATAGAATGTAAGACAAAAAATTTCAAGTGGGAAAAATATTAAATGAAATAAAACCCCATGTCTTTTAAGAATGATTTAAAATTAAAATTGTCCAAGTATCATATCAATGGAATAAAGAGAATAGAGAAGAGATATGAGTATCTAGCCATACGAGAGAATCTAAAGATAAAAACTAGTGGTAGTCTATTGTGTATAATGAGAGAGGAGATAGGTGATTAAATAGAGATAAAAAGATAGAGTTACTTACACAACCTTCTTACATGTTCAAAATGTCATTAATCTATATAATGTGAGGGGGATGTGTGTGACAAGTGTGGAGGGAGTTACATATGAATGTAACTCCAATATTCCCTAAAAAAGGATAAAAGAGGTGTGACACCTCATAAATCCAAGATAAAGTGAATTTCTCATAATAATAAATAAAACTAAATTAGACTTAAGACTAACCTAGAATAAAGTATAATATCTGACACTCCTTAATATTTATATGTGGTTACAAAAGAGGAGAAACTCTCATAAATAAATAAAAGAGTGGACATTACATAATTATCCTCATTAATGTAAACTTCCTTTGATAGGAATTACAATATTATGAGATAATAATTAAGAATACAAGGCATCACCAAGAAGCTTACAAAAGTGAATATGTGATCATCAACAATATTTAAGAATTCTATTTGAATAAGATGGTCAATCTGCATAGGAACAAAGACAATAAGAAGGCAATTAGGAAAAAAAAAGATCCATTGTACTTATAAAACATACACTTACACCAATATTTCATGTTAATCAAATAAAATACCATAAAATATGATTTACATATAATTTAAGTAATAAAAATATATCTAAATCAAATCAAAAGGATAAAAATAAAACTTCTATAAAAACTTCTAGAATCCTGCATGAAAGAAAGAAGTTAGTCAAAAATAATTATCTCCAAACAAAACATATTTTATTGATAATTTTAGATGTTTAATTATAGATTTATATGTTAAATTAGTCTTGTACACTTGATAAATATCACTCCAAGAACTACCTTTTAGTTCTTGACCTTCCTAGTAGCTGATAGGATCACATTCGCCACCTCGTTAGGCCAAAGTGCTTATTTTATAGTTCAACCCTATTATTTTGTTTATCCAAATAACCTATAGCACATGATATACCTACAATCTAATATATATCCTTTACTATCAGCTATAAATCTTTAAAAACCTTCTATGATCTTAGATAGTTACTTTAA
Source organism: Torreya grandis (assembly GCA_037957365.1). NCBI lineage: Eukaryota > Viridiplantae > Streptophyta > Pinopsida > Cupressales > Taxaceae > Torreya > Torreya grandis. Next base: position 2,922,990 of record JARHVA010000742.1, on the reverse strand, counting down.
AACTTGGATAATAGTGTCGATGCTACTATCCATTCTCTAACACAAGTGCCCATACCTTCTCAACACTCAAATTTGTAAATATTTCAAAGTGTATAGGTCAACCTCATATGTTTCAATAACCCTTTTGTGAATAATAATTTAAAATAAGTGGTATAAATACAATTCATTATTCATATGAAAAATACAAAGCAAATACTTTATTCAAGCTCAATCAATTTCAAAATTGAGTTATACTACCATATTCTTCCTTATTTCTATATTAGTCATAGGAATAGTCATATTAAAGGTTTGAAGCATTCAAATAACAATCTATGAGAATTATTTGTAAAGTTATAATATAAATCAATACATGCACTTTCATATGTCATTCTACACTATCATTCACACATAAGCCAACACATATGGGATAATGTCATATTTTTGAGGCCCTCTTTGGAGTATTATATATCTAGGCATCACTCATTGAAATAGGGGTTCGTTAAGGTCAACTCAACTTCGTTAACCCATTGACCCATTTTTGTCAAGGTGAGAAGACCTAAGAGGATAATCTAGGGTTTAAGATATATTATAATATCAAAAACTTATACACATGATCTAAACACATAATTTGAAAGGTGACATAAAACTCAGAAAGACCTAGGTGGTTCAAGATTTAGATAATAATCATATTATATTTAATACAAATGTATTTAAGCAAAAACAATAGAATCAATGAAAGTGTCCACAAGGATATGCATGTGTTCATGCTGATAGAAAGTTAATTTTTATAATCTGATGATTAGATCAGAATCATCATATAGTTTATTTTTATATATACATCACTCATATTTGTATATGCATAAATGTATAATATAAATATAATTTATCCTTCATATTGTTATTATAATAATATTGAATGTTTTGCTTTCTATATTTGGCATATGTTTAGATTCAATAATCATAATATCATTAGAATCTAAATTCATTAATTTCCTTGATTTTTAGAGTTACTTAGTCCTTGTTTGATTAGTATACCCTCCTTCTTATTAACCTTATTTCTAAAAAGGGTTAGACATTTTAACAAACTCGACATCTAAGTATTTCAAATTTTAATCCTAGTGTGCCCTAGGGTTTTATGATTTTTTGATTTATGAATTGTTAAAATATATTTAAAAATTTGCATTTCTCTCAGAGCTTAAAGGAATAAATTATGTTCAATAAAATGAATACATATCATAATTTTTCCTTTTTTAAAAATATCATGATAATCATTTCTTTTTATATTTCATACATTGTTACATTAAAAAACATTATGCTCAAATAGAATCAAAAAAGTGGTATAAATAAAGAGAAATATTTTACACAAGATAAAAATCTAATCCCTTTTTATAATTCATGTTGTAATACGATTAAGCCTTTATCTAGATTCACTAGGCACCAATGTGCATGTTTTAAACCTTGTGACCCTAAATTTATACATACATGTAATATAATATTAATACTTAAGCTTATGAAATAGAAAACTATCTATAATGATAGTTTCTATTCCACCTAAATTTGAAACCCAAATACCAATTTATATGGCACCAGATTATTTTTTGGCTATTTTGAAATAAATAAAAACTATTGAATATCTCATCACTTTTGACCACAAAGGGTTACCCTAAAAGGATATCATTAATATGAATTTTAATTTACTAATATAATTCAATATTAATTGGTAACTTAATAAAAATCAAGTGCATGAGACCATTATCATTAGCATATAAGATTTAAAATCAATCCAATAAGGCTAGTGATAAGATTTCATTGGTTGATTTATTACATAATTATCCCCAATACAAAGATAATCTCTTAAACACATTACATATGACAACCTTGCCAACCAATGTATAGAAACCATATGTCTCCTTCATGATAAAATCCATTAAATTGATAACATGTGACATTTACTCTAAAAATGACTTATTCATATTATACAATGCACCTAAGAGATAATTTTCATGATTACCTAAGTCTTTAGCTTTGCTATTTCTAAATCTAGTGGAGTGTCATCTCATATCCTTCCCTCTTCCTATGGCGGTTGATATTATTTGACCTATACCAAAAGGATAATATACTGATGCTTATTTTGAAGATCATTATTATGCATGGCATTCTATGAATAGATGTTTCAAATTTAGGCACAAGATACAATATCTTATTGATAGTGATCTACTCACATTTGAGGATTCTTCAATAGATTCAAGATCAAAACTTGATGATCATCAAAATAAAAAAATCAATGATCAATTACAAAATAACTCTAAGGACATACTGGAAGTGTAAATTATATATAACACACATCCTTTTCCACCACAAAAATATCAACCATTTGAGCTTCCTTTAGTGGTAAATTTTAAACCTCGGTTTGGCTCAATTTTAAATTATTATGACAATGAGATTGTCGATAGTGAATTAGATCTTAATTATTTATTTATCATGACACATATTTATCAACAACCTATACATAATGTTATGGTTTATATCAGTTTTATTGAGAATACGTTTATTGGGTGAATATTTTGTTACCAAAAGAAAGGTATTAAAATGGTTATTTCAGCCACACTGTGATGAGATAGAATATCTCCTCAAGTAAGGGGAGGCTCCCTTCTTATTGATAACTAACACAAGTAATTATTTACACTTATTTACATTATTCTTATCAAAGTGGGTGTTACGATATCATCTAATTCTATTTTTGTAGAATTGATGTACACTTTCAATCTAATGCTACAAATACTTATGTTTCTTACAATGTAGTATGGAAATATGGAATTACTTGTTGGAAAAATAATGATTGATATTCAAATTAGTTATTAAAAATAATAACTAGAAAAATATAGTGAATGTAACATAAAATAATGAAATAAAGTGTAGCCTAAAGTTCCCACCTTGTTTTCAATAAAGATCAAATCACTAAAGATAATGACTTATAGCCCAAAGTCTCTAAAATCACTTCTTAATAATTAATGTAAAACCATTAATGATATTATAGCTCAAAGACTTCAAAATTAGCCTCTTGGCACCTTTTGATTTATATAAACTCACACCATAATCTAATAAATTACACCATAAAATGTAATGGAAAAGACATAAGAACATCTCCAATACATCACAATTTTATTTCAACTCAAAGATCGAAAGGTCACTTTCTTTCTAATATATTGATTGATAAAAGTTTTTATAATTTGAATTCGAAGTTTCAATATTGCTTCTTAATTTTGGCATCACTTTGATTCTATAGCAATTGGTTCCCCTTTTTGAAAAGAGCATCCTCCTATTTATAGAGAGTATCTATGTATAAAAATAAAAAATACATAAATATAATGACTTATTCATTAACAGAGTACTATTTGACTTAGACTATGTACATTTCCTATGTGCAAAATGCACCAAACAAAATTACATATAAAAAGTTACATAAATAAACTAAGTGTCCTTATATATAGGAATTTCTTACTTTTATTCTTTTATAAAAATTCCTCATATCTCTTCAATGTAGCCTAGATCTCACTATCATCTGGACCTGATGTACTGTCGAGGACAGGAAGAACCCTTGAAATGGAATCTTCTAGATTAACTAGCAAGTCTTTGATTTTGTGTAAAATTTTATGCAACTTACTCATTATGACTTGAAATTAAACTAGTTTGTCAATGGAGTCAAGTGTGAATGTATTTGTATCAATCTTTGTCTAAATTAAAGATGAGAAATCCTAAATTATTGTCTCCATAAGAAGAATTTCTTGGGAATCATTTCTTACTTGACAAGGAAGTTCTTCAATTTTATCTGTAATATCTAACATCTTATCATTGCACATATCCTCAACCTCTCTGAGATATTTAATTAGATTCTTGAGAACTTCTCTTTTGTTCTTCATTACTTCCCTGTACTCAATAAATATTTTCCTATTTGGATTGACCTTCTTCTCAACTAAAAGTTCCAGCTTGAATTTGTATAGTCAAGTCCATGTATCAATATATTTTTCAATCAATTCCACATTTTGAGTGAGTGTCTTAATTATTTTTTGAATTTAAATTTTCACTTCACTTAGGTTCTTGAAAAATTCAATGGTAGAACAAAACCATTGAGTACCTTATGTTGTCAATCTCTCAATCTAGGCATTAACCATCTAACCTTGAGATCTAATTTTTTAACCCGTTTAATTACCTTTTCAGTGTTCTCATGCTCAATAGGTTAAAAAAACTCAGAATATTATGTGATCTTTAGTAAAATAGAGGTTAGTTGTTCTACTTATAATTTGAGTTGATCCTTGATCTTCTTGTCTTTATCATATCTTTCTAACAAGGATGCTATATATGCTTTTAAATCTTCTTTTACACCATCATGTATTTGCTTCCCCAAGTTTATCCATACAACTACATAATCTAACACTTGAATATATTTAATGTTTCTATCTTTATGAGGCACTACAACCTTGGCATACTTGTGTCTAGACTCAAAAATTACTCTTGACACGGTTTTAGCTTTATTTTTTATTTTGGGTTTTATTGGCACAAGTTGACCAAAATCAAAGTCATCAAGAGACATAACCTACTTCATTTTGGGGGTTTGGGACATGATACAAGGAGGAAGAGGATATTAATATTTAGGTCCAGAGGAAATCAAGGATTATGATGTTTGACGAGGAACAATAGTTTGTGAAGTAGGTGGGATGGAAATAGTAGAGGTATCTAGTAATAGAGTTAACACCAATGGGATAGCAGTTATAACAATTTGGGTTTGGGTTGGAGTGATTGAAACTTTGGTGTCTAGTGGTATTTTGGACACTAGGGTGACAAGGGCTTGGATTTTTATTTTGGAGGAAGATGTAGGCATGAATTTATCCATATCTTGTTGAGTGAAACATAGATTATTTGGGGACCCCAATGACTTTGAAGGACTAGGTAAATTTGATAATGAATCAAAAACTTGATCCAATGTACCTTATGAGGGGACTTGAAAGTGTGTGGCACTAGGAGGAGAAGGTGGAGTCAAAAAAATAACTCGAGGGGGAACAAAAACAATTGGCATAGATGTACTTATAGAAGGAACTACAAAGAATGTCACCTGTGAAACTACTGGTTGAAAAGTCTCAACTGTAGGATTTTTTGACTTCATGGAATCAAGCTATAGAGACTATTAAACTAGAGGTTGTAAAACTATTAATTGAGGTGGCTCCTCACTTGTAACTATGTCTTCTTGTGCCTCTAGTTGAGTACTCTTCTCATCACTAGCCTCTTTGTCTTTTCTTTACCTTTACTCACAAACATGAATTTTGGTTTCTGAGTAGATGTAGAGGCCTCTTCCCTATTTTTCATCTGCAATTCCTCTCGTTTATTTATGGTATCTTCATCATATTATTATTTTGACCCTATCTTGAAATATTTCAATTTTATACCTTTAAATTCCAACCAAGCATTAGTTTTTACAAGAATGGGAGGCAATCTTTCTCTAATAGATGTGCATTCCTTTACAGATCATTAGATTGATGAGATAGGAGTAGAATCAACTTGATTACTTTCATATGAAGGATCTAATATATTTTCATCATCAAAGAGATTAGTTATAATGTTAGACAATTTCAAATCTTCAATATAATTAGTAGTGAGATGGTTATAATTAAATCTCCTTATATCTTCTTTAGTCCTTCATTCAGCCTAAATATCCTCAACCTTGTGCTCATAGGCATAATTTCCTTTCAACTTTTCCTTCATCATTATATAATCAAAATCTTTCCTAGCCTTGTAATTTTTAAGGTTATCCATTACATTTTAATTTCCATTATCTTATCTCTAGGAGTAGCTGATATGGTGTATCAACCAATGCTTATCGAAAACTTGAATCCTCTTTTATGGGCATCTAACTAATTTTTGTTCAAAATCATCATTTGTCTACACATATCCATCAAAATAAATTTATCACTTGGATACCTTGGTAGCATTTATGGTTGTTCATTGAATCCTCCCACCCTAATGTAAGTAAAAGTTAGGAATTGAAGGAAGATGCAACCAATATTACTCACTTTTTCGCATCCTTGATCTAAAAATCTTCTTTTCCAATTCCTATTCAAAAATATAAATGAACTTATAAAATAAATCATCATTAAATCTTCTAAAATGTTTAATGCTTTCTTTTAGAGTTAGTTATGGATAATACTCATGAACAAGAACCTTCTTCCTCTCACCAATACTGGTTAGTCATACAAAGGTCCTCATATAGGATACAACACAAACTAGGTAAGAAGTCATATAAAACTTGAGGGAAGAATGTACTTTAAAAATTTGGTGGCATATAACATCACTAATCTAACTTCCCCAATAAATTATTTTTTTATCTTTTTTAATGATGAATATATAATAATACATCCATTCTTGAAATATATTTGATGTGAGGAGACCTTTGACCCTACTTAGGAGAGTGATCAAATCTCCTATCTCCTCCATGAATTCACTTTGGTATAGATTTTTAGACCATCTTATAATTGAGTGCCTTGGTATCTTCAGCTAATGTGTATTGATGTGCATTTTACATTTTTTAGAATTATTGTCATAATATTCTTGGGTTGAGCTCATGATAATATCAAAAAATTCCTAAATGTCTGAGAGATGGAAAATTTTGTCAAAGTACTCAATATCCAAATGAATAATCATTTTCCCAATAGCATCCTTGACTGACTTGGTTTCTTTATCAAAATGGGTAGTAACCACTAAGATAAACTCTAGATCTTGAGCTGATATGCAAAATGTAGTTTCTACTTGTATTTCACTATTTAGAACAAGTTGCATATGTAGAGCAATAATATCCCTTCCTAACCTTTGTAGGAACTCAGCCATGCCAACTTGACTAATCTCTATATTTCTAATCTGATCTATATTGGAGTCCACTGTAAATGCCAGAAACACAACCTAAAACTTATACTTAATTATTATTTTATTTGGGGAACCTTTTGATACTGATTAAGTATCTATAAAAGAGAGTTTGAATCCCTAGAGTTAGCATTTTCCATCATTTTTAGAAAAACTATAAGAGCAAAGAAAATTTGTGCTTCTACATGGGATATAGAATGAAATGTAGTTCGAAGAAAATTCTCTAAATTGCATAATGGGTTGATAAATTTGGTGCAATTCAGAGAATTTTCTTTGAACTACATGAGAAGAAGTTGGGTGTAGTTCAGAGAAAATTCTTCTAACTACATGAGATAATGTAAAGTTAGTGTAGGCCAAGGAATTTTCTCTGACCAACACTAGTGTCAAAATTTATTTTGGTGTAAGTCAGAGAATTTTATCTGACTTTAAATAATTTCAATTTGGTTTAGGGAATATAATTTTCTATAACTTATACCAATGGTTAACAGTCTTGGTGCACATTGAATAAAATTATTTGATATGTATCGAATAGGGTGGATCATGCACTTTGGAAAAATTTCAAAGAAAATTCTCTAAGGTGCACTAGATGGTGAGTGTGGACTTCAAATAAAATTCTTTGAAGTACACCCATGATATACTTGGGTGAAACAAACACTTTGGCATATCTCAGAGATGTATTAGATGGTGTTTTGGGGGTTTGATCTTAGATAGAGTGTTAGAAAAATCTATAAATAACATGAGAAGAACTAAAAACAAAACCCTAGGTCAAACAAAAATAAAACAAGCTTAAGCTTGAAGAAATAAATGAAAATAAAAACCCTACCTGAGATATGAAGAGGAAAATAAAAATGGGATGTGATGACATGAGTGTAGAATCCATGAATCTAGGAAGATCCAACTAATCAAATGAATGATGAAGTGAGGGCGTACACGATCTTGAAAAGGGTGAATAAAGAGAAAAAGTAATGGTAAAAATAAAAATTACTCAAGTTAAATATACATAGAAAAGGTAATTAATATGAATTAATTATTGATGTGATGGTGGGCCTAGGTGTAGGGTCAGAGAAATTTCTTGACCTTACATGTGTATTAGTGGAGAATTTCTATACTATTACATGTTTGGTGTATTGCAGAGAAAATTATTTAGATTGCACATGTAGTGGTAGAGAAATTCACTGCCTTTGCACATTTTTGGTGTATTTTGAATAAAATTCTTTTAATTGCAACAATTTGAACTTAGGTGTAGTTCAGAGAAAATTATTTGAACTACATAAGTAGTTAAAAACTCCCTCAAAAAGCTAACTTTTTGAGGAAAAAAAAGTAATAAGGCAATGATTGGCTTCATTTTATGTGCTTAGAGCTTATGGGATATAAAGTGGATGATTTTTGTATGGGTTATCTCATGAATTGAGCCTACTAAATTTAAGGATAATAGTATTTACCATGAAATTACTCATATATTTTGGATACACACAAGATGATTTATTTCTTTCAACTAAAATGGTAAAATAATTTGATGAAAAGAGATAATAGGTTTTTGTTGAGATTTATTTACCTTTACAAGTTGGTCTGGTACATTACTTTATCCTAAATGGGTACTTCATATTAAAAAACTATAGAAAGAAAATGTTTAAGTGTTACAATGGAATATCTAGATCTAAGTAATAAATGATAATTTATTGGAGTTGAACCTATTCAAACATGTGAAATAAATACAACAAGAACTATAAAATCAAGGGTCAGAAAGAACATATCTTATTTATTTCATTGTTATAGGTTATTAGGATTATTCATGTTTGTATCAGTACTGTAAGCCTACTCTATGTTCTATTTGTTTCAATTTTTCATTTTTTTCCTACTCATATACTTGCATCGACCTTAAGACACTTTAATCATGGCAGGTGTATTTATATCAACATAAGTGTCTATATATGAATATGTACTATAGTTGACTATGTCCTTTCCTAAAGATGCACTTAGACTGACATTCCTACGTTACCTCTAGATAATAATCATATCATGTGAGGAATATTGTCGACCTCAAAACCCTAGATTATTATTCTCCTACCACATGTGAGTTGATAAAAAGGGGTTATGACATTATTAAATATAACACTAGTAAATGCTACCTACATATCCATATACTCTGAGGAGGGCCTCATACTACATGTAGTTCTCCCTCTAAGGGGTGTATATGTAATGGTGATTGTGCAATTAGATGCTCTTTATCCTATTACAACCCTTGGCACAAGAAACACAAGTGTAATGTAACCTTTTTTAATACATTAGACTTCAACAATATGATATTTTTATAAGGCATAATCAATAGAGAACCTTCTAAAATCAAGTCAAGACCTAGTGGTGCACAAAAGCTGAAAATAGAACAACTCTCACAAATAGTCACAAGAAAAAAATTATAGAAATAAAAAAAGGATAATCTAATGAACTTATATTTTCCCTTGGAATCTTACATTAACATAAGTGTCTTGAGGTGAACAGTAGTGTCTACAGGATTAAAACAAATAAAAAAATCATAAACTCAAGGATCCTAGCCATAAGATATCCAAAATCATAATACAACAAACAAATAGCAACATAATTCTACATAAAGCTATAAAATGTCATCATGGATCCCAAGGGGCCCATGCAAGACCACACCACCAAGTACTCAATCTTTTAAAAAAAATTCTATATATCTAAAATTAAGTAAAAATAAAATATAAAATAATATGGGTATCTCTATTTATGCCCCATTTAATCTAACAAGTGAATGAAATCAAATTACTAGAGTTAAAGGAAATTCATGCCTATGTGTGGAAACACACCTTATATTCATGGTAGTTTTAGCTTGACTTTGTGTCTCTTGTCTTGCAACCAAAATCACCTTACAATATAATTAGCATATATAATCTGAAAATGAGTAATAGTCAAAGCATCTCAACAAGAAAGAGAATGAAAATAATGTACATGTATGTATGTTGCATAGTGGTGTATGTAAAGTTTTCTCCTTACTATGAGGGATGGATAAATAGAAGGGAACTTGAGGTCCCATCCATTTCCTAGATAGGGAAAAGAATGATTCTAAAGGTATCAAGTGACTTGCACCTTGGATATGCAACTTGAAAATTATGGTTGGGAGGTGATCATGACCCCAACCTAGTATAAGGAGAGTGATGTTAGGGATATTGAGGGAATTGAATCTCAATCACAAAACTCAAAAGTGAAAATAAATCAGGTAATCTATCCAAGGTTAATTGGTATAACAACTCAACCTAAATAAAAAGGTTAGTACTAGGCCATTGAGGGTATTGAATATTGATTGTACTACTCAAAGGATCCAATTTTTATAAATAGATAAAATATCAAAATGATGTTTCTTGATGAAAAATGGTGCTTCTTAGTAAAATAATTATTCTTGGTAAATGTATATTTAATTTGGTAATCTATAAAAATTAGTGCATTTTGGTAAAATATTTTGTCTATGTAATCTGGTGAGTCTAGAGAAATAAATTGGTGTAACCTAGTGAATGAGAGAAGGAAGAAACTTTGTTCATGACCCCTATCATGTCTATTTTGAATTGATTTAGAATTTGAATATGTATTTATTAAGTTTTTGGTGCACTTACATGACATATGCACCTATAGGATATGTCAAGCTGAAGTATTTATCAAAATATAACCTTCGATATATAAATGTGCATCATATCTATCATAAATATGAGAAATTTTATCCCAAATATGTAAAATATTAGTCCAATGTATAGGATTATGACCCAATTATATATCTAAATTATCACATCTTGATTTCTCTTTAGTTGAATAGCCTATTTAATTCATGGATTATTATGATTGATTAGTTGATTAAGTAATATTTGATTAAGCTTGATGACATGATTATTATGAGATAGTTTGTGTTGTTGAATTTACATGATTAGTTTTCTATGAGTTAGCAATAATTTTATATTCGGTACATAGTGATCATGTTTATACAAAATTATTTTACACTTTAAATGAAGTGTATTGGTTAAATGGTTGTAAGAAGTGTATAAGGCAACTTGATTGATGATGTACCTAATCTTGTGAAGAGATTCATAAATGAAGTGTATCGATTACATGGTTTTCTAGAGAATATTATTTTAGATCATGATCCAAAGATGAGTTACAGATTTTGGTTGACTCTGAACTCATCTCTGGGTACGCAAATAAAATTCAATACTACATATCACCCATAGATTAATGGATAGATAAAGCAAGTTAATCAAATTTTGGGAGATCTCCTTCATATGTATTACATGGATCAACAATACAAGTTGGAAGAGTAGCTTCCATTGGTTGAGTTTGCTTACAAAAACTAATACCAATAAGCTTTGAAGATGGCTCTATTTGAGGCATTATATGTAAGAAGGTGTAGAACACCAATCAATTGGGATAGATTAGAAGACAAGGTAGTCTTTAGACTTGAGATTATTTCAAAAATGAAAGATCAAGTCAAGATAATCAAGCAAAGGTTGGTTGAGGCCAATGATAGGCAAACAAATATACTAATCTAAAGAGAATAGTTAGGTAGTTTTTATATAGGTGATAAAGTGTTTTCATAGTTTAAGCCTCATAAAAGCTTGATTAAATTTGGGAATTTATCAAAACTTTCACTAAGATATGTGGGACCCTTCTAGGTTTTATAAGTTGTCAACCTTGTAATGTATAGGCTTATATTGCCACTAGTTATAGCTCTTTTACATAATGTCTTCCATGTGTCTTATCTTAAAAATTATATGGCTAATCCTTCACATGTGTTGGATTGGAATGCTTTTTAGGTTTTGGATCTTAGGGTGGTCATGGTAGAACCAATCAAAGTAATTTATACTTGCAAACTCTATTTGTGTAATAGAGAAGTATCATAATGCAAGGTTATGTGGGCCCAATATTCTAAGGATAGTGCCACTTGGGAGGGATATGATGAGTTTTATAAGATATTTATATATTTTTTATTGTTTGTCTCTACATATTATATTATTCTATATTGAGTAATGTTTTCAATTCATAACTTGTGTTTGAATAAATGTCATCAGAATGATGAATGGCTTTAGGGGGAAAGATGTCACATCCTAATTTATCTTTAACTAAGTAACTTATTTGATATGTGGATTATTATGGTTGATTAATTTATTAACTAATATTTTATTAAGCTTGATGACATATGTTGATTATGGGATAATTTGTGTTGCTTAATTTACATGATTAGTTTGTTATGAGTTAGAATTACTTTTATATTTTGTACATTATGATCATGTTTATACAACATTATTTTATGGATATAATGATGTTTCAGGCTAACTAACTTTATTGTTATGAGGTGTTTGCAGGACAAATTATTCCCTCAAAGTATGATAGAGGAAGAGTATCATTGGAGAGGGTGGTTAAATGGAGACATTGGGGGTCGACAGAGAATGAATTTTAAAACCCGTGTACACACTACTTAAAATATCATGTATTATAATTAATTGTTTGATATAGATATCATAACATATTTTGTGTATCTTATTTTAGGTGATTGTTATTATATTTTTTGGTATAATATTGATTTTTGATGATGATCATATGATTATTTGAGTGATTTTACTAGTTTTGTGATCATCCTAGTTTATCTTATATAATGCACTTGGTTGATTGAATGAGTGAGTTTGGTTAAGTTGCACTTACATTACTATGTTTTTGAGTATGGATGCACATTGTTATGATATAAGGTCATATTCCATTGTTTTTAATTATTTATAAGGTTTAGTTAATAATAATAATAATTAAAGATTATTATTATTGTATATGCTAAATCTATATGCCAAAAGATATAAATATCATTATTTTTAAATACCTTTGTATTTGATTAACTATTGACCCAAGGTTTGTTTTTAAATATATTGAATAAATTGATTTTAATAATCATTGTATATATGATAGGGGATAATATAGTCATGTGTAATTATAATCTAGTAATATCTAAAAGCATTATCATGCGATATAATCTATATTCTATAGTATTGGTCGAAGGTCATTGAATCTAAATACTTTGGTCATCAACAAGATGTTAGAATTTGCATGGAAATAAATTGATTAAGTTATAATGATTGATGATTGTTTTTTGTCATGTGGATTGTAAAAAGAATATAAAATTATATTTATGAAAAAGAATAGAATCCTCAAGATTATTAGGGTTACTAATCATCCTTTGACTTCAATTAAGCTTCTCTTTTGAGTAAAATATGGAGGCTACTATGTTTGCATCATGTCAAACTGTGTATGGTTATTGATAAATTTATGCATGCATTTAAATTATCAATTAAAGTGATCATTAATGATGGGAAGAAAAATAATGAAAAATAATAAGAAGAGAAGGAGATATGTTGAGACACACACAACTCATAGCATAGAGAAGAGAGTTACAGAACACATATAAGTTGAAAACTTGAAGGAAAGAGGAAGGATTTTAGTCATTTTATTTGGTAGACACATGTAGGTTTTGTATTTAAATTCATGTGTGAATAATTTAAGATTTTTTCAAACTAATTATTGGATCTATGGTTTTTTTAGGTTTTAAATCTAGAGATTTTGAGTGGTATGTGGAGCCCTGTGGATGGCTTGGACTCCATATAACCCCACCTTTGACTCAATAAAAACATAGGGCTGAGGATTAAGCCATAGAAATGCCTCAAATATTAATATTTTATGAAACTTAAACTCTCTCTTAGTTATAAAAACTTTATACATTAAATAAATACTATCCTTGATGCATATATATTTGTGGCTTGAATTGGATTTGTTTGAATCAATTGTATATAGCATTTGGGTATTTGAATTTTGAATTAAAATTTGGGTAAGTGGTTTAAATTTAACTATGTATACACCAGAGGTCTTCAGGTGTAAAATGAGGAATTTCATTAAATGAAATGGATATATATATATGTGTGTGTGTGTGTGTGTGTGTGTGTGTGTGTGTGTGTGTGTGTGTGTGTGTGTGTGTGTGTGTGTGTGTGTGTGTGTGTGTGTGTGTGTGTGTGTGTGTGTGTTGTATGTATGTATGTATGTATGTATGTGTGTGTGTAAAATGAGTAATTTTATTAAATGAAATGGATGTGTGTGTGTGTGTGTGTGTGTGCATAAATATATTTGTATATGCATTTTTAAACTAGATTTAAAGAGATTTGTGTGATTCTAAGTTCATATGCATTTATATGTATAACCATGTTCTTGACTGTGTACATATACATTTATGTGTGTATCTCTGATATTCGACTATGTGCTTATACATTTTAATATAAACCTATATTGTGAATTTATCAAGATTTTTTGGAGGGTAGTTGTATTACATTGTGAAAGTACTTATATATGTCAATTAGGGGTTAAGATTCAATTGTCTTGATTTTGATACAACCACCCACAATTTCAAAAATAAAGTTATAATACTATTTGTGTAATGAAATTATGTAGCGTATATATTAGTTCATATGGATTTGTGAAGTTATTTGACTTATTCATATTAAAAAAACTCAGGTACGGGTAGGAGGATGATTGTATGTGGACTGTGTTGTGGTTTTATATGAAGATCAAGCCTGGTTTTGTTATGCTTTTTTAAGCTTTTATATGATCTTAATGTGTTAAGAATTATACCCAATAGGGATGACTGTGTATTCTAAAATAGTCTTTTAAATAATAGAAAAGCTTAAATACAATCAATTGGGTATTTAAGCATGAGTAATTTTTTTAAATCACTCAGACTGTTTCATGTGAATATATAGATGACCCATATGGGTCTTATTCGACTGTGTTTTCAAATTATATATATATATATATATATATATATATATATATATATATATATATATATATATATATATATATATATATTATTTTTTGAAAGTTTCAAAATGATTGAGCTAAGAATGTTTTTTTTAATTAAACAGAACATATGATTGGTTGTATGTTACATTTGGATTTTATGAATGTCTATATGTTTGTTTAAACAAGTATAAATATGGGGAAATTATCTAGTTTATAAAAAGAGGATATGGGGATATTTTATGGACTACATGTATACATTATAGTAAATGGAATAATCTATGTCATGGACAACGGATGTCTACTTAAAATATTCCATATACAATAAATAATTGTATTAAATTAAAAATGTTTTAGGGAATTTAATACACACACATGATTTTTGGAATGTGTAATTCATCTAAATATATTATACCATTTAAACACACACACACACACACACACACACACACACACACACACACACACACACACACACACACACACACACACACACACACACATTTATATATGCATATTATACTTAGTTGTATTGTGCTGAAAAACATTATTACCATTGGTGTGTAATTGATTGATTGAGTTATATTGTAATGTTATGGATATAACCATTAAAATATCACAGTTAAAATATTAATATAAGTAATTATGATGTTTCGATTAACTTTGTTTATATGTGGAATATAAACTATAACTTATAAAGCTTGTAGTATACTATTGTTTCATGGAGAAATAACATTATGAGTTACTTGATATGATAAGTAAATAACAATTTTGATGAGATCATACCTAAATGGAATGTTTAAGATTATTTTTGGATTCTATTTATTATATGTAATAGACTAGATAAATGGATTCATTACACTTCATTTGATAGACTAAATTAATGTATGATAAATTATATACTTAGCTAAATTTGGACATGTTAAGGAATAATATCTATGAATGAATATATATATTTTAATTATTATCATTATATGTTTTTATCAAATCTCACATTCATGATTTTAATTAAGTAGTGGATAGATTCTATTGACTTAATTAGCAGCATCAATGCAAGATGAGGTGTAATCTGATCAAGTGGTGCGTATGTATTTGACTGATCCTAGAGATCATTTATTATTGAAACTTTGGACTAAGTAATTTTTGATAAACATTAAAATTTCATATGTTGATATAGTTTTTATGTTTGTGACATATGTTTGTGTGATATCACATTAGAACATATTTCTTTATGGTACATATTATGTATTAGATATCTTTGACACACTAGTTTTGGTTTGTTACATTGGATTCCCACACCATCATTATATACCCATCCATGAAGGGAGGGTCATCCCCTAATTTGGGAGATAGTGTAGGGAATATATGGTCTATGGTTGGTGTGTAAAAGTGCTCAGATGATGTTCTTCCTCCTATCTAGAGTACTATACTTGAGACTAAACTTGAGATTACATATTGATACTTGAGTCATGAAGACTCTTGAGTTGTGGATACTTTGCTTAGAGGATATTTGTATCATGTTTTTATCATTTGATATATTATTATATTTTTGAAAATATAGTACATCTACAATAGAGGTTGTAATATTATATCGATGTGGTTGAATTTGTACTATTTCATTTATGATGTGATGCAGTAATTATGGTAATTTAGTATTGTTCATGATTTCTATATTTGCTCATGGTGATCCTTACCTAAGTGGATTAGATATAACCTACAAGGTTAAATAAATTAATATAGCTAGTTAAATATCACTAGTTAAGATTTCTCATGGTGAAATATATATGTTGAATATGTGTATTTAATTAAAAAATTATTACAATATTCTAATAAAACATAATGGGGTTGTTACATGAATCATGTAAATTTTATCATATTATGTGAAGTTTTTAAATTATGTATATGTGGTTTTAAATATTTATGACATACCCACACTATTTTTGAGAGTTGTAAGTGATTTCATGGAGGTGTCTAGATGAGTAGATGAAGTGTCTTGATAGTCTAAGTGTTAATGACAAAGTGTACAATGTGTTTGTCCTAATATGCTTAAAGTAGGCTTAGTTGATATTTAGTTTTGGCATGATTAGGGATGGGTCTGAAGTATTGATTATGTGTAATGGGTTATATTAGAGGTCAATTATGATTAGATATCTTGTGAAAGTGCACGGTATTCATTTAGTTCTTCATTATGTTCATCTTGGCATAGTTGGTTTGGTGGTAAAATCATCTAAGTAAGTAGTTTGTTGACATCACCATTGCCACATATAGATGATTCAAGGGGATTTGGTCATATAGGTGCAATCACATTAGTCCCAAGTTACTATGATCTAAGTTTTAGGTCATACGATTGAGTAGAGTAGAAGATATGAAGGTGAAAATTTGGTCTCTTAGATAAAAGTTCACTAAGTTTCTATACTTGGCCAAACTACCACTACATGTCATGTAGACATGTAAGATCCAAAAAAAATTTGAATTTTATTTTAGGTAATTTAAAAGCCAATATTGGGAAAATGTTTTCATGGTGATGTTGTATATAGTTTCAAGAAGATACCTCAGAAATTTGGAGTCTTGAATTGATTTCTAGTTGAACTTATAAAGCTTAAAAGTTGCTCTTGTGGACTATGATGGGTTAGAGACCGTCAAGTTTAATCACATTGAAGTATGAGGTAATTGGTCTACAAAATCCAATGGTGAACACTTAATTGTACATATTGAGATCAATGGTGCGTATGAATTCAACATGTCAAAGGTTGCATGTGTAGGTGACAAGTGTCACAATATTTTTAGTCTAATAGAAGATCAACAATGAGAAGTGGTTCATATTAATGAAGATCAATGATGCAAGATAAGTTAAAGAGTAAACAATGCACATAGGATGTATAAGTGGCACTATAACATGGATTTTTAGTAAAGTTATTAGAAAGAATGCAAGGATGCCAAGTGTCATAATATTGGGAGTTATGAGCAAGATCCAATGGTGAACACTTCAAGATAAAGACCAAGCTAATCCTTACAAATTGATGGTGCATATTCGATCAATACT
The DNA here is from genome assembly GCA_037957365.1 of Torreya grandis. Classification (NCBI taxonomy): domain Eukaryota; kingdom Viridiplantae; phylum Streptophyta; class Pinopsida; order Cupressales; family Taxaceae; genus Torreya; species Torreya grandis. Next base: position 2,905,229 of record JARHVA010000742.1, on the reverse strand, counting down.
ATAATGGTACACGAGATGAGGTCAACATGTTTAAGGTTTAATGTTTAGATAATGGAACACTAAGAGTTAAATTTTAATCTACTCTCAAAGAGATAAATGAAACACGTTTATTCCAAATTGTCAAGAAGCAGTGAGATGATGACAAGTGATCAAAATAGTAACTATTGGAATTCAAATATTTGAATTTAATGAATGAAAGACTAGTGTTTGATTTTTTATCCATAATTTTTTATCTATGAAAAATTTGATGTAATAAAAATCAAAGTTATAGAGGAATTCAAGGCACATTTGTAAATATTTATTTAAAGGTATAAATGTTTGTGTAGTCAAAGTTATTAAGCTCTAAAGTTGAATGTGTGTTTTTTATGCTTTACAGGTAACCCAAAAAAGGGTAATAGAGTTGTTATTGAGGGTATTTTAATGTTTTGAGATGAGCTAAGTGTTGGATCATGTTTTAAAATTCATGAGTACCATATGTGTGGATTATTAAGGTTTAATCAATCATATTCAGTATGATCAAATGCTTAGAAGGTAACTATGTTTTTGTTCATGATGGTTGTGTGAACAAAATATTGTTTGAGAAAATTGAGCTTTAGTAAAAGGGTGTTGTGATGGTTGTTATCACTTAAGGATGACCTATAGATTGTGTGGTATGTGTCCATGTATTTAAAAGTGTTCATGTGTTCTTAATTTTGTTAGATAAGTGTTAAAGAGGTGAATGGGTCTTCATAGGACCTAAAAGGTGACTTAGGCCTATTTGAAAGAGGGTTGTGCTTAAAGGTTACCCATGTTATATTCCTTAAGGGTGAAGGCATGTGTTGTGGCCAACAAAGAAGGTTATGATCATAATAATCATGAAGACTCTATAAAAGGTGAAACCAAATTTGATGGTTTCTAGGCTTGTGGAAGACTTACATGAGACTTGAGAGAAGATAGATGTGTGAGTGAGTTATGGAGTGAAGGAAAGGGTGTGTTTACAATGGATAGGTTATATAGTAGAGAAGGTAGATGACTATGTGTATGACCTATAGGTAATATTTTTGATGTCAATAACAATGTTCTTGTAAGTTTGTAGATTGAGGATGAGTGAAGAGGTCTAGAGTGATCCAAAAGGATGTTTTGGATGTTTTGAGTGTGAGTGAAGGATAGATGATGTCTGTGTGCACTTGGTGGTTGATTTGAGAGGCAAATCAGAGTGTGGTATATGTGTATGACCATTTGGTCATGTTTTTAAGGTTGTAATAGATTTTTTTTTGAGAAGTGCAATATGATACAAAAGGTGGCTTTGGATGTTTGTGGCAGTGTGAAGAGAAGGGGGTTGTTAAAACCAAACTAGATATACTAAAACAAAAGTAATAATGTTTTTTTTTTTAAATTTAATTCCTCAAACAAGTATTTTATTTAAAATTGTAGAATAATAACATATTATCATAATAGATAATCATCAAATTTCAACTTTAATTTCCATTATAACATAATGTTACAACTTTATGAAAGGGAATACATAATGACACAGCTATAACTACTCTCAAAATACATTAGTGACTATTTAAGTAAATAATATTATATTTACAAATTCAATAGGTATTTATCCTTATATAAAATATAAATATAACTAACTCTCTAGAGCTTGAGTTGCACCAACTCACTTATCTCTGATATCCTCAAGTGTTATCTCTAGTAATGTACTATAGTGGGGGAAGGAGAGCATCATCCAAGCACTTTTCTGCTCTAACCATGAACCAATGATCCCTTGCATAATCTCATATTAGGAAATGGCCCTCCCTTCATGGATAGGTAGATAGAATGATGCAGAAATCTAGAATGAGACATGCTAGTATGCCTATGTGTTGTAAGATTCTACTACATGATGTGTATCATAAATAAAAAATACATTTCTACTATGATATCACACAACATGCAAATCATACATATGAACTGATAATATTAATCTAACATTAATTTGGCCAAATTTTTAAATAACATATGATCATCTAGATCAATCAAATTCATAACACATCACTTGATTGGGTTATCCATACCCATCATTGGTGATGTTAACTAGGATTGAGAAATCATCTTGTTTCTTAGGTAGTATCATAAATTTGGCCCCACAATATACTTAATAGATAGATAATTCAAAGCATAAGCTGACCATCCAGGTAAACTAATCTAAGGATCATTATCACATACATTCAATATCTGATATAAATAAGCATAGATTGACAAAACCATGCCAACCAAATATGAAAATAAAAGTCTTTATTAACTTAATTATATATATATATATATATATATATATATATATATATATATATATATATATATATATATCCAATCATAATCCAATTACTTGTACAAAGATGTACTTTTAAGAAATAAAGATCTTTCAGAAATTTCAATAATGATTAAGTTTGGTATCTCCTAAAACTAACAAAATATGGAAGGAAAGGTTCTAATTATCAATTTTTTGTAATTTTAAAATAACACAAAATATGTATTTCCACAAACCAATCATTTTAAAACATATTCTATTAATTTCCTCATAAGCCTTATAATATATTTCATTTCATATAAAAACCCCAAATATTAAGAAATGAAATAAAATATTGCACCCCTACATAATTTAATCACAATGTATAAATCAATGCTGACATCAAACTATATATTTCCATGACATTTGATTTATATTTATTTTAATAAATTTCATTTATGATATATTTTAAATGAATAAAAACTTTTTATAAAAACATATTAATATTTTTAACCATTTAAATATGGATTTCTTTTTATCCATTCCCTCCAATTCACAACAATATTTAAAAATCAAATATGCCCTTGTAACCATACTGGAAAGATGATTATTAAAATTATTATTGTTACTACTACCCCTATGATGTCCAATTAGAACAATTAGTTATTTATTATTAATGAAGAAATTTGTATTCATGGTATAATAGCTTACTGAGCACTATATAATTTTTAATTATATATTTATATATTAATAATAAAATAAAGTTATTTACCCATATAAATAAGGTTTTCCCTCTACCCTACCCACCAATTCACCACAAACACAAAAATAAATTAAACACATGCCACAAATTGGGATGGAACTAAAGAAAGTCACTTTCATGATATAATTTCTAAACGCAGGAAACAAGTGTGAAGCAATTCATACTCTAGAAGAAACCACGACCATAACACATATACATTTTATATATGTAATCTATTTGATCATAAAGATATATGCATATTAGTATTATATTGAAAACATAAAGGTTTTCTAAGTCTATTGAAATCCTTGACTAAAATAGAATGCGTTTCTACAAAATTGAAATAGCTGAGATAAAAGAATAGTGGTGGTGTTATTGTTATTAAGCTAAAGTTAAAGAAAGGAGAGGAATAGAATTTGGCAAGGATCTAAATTAATTTAAATAAAATTCTAATCATGATAATAGAAAAACATAGAGAGTAGATGTGCAGTGATTCTTGGGATGAATTAAATCATAGAAAAGGAAAGGAATTTTTCTAAAGAGAATGGGTGGATCTAATTTCATACTAATCACAAAACAACTATTAAACATAGGCAACCAACAAGAAGTGACTCACACTCTAAGATAGAATCATGACCTCGGTACTTATGCATTATATAATTATTTTATCTTGGCATGGAGATAAATGCACATAGGTATCCTATTGGAAGCATAGAGGGGATGGAGGTATTGCTTTTGGACTAGTTTAAAATAAATAAATGAAAAAAATTGATAAATAATGGTGGTGCTTGTTCTTGTGATGTGAGGGGAAGAATTTGTTTAATTTCATTTACTTATCTTTCATCATCATAATTTATAAAGTTATAAATAACGTTGAATTTTTAGAATGTGTTGAGTCTCTATGGCCTCAATACAATTATTTTGGGTTAAAGGGAAAGAATTTTAGGGTCTAAAGAGAAACTTCAAATATATTTTCCAACCAGTTTCTACATGCATCACTCATAATATTCATAGAGTTTCCCTAATGTAAACATACTATGTATATATATTTAAATTCATAATCCAAAGTTTTTTCAATACAAATTACACCATTGAAATAATTATAGTACCCACCTGGTATGATTTCTCCTTTGTTACAAATAAAATTTCCCTTTTTCTTATAAATCATTCTTTCTTCTTCCAAATTCAAACTCTCTTTCCCCATGTATCTTTCATGGTTTTTTTCCAATCCCCCCTTAATACCATTTACTCCTCATTCTCATTTTGCATGCCACTTGAAACTAAATCTGTAGGATTTGTTTCCTCATAATTAACTGGGAGTCCCACAAGTAATTCTCAGATAAACTTCTAATCAATCTCCTTTGATTTCCCAAACTAGTGTTAAGGTAACTCAACTTCAGCTTTCCAAGTAAAGTCATTGTAAGATTCCATACACTACTAATTAATAATCAATTCCACTTGATTAATACCATATAATTCTTTTAAAGTATGTGTTCATCCTAGTGTTTAATTAGGATTTTTACTCATAGTTAATCAACAAAATAAATATATCAAATATCATAAATTAATAACTATATAATACAATTAAACAATTTAATATTATAATAAATCTTTATTTTGACAAATTAAATATAACATTACTACTATTTTAATTTCTCATTTAAAGATGCATTAATGACACAATTTATAAAGTACACTATAAATCAACTCACAACATAGTAATCACTATAACAAATTTTAGAATAAGAACTCATTCCTTTTTAAAGCACAATCAAAATATAATCAATGTAAACTATTCTAGCATTAATGAGCATAATACTAGAAAACTAGATAAATGCAAAGAATTTAACAAGTCAATATATGGTGGTGTGTAAATTTGGGTTACTAGCATTTCCATTCTATCATATTATAATCATCCCATCTAAACCACCCTCTCTAATGATTCTTTCACTCATCATTCTCTGAGGATAAGACAAATCCTACATCCACCTCATATCAAATATGTAGTTAGTCTGATTTATCATATATATAATCAATGATGTAAGAATAATAAGTATACATCTAAAATACACATAATAATCAAACAAAACTATAACATCATGTGTATAAATCATAAATATCATTGTTCCCTATATCATTTGTCATAGTGATCAAATCAAAGCATTAAAGAATCAATTATTAACCATTTCAAATCCATAGATTTAAAAGTAAAAACATAGGGTGAAATTGGGATGTAACATCTTCCCCCCTTAAATTGGTCATCATCCCAATGACATTAAAATAATAGTTTCATAATATTAAAAGGGTTTATCTTAAATAATAACATAGTATCAAGCATCAATAATGCAAAAAAATGTGGAAACAGCCTGAAGAACTAATCAAAGTCTTCCCAAATAGCACTATCCTTAAATTATTGGTCCACAAGACCTTGCACTATGATACTTACCTATTACACAAACAAAGTTTGTGAGTGTCAATTACTCTGACTGGTTATACCATTACCACCCCAGGGTCTAAAAATTGCAAAGCATTCCAATCCAAAACATGTGAAAGATTAACTATATACTTCTTGAGATATGATACATGGAAAAAATTATTTAAAAGGGATAATGTTGGTGGAAATACAAGCCTATACATAATACGATTGACCACTTCTAACACTTTGAAGGGTCCTACATATCTGGGTGATAATTTTGTTGACTTTTTTAACTTAATTGATCTCTTTTATGGCTTAAGCCACAAAAAAAACATTGTCACCAATAGAAAACTACCTATTTGACCTATTAAAATCAATGTAACTCTTCTATCTATCATTGGCCTTGACCAATATCTATCTGATTAACTTGACTTGTTCTTCCATTTTAAAAAGCATCTCAAGATTAAATACTACCTTGTCTTCTAACCTATCCTAACTGATTGGTGTTTTACACCTCCTATCATACAATGATTCAAAAGGTGCCATCTTTAAAGTAAATTGATATGAGTTATTATAGGTGAACTCAACCAATGGAAGATAATATTTTCATTTGTATTACTAATCCATGAAATATATACATAAAATATCCTCTAGAACCTAATTTACTCACTCAGTTTAACCATCGGTCTCTAGATGATATATGGTGCTAAAATTAAGCTACATGCCTAAAGTTGAGTTTAGAGTAATCCAAAACCTGGAAGTAATTTTTAGGTCATGTTCTAAAATGATCTTCTCTAGAAATCCATGCAACCTATACACTTATTTTATGAATCCCTTCACAAGGGTAGGTGCACCATCTGCCAAGTTTCCTAGTATGAAATGAGTTGCCTTAGTTAGTTTATCAACAAATACTAAGATCATATCATGCCTACTTCATGACATCAAAAAACCTTGGACAAAGTCCATACTGATCACTTACCACGTTCACTCTAGTATATCATGTAGATATAGAAATCCATCTAGGTACACATGTTCAACTTCAATCATTGATATTCTAGACATCATGACATGAATTCTACCACATCTTTCTTGATTCCCTTCCAAAAATATATAGGTCTAAGTTTTACCATGAGTTTTGTTATTCTTGGATGTCCCAAATATGGGGCAATGTGTAACTCTTTCAATAATATGCTGTGTAGATTCTCTTGATAAATAATAGGCATTCTCTTGTTCAAATGCAAGAGACTATCACTATCAAAATTGAATCCTTTACTGAGGATCTTGGGTATTTTTAGACAATGCTTCTTTGACCTGCTCATATTAATTATCTCCTAGTGAGAACTTAACCACTTGATCTTTGAAAGTACTCCTAATAGTAGCTACAGTTGCTATGTACCTTCTATGGATCAAATATTTAGCTACTCTATTCTCTTTAACCTTGATGTAATTGATATCAAAGTCATAGTCAAAAGTAACATTAACCAACATCTCTGATGAGCATTTAAATTTGGTTGGGTGAAGATATATTTAAGTCCTAAGTTATCAGTCCTGAGCTCAAATGGTTTTACCAACAAATAATGTCACCAAACTTACAAAGAATGAATAATCACTACAATTTCAAGGTCATGATGGGAATAATTCACCTCATTAGTTTTCAATTTTCTTGATTCAAAAGCTACCACTACTCCATCTTGCATGAGAAATCCACCTAAACCTTCTCCTAAAGCATCGATGATCACTGTAAACTATCCATTGGGATCAGGAACTCTCAACATTGGTGTTGATGTAAGTCTTCTTTTCAACTCTTGAAAATCTAATTCACATTTCTTAGACCGGTTAAACATTTAGTTTTTCCATTACAAGGAGGTAATTGGATTAACTATCTTGGAAAAGTTTAGAGTGAACTTCTTATAATATCCTGCTAATCCCATGAAACTCCTTACCTCATGCACATTTCTAAGTGTAGGTTACTCCATAATGGAACTTATCTTAGATGGATGTATACAAATTCCATCTATAGAAATAATATGCCTTAGATATTTCACTGTTTTCTAAATGAATGCACATTTAGACAATTTTCCATATAGTTTGTGCTTTTTCAACCATTGCAAAACTAGTTCTATATGTTGTATATTTTCCTCTTCAATCTTAGAATAGATAAGAATGTCATACAAAATGACCAAAACAAAGTGATCTAAATAGTCTTTGAATATACTATTCATAAGATTCATGAATGCTGTTGGTGCATTAATTAATCTAAAAGGTAACACTATGAATTTTTAACACCCATAACGAGTCTTGAAAGCTAGTTTTAGAATATCCTCATCTGAAATCCTCAACTGATGATATCTTGCTCTAAGATCTATCTTAGAAAATACCATTGCACCATACACTTGATAACAAATATCATCTATATGAGGCAGTGGATACTTGTTCTTGATAGTTGCCTTATTTAACATTATGTAATCAATACAAATTTGTAGGGTACTATCCTTCTTATTTACAAAAACTAGTGCACCCCATAGTGACACACTAGGCGTAATCAAAACCTTTACCAATATCTCCTATAGTTGTGTCTTAAATTAAACCAATTCTATGGTCATCATCCTATACGGTTCCTTAGATTATGGTTCTGATATAGGTATGATGTTGATAGATAAATAAAACTCTCATTTAGGAGGAAAACCTAATAATTCTTTAGGGAACACATCATGGAAATCTCTAAAAAAAGGATAGTTTAAGAGATAGTTCCTTAGTTTCCTCCATTTCATTTATCTTGATGATAAATGTTTTTCATCCTCTTGTTTGAACCCTTTTGAGTTGCATTAGATAAATTTGTCTAAGCCACAACTCTCTCTTGTCACCCTATAGTTGGGTCAAATTCCCAAAATCATCTAGACACTAGACCTTCTTCAAGTAATAGTAAACCCTAGATTTATGTTTAACAAGAAAGTTGACTCTTAGAATCACATCATATGATCCTAGTAGTGCTACATATAAATCCACTATAGTTGTGAATTCAAGTAACTCAATCACTACTTTGACTAGACACTTATCAACCATGACTTTAGAATCATTCCCATATTATATTGACCATGCATTTTCCATATATCTATCTTTTTTAGGAAACTTCATAAGCATTCTAGGAGATATAAAAAATTCATTAGCCCTTGTATCTGTCCAAATAGAAATAGGATGTTCAAACAAAATATCTAGTGGTTCTATGGGTGATGATTAAAATTTAGCTTGTTGATTATCAATTATTTCATGAATAGGTTTCTAAATCTTTCCTTGTTAAGGGTTTAGACCTTTGTTCTTTGACTTGTCATGAGGATATTCATTATCATAGCAATTTTCTTCATAATTGAAATAACCACCTAGTAGTCCTTTCCTATCAATTTGAGAATTTCCCTAGAAACCACCCTTGTAGCCATTACCTAGTTTCTTTATATTAGATCCACTATTGAATTTTGTATTCTGATTCCTAAACTAACCCTAGTAGTCTCTGCTCATTTTATTTTAGTTCCTATTCTTGAAATTTGGATTGGAACCACCAAATTTTTTCTTAAACTTTTTCCTGACCGGAGCTAGAGACTTCAACTTCTGCTCTTGTTACACTGCCTTCTCAAAAACCTAGTCTATAAAAGAAGGCCCATGAATATCCACCTCACCTCCAATATAGGTTTCAATCCCATAATAAATTTATTTATTTTGAAACTTTCATTAGCTTGGTATTGAGGTATGTATTTTAGAAGTTTGGTAAATTACTCCTAATACTCATTCACCAATAACTCTCTTTGTTTTAGATTCTAAAAATCTATAAACTTCTGGTCAAAGTAAAGTTATGGTAACCACCATGAGATGAAAAATTTCATGAACTACCCCCAAATTTTGGTGTTTGAGTTAAGGTTCATTTCCATTTTCTTGTTAGCCCACCAAGTAACTACTTAACCAGTCAACTAATAAGCTCCCTAAACTGCCTTAGTGAACTTAAAGTAGTTTTGAATCTCAAAATAATTCTCCATCTCAATTAATCATGATTTAACTCCATCACCTAAAACAGTTCCATCAAACTTAGGTGGACTCACCTTCTTCATATCCCTAGATAGATTTGCAATTACCTGAGCTCTCGCATCTTTTTGATTCTCCTATTCAGTAGGGGGCTCAACAAGTACTTCCTAACATTATTCCTCATCATGATTTTGAACCTTTTATTTTAGGGCTATAAATTTATCCCTAGTTTTTCTCATGACTATGAGTAATTGATCTAACTTTGTTAATTAATTATAAATAACCTAGTTAGGATCAATGGGTGGGTTATTGTCATTTGATGGACCCTCCCTTGATGTTCTTGTTTTCACCATTCTTCCTTATCACTAAAAATAAGAATGCAAAAATGTTAGTAGACTCATTAAGTCCTAGAGTTTGAGCCTAAGCTCTAATACCACATGTTAAATGACACTAGATGTACGAAAATAAAATCAATTTAAAATATATATATATATATATATATATATATAAATTACTTCCTCAAACAAGTATTCTATTTAAAATTATAGAATCATAATAGATAATAATAAAATTTTAACTTTAATTTCCATTACAACATAGAGTGTTATAACTTCATGAAAGGAAATACATAATGACACAACTACGACTAGTCTCATAATACAACAATGACTATTCAAGTAAATAGTATTACATTTACAAATTCAACAAGCATTTAGTCTTACTAGAAAGATGATTATTAAAAGTATTATTGTTACTACTACCCCTATGTAATCTAATTACAACAATAATTTATTTATTATTAATGAAGAAATATGTATTCATGATATAATATCTTACTGACCACTATATAATTTTTAACTATATATTTAAATATTAATAATAAAATAAAACTATTTACCAATATAAATAAGGTTTACCCTATACCCTTATTATCAATTCACCACAACCACAAAAATTAATTAAACACAGGCCATGAATTGGGATGGAACTAAAGAAAGTCACTTTCATTATATAATTGCTAAACATAGGAAACATACGTGAAACAATTCACACTCTAGAATAAACCATGGCCATAACACATATACATTATATATATGTATTCTATCCATCATGGAGATAGAAACATATTGGTAGTTTTTTTAAAACACAAAGTTTTTCTAAGTCCATTGAAATCCTTGACTAAAATGGAATGCATATTTGCTAGAATTAAAATAACTTAGATAAAATAATAGTGGTGGCATTATTGTTCTTAGGATAAAGTTAAATAAAGGAGAGGAATAAAAATTGGTAAGGATATAAATGAATTTAAATGACATTCTAATCATGATAATATCAAAATGTAGGGATCAGCTGTGTAATGATTCTTGGGCTAAACTAAAGCATAGAAAAGGAACAATTTTTTTTAAAGAGAACGGGTGGATATAATTTCATATTGATCACAAAATAGCTATTAAACATAGGAAATTGATGTGAAGTGACTTGCACTCTAAGATAGAATCATGACCTTAGTATATATGCATTATATAATCTTTTTATTTAGGCATGGAGATAAATGCACATAGGTATCTTGTAGGAAGTGTAGAGATGATGGTGGCATTGCTTTTGGACTAGTTTAAAAGAAAGAAAAGGAACAAAATTTGATAAATAATGGTGGCGCTTGTTCACATGATATGAGGGGAATTGTTTGTTTAGTTCCATTTACTTATCTTTCATCATCATAATTTTTAAAGTTATAGATAGTGTTGAATTTATAAAATGTGTTGAGTCTCTACAACCTTAATATAATTAGTTTGCGTTAATAGGGAAAGAATTCTAGGGTCTAAAGAGAAACTACTAATATATTTTTCAACCAGTTTCTACATGCATCACTCATAAGATTCATAGAGTTTCCCTAATATATATATATATATATATATATATATATATATATATATATATATAAAATACAAACTTTTTTCAATACAAAATGTACCATTAAAATAATTATAGTACCCACCTAGTACGCTTTTCTCTTCACTACAGATAAAAGTTCCCTTTTTCTTCTAAATCCCTCTTTCTTCTTCCAACTTCTAGCTCTCTTTCCTCATGTGTTTTCTATGGTTTTTATTTTTATTTTTATTTTCAATCCCCACTTAATAATATTTACTCCCTATTTCCCTTTTGCATGCCACTTGAAACCAAAGCTGTAGGCTTTGTTTCCCCATAATTAACTAGGAGTCCCACAAGTAATTATCCTATAATCTTCCAATCAATATCCTTTGATTTCCAAAGTTAGTATTAAGGTAACTCAACTTCACCTTTCTAAGTAAAGTCGTCATAATATTTCATGCATCACTAATTAATAATCCATTCCACTTGATTAATACTATATAAGTCTTTTAAAGTATGTATTCATCTTAGCGTTTAATTAGGATTTTTACTCATATTTAATTATCAAAATTAATATATTAAATATCATAAATTAATAATTATCTAATACAATTAAACAATTTAATATTATAATAAATCTTTATTTTGATAAATTAAATATAACATTACTACTATATTAATTTTCTATTGAAAGATGCATTAATGACAATTTATAAAGTAAAATATAGATCATATCAAAACATAGTAATCACTACAACTAATTTTAGAATAATAACTTATTCCATTTTAAAGCATCACTTAAATATAATCAATGCAAACTATTCTAGCTTTAAAGAGCATAATACTAGCAAACCAAATTAATGCAAAGAATTTAACAAGTCAATCTATGTTGGTGTGTGAATTTGGGTTACTAGCATTTCCATTCAGTAATACTAAAATCATCCCATCTTCACTATCCTCTCTGATGATGCTCTCCCTCATCATGCTCTAGGCCTGCATCCACCTCATATAAAATATGTAGTTAGTCTGAGTCATCATTTATATAATCAATGATGCAAGACTAACAAGTATACATCTATAATGCATAAAATACTCAAACACAACTATAACATCATGTATAAAAATCATAAATATCATTATTCCTTATAACATTTTTCATATTACTTAGATCAAAGAATTAAAGAATCATTTATTAACCATTTCAAATCCATGGATTTAAAAGTAAAAACATAAGGTGAAATTGAGATGTAATAGGGGTTGATATACATTATATCTCCATTAGATTAGTAAGAAATTAGTGATCAAGAGATGTTCATTTCATAGGTGTTAGGAGGGTACTCAAAATCTAGGTCAGAAGGACTTGATTATCTTAGGGGTAGGTGTTCCTTATGAAATAGGTGTTTCACTAAAGCTAATAATAAAGACTTGACCAAAAGGTGGTTAGAAGGACTTGATCATCCTAGGGTTAGGTGTTCTTTTTGAAATAGGTGTTCCAATAAATTTTGGTCTAAAGGACTTGACCAGTCTCATGGTTGTGGTCATCTTATAAGATAAGTAGTCCATGTGGTTGTAGATCAGAGAGTGGGTTTTATTTCCCAAGAAGGTTTCCCACATAGATCTTGTGTTCTGTATGTTATCTTGTATTATCGTGATTGTTCATTACTATAAATATATTGTATGCTTCATAAATGGTTGTATTGAATTTTTAAGTGTTTGAAGGATTGTAATTTAAGTTAAAATATCTTGAATCACTAATTCACTACCCCCTTTCAATAATTTTACCTCTAATAATTTGTATTATAGTAGGTCCTTTAGAGGAAGCTTAACAGCTTGAATGAGATCCTAAGTAGCACAAGATGGCTAAGTATTTTAAGAAAGAGAATAAATAGTGGAAGGTTGTGATCAAGGCACTTGAAGATCATATATTTACTTCAAATAAATATGCCAAATAGGATGAGAAAGTTATCAATGATCTCAAGGTTCAGCTAGAAGATGCCAAGGAAAGTTTGAGTTCAAAAGAGGAAATTTGTTCAAAATAAAAGGACATCATGTATGATGAAGAATTTTGCCATGACAGTGGAGAAAAATAAGTGTTATATGATAGTGAGGAAGAAGAATCAAATCTAGTATTTGAGCTCATAAATAGCAATCACAAGATGAGGTATGTGATCAAAGGTTTTGAAGCACAAGTCAATTCTCTTAAAGGAAGTTTGTTAGCTAAGACCAAGAAAAATTAGAAGTATCAAGAGATGATCAAGTATCTTGAAGATAAAACATGTAGATTGAAGTATGACATGGCTAAAGAATACAATGAGGATAAGGAGGTCATCAAAGATCTTAGAGGTCAATTAGAGATTTCAAATGGTAGCCTAAAATCAAGAGAAGAAGATTGCAGATATATTAAGACTCAATTAGAAGAAGCAAATACTAAGGTTATTTCAAAGTAAGGTGACCAAGATGATTTAAATACTAATATTAATTCCTTGAGAGTAAATCATGAACAACTCATTTGCATGTTGGACAAGCTGGAAAAATAACATATAGATCTTGAGTAAGCTTAGAAAAATACAAACTTTGAAAGCAATGCAAGAAGGTTTGTTAGACAACCAGATTATTCAAGGTATTTTAGTTTATTCCATGGTCATTGTTATACATGTAATAAGTATGGTCATATATCTAATGAATATAGAAGGATTTCAGTCAAGTATGGAAATTCATGGAGATATGATATAAGGAGTTTCTAGCCAATGATTGATAACAGTTCAAAATTTTCAAAAGGTACAAATGATGTTATTTGTTTTATTTGTAATAAGAAAGGTCATATTTCTATACTTTGTCCTAGTAAATTTGATAATCCCTCCAATCATCTAAAGAAGGGAGAGACTCCTATAAATTATATCAAAAGTCAAAACATGATGTGGAGACCTAAGGTAGTGAAGGATAGTCATGTTGAGTTCAAGGATAAAACTTCTGATACTATAGAAAAAGAATCAGTTTTTGAGGTGTCTCAAGAATTCCAATAAATAATAATATTATTACAAATGGAAAATAATGTAGATGATCCAAGAATCAATTCAGTTATACCATTCAAGGCCAAGGAGAATTTGAAAGAAGGATCCCAATATGATGGTTTATTTGTTGTAGTTGAATAATTTTTTGGTAAGAAAGAGTTTCATGATTTATAAGAGCTCTTGTTTTTTTCTTTAAAGTGGAGAAGGTTTTATCTGAAGAGATATGCCAAGAACTTGTGTTTTCATCATGCATTGTCAACAAATCCAAAAAAGAGATAGACCCCAAGTAAGTTGTTTTAGTCAAGAAAAGGAACAAGAAGAAGAATGTTCTTTAGTCTTATGATGAGGACTAGTATGCTCCTCTATTATAGGTCCTTGTGAATTAGAGATGTCTTTATTGTTCTTCATGAAGACATTTCTCAGTTTGAAGAACCATGTGGACTTCCAAAGGTGTTTTTGGTCTTAAGGGTCAAATTAAAGTTTTTCAAGTGGAAAAAGAGGATTTGTGAGTTTTCAAGATGATCTCTCTACATATAAAGGTATGTTGACCTTATTATATCATGATCTAAGTGGTTTTGTTCTTTGAAGGTATGTTGAAGTCAAATTATAGATTTTTGAGTGCTCTCAATTTTCTCAATTTTTGGCTTAAGGGCAAGCAGGCCTAAAATGGGTGATAGGATGTATGGGTTCTAAAAATTATGGAGGATTAAATATTTTTATATAAGTTTGTGATGGTTGTCTCTAGGTGTTGAATAAGTTTTAGAGGTGGGCATTGACCAAAAGGAAGTTTGTTGACCTTATTTGTTTTGAGATTCTAGAGATTTAGGCTATGCTAAAAAATGGTTTTCTTTATGATTTGAGGTTTAAGGATTATTAATATTTTTAATGGGATAAATAGGTTTTCAAATAAATCTTCACATAGATTTTAAATTTTGTGTTTTCCAAATTATTCAAGTTTTTATCAAAATGGAGGCCTAATTGACTAGTAGATTTATGAAGGAAGTATGTTATAGAAGAGGATTTAGGTGATAAAAATTGGTGTGACTAAGGGTGAATATGAGAGTTATTTAGATATTAAATTTTTATGTCTTTAAATTATGTATAATAAAATTTTTGGGCCCTACAAGTTCCTAGTAGGATTACAAGGAGTCTAGACATTCCTAGTGTGAAGATTCGATGTTTTTGCTTAGTTTATCCAAAATATCAAGGAATGAGTGTTTCAAGGTGATTTATTAGGTTTTTTTAGATAATTTTTAATGTTTTTTAGTTTCATAAAGTTATATCGGTGGTCCTTTAGGTGGCTTGAGAGAGAAGGCTAGTAAGCTTGTGTGATGGTTCTTCATGATGTGTAGAGATCTAAAGATGCTCAAGAGGTGAAATGGATTATAGATCATAGGGGGAGTCCCTATCAGATGTTTCTTGGTGAGTTCCATTAGATTTAAATTATTTTTTATGTTCTTTATTCATTGGTTGTAGTGTTTAGTTGAAGAGACTATTGGCATGTAGAAAGAGGAAGTTGTCAAGGAAAAAAGAGGTAGGCTCAAGGTAAGGGGGGGGGGGGGGGTTGGGGTTGATATCATATTTATAAGGTGTTCCTATCCTATTGGATATTTTTAGGTCCTCAAGATCATTTTTTTCTCACTTTTTCATTATGTCAAAGGGGGAGAAGGTTCTTATTGTGAGTGTGCTTGAAGAGAGAGAAGGAAGGTGGATTGTATGATGGGTGTTGACATAAATGAAAAAGGGGGATATTATTGGAGAGTTGAAAATGATTTTATGGATATTTCCATGTGACTCGATGAAGTGTCTTAATATTCTAAGTGTTAATGACAAAGTGTGCAGCATGCTTGTCCTCGTATGCTTAAAGTAGTCTTGGTTGATTTTTAGTTTTGGCATAATTAAGATGGGTCTAAAGTATTGAGCATGTGTGAGGGGTATTATTAGAGGTCAAGGATGATTGGATAGCTTTTTTAAGTAAATTTTATTCATCTAGTGATTCATTATGTTCATCTTGTCATAGTTGGTTCAATGGAAAAATAATTTGAGTAGGTAGTTTGTTGACATCACCATTACCATGTATGGATGAGTCAATGGGAGCTGGTCATATGGGTGTGATCACATTAGTCATAAGTTACTATGATCCATGTTTTATGTCATGAATTTTATTAGAGAAAAATATATTTAGGTGCAAATTTAGTCTCTAGGATAGAATTTCACTAAGTTTCTATACTTAGCTAGACTATCACTACACATCATGTAGACATATATGATCCAATAAGTTTATTCTTTTATTATAGGTAATTAGAAAGTCAAAATTGGGTAAATGTTTTCATGGTGATGTTTTATATAGTTCCAAGAAGGTACCCTATAAATTTGGAGTTTTGAATTGATTTCTAGCTCAAGTTATAAAGCTTCAAAGTTGCTCTTGCAGACTGTGATGGGCCAAAGACTGTCAAGTTTAATCACATTGAAGTTTGAGGTCATTGGTTTAGAAGATCCAATAGTGAGTAATTAATCATATATATTAATATCAATGGTTCATATTAATTTAATATGTCAAATTTTACACATGTAGGTGACAAGTGTCAGAATCTCACTAGTCTAATAAAAGATCAATAGTGAATAGTGGTTTTTATTGACAAAGATCAATGGTATGAGACAAGTCAAAGGGTCAATAATGAATGTGTGACTACCTAGTGGCACAAACACATCAAATTTTAGTAAATTTATCATAAGGAATGATAGCATACCAAGTTTCATAATCTCAAGAGTTATAAGCAAGATCTAACAGTGAGTTCTGTAAGATAAAAACTAGGCTAATGCACAAAAATTGATGATACATATTTGGTCAATATTGTAAGGGTGCATGAGATGAGGTAAACATGTTCAAGGTTTAATTTTTGGATATTATATCACTAAAAATTAAATTTTGAGATACTCATGAAGAGATTTATAGAGTGCATTTGTTCCAAATTGTCAGGAAGCAACAAGATGATGACAAGTGCTTGATGTTTAACAACAACTATTGGAATTTATATATTTAAATTTAACTAAGGCAAGACCACTACTTGGTTTTTTGAGCCATAAATTTTGATGTATGAAAAATTTGATGTTGCAGTTAAAATAAAAGTTGTATAGGACTTCAATTCACATTTTGAAATATTCATTTAAAGGTCTAAATGTTTGTACAGTCAAAGTTATTGAGATCCAAAGTTGATTGTGTGTTCATTCATGATCTATAAGTAAATCAAGAAGGGTAATATAGTTTTTATTGATGGTATTTTGATGTTTCAAGATGAGATAAATTTTAGATCATGTTATATACTTCATGAGGACCATTTGTGTGGATTATAGAGGTTTGACCAATCATGTTTATTATGATCAAAGGCTTAGAAGGTAACTATGTATTCATTCATAGTGGTTGTGTGCATAGAATGTTTTTGAGTGAATTGAGATTTAGAAGAATGGTGATGTGATGGTTGTTATAAATTAAAGAGGACCTATATATATTATGTCATGGGTCCATGTATTTAAAAGTGTTCCTATGTTCTTAGTTTACTTGGAGAAGTGTCAAAGAGGTGAATGGGTCTTCATAAGACCTAAAAGGTAACTTTGACCTATTTGAAAAAGGGTTATGCTTAAAGGTGAACCATGTTAGATACCTTAAGGGTAAAGGCATATGTTGTAGCTGATAAGGAACGTTGTGATATTAATAATCATGAAGACTCTATAAAAGGTGAAACCAAATGTGATGGTTTCTAGGCTTGTGGAAGACTTGTGTGAGACCTGAGAGAAGATAGATGTGTGAGTGAGTTGTGGAATGAAGGAAAGGATGTGTGCCATGTGGATAGTTTGTAGAATAGAGAAAGTTGATGAAAATGTGTATGACCTATAGATTATATTTCTAATGTTAATAACAATGATCTTATAGGTTTAAATATTGAGGATGAGCGAAGAGGTCTAGAGTGATCCAAAATGATTTTTTGGATGTCTTGAGTGTGAGTGAAGGATACATGATGTTTGTGTGAGCTTGGTGGTTAATTTTAGAGGTAGATCAGAGTTTTTTTTTTTGTGACCATTTGATAATGTTTTTAAGGTTCTAATAGATTTGTTGTTGAGAAGATCATTGTGATTTAAAAGGTGGTTTTGGATGTTTGTGGTAGTGTGAACAAGTGAAGGGGGATGATATACATTGCATCTCCATCAGATTGTAAGCAATCATTTATCAGTAGATGTTAATTTCATAGGTGTTAGGAGGGTGATCAAATTCTAGGTTAGAAGGACTTGATTATCTTAGGGGTAGGTGCTCCTTATGAAATAGGTGTTTCACTAAATCTGGTTAGAAGGAATTGACCAAAAGGTTTTTAGAAGGACTTGATCATCTTAGGGTCAGGTACTCCTTATGAAACAAGTGTATCACTAAATTTTGGTTAGGACTTGACCATTAATGTTTGTGATCATCTTATAGGATAAGTATTCCATGTGGTTATAGGATTTAGAATAGATTTTATTCCCTAAGAAGGTTTCCCACATAGATCTTGTGTAGTGTGTGTGATCTTGCATTATCTTCATTTTTTATTTGTATAAACATCTTGTATGCTTAATTAATGGTTGTATTGAATGATTAAGTGTTTTGAGGACTAGATTTGAAGTTGAAATATATTTAATAATTGATTCAACCCCCCCCCCTCATAGTTATTTTACTTATAACACACTGATATGCCCTTATTTTGAGGTGAGGGGAGTAGAATTTGGTAGTCCCCTCATAAAAAAAGATGAAATGACTATAATTTATATGTATCAATAATATAAGATCCCATAATGTATCAATATCATGAATTAATTAGTTAATAATTGGAAATTCATTATATTTTACAAATAATATTAGATTTTAGACACAAATTTTTAACACTGGTGTGGATTAGAGAAGAATTAGACATTTTTAAAAATTTTAAAAAGTTCTCATAAAATTGGTACAATACATAAGTATTCATTGTATGGATCTAAACATAAACTTTGGTTTCAATTTGGATAAATTGTGATCTAGATATCATCAATCAAAGTTCACAAGCATGCACAATAGTTGAAAAGTCAAAAACTCGGTGTGTGTGTGTGTGTGTGTGTGTGTGTGTGTGTGTGTGTGTGTGTGTGTATTATTTTCATTTCTAACTTTTGAAATTTTCTCACTCTAGAGTGATTTTGAATATGCCGGATCTAAACATAAACTTTGGTTTCAATTTGGATAAATTGTGATCTAGATATCATCAGACAAAGTTCACAAGCATGTACAATAGTTGAAAAGTCAAAAATTGTGTGTGTGTGTGTGTGTGTGTGTGTTATTTTCATTTCTAATTTTTGAAATTTTCTCACTCTGGAGTGATTTTGAATATGCCTAGTAGTAAATCTATTCATGATATGTGATGTGAGATACTTTGGGCTAACCTTTGAGTTTAAGACCTTAATGAGATAGTAAGGGGGAAATTATGAACATTACTATGTTTTTGAATTTTGAATTTTATTGACTTTTGGGGCCCCTTTTGGGCATTGAAAAACTTGGTAAACACTACCATCAATGTTTGGCATGGTTTCTTGAGATTTAAATGGTAGTGTCCCTTTTATTATGTTAGTTTACGATGTTGATATCTAAAGATAATTGTAGTGTCTAGTTATTATTTATAAATTTTAAAAAAAATCTTGTTAATATTTGATTGATTTGATGATTAATGTGTTCTTTGACTTGTTGATTTTTATAGGAGGACATTCATATATATGATTTTAGGAATGGGAGGCATTTATCTACCTTTTTGGATTTGGGGTTTGAGGATTAATATTGGGTGATTATTGAGTAGGTTGGCCAGGAAGATTAGTTAATTAGGGCAGGTTCACTATGACATTCATCTTATTCTAGAATTAGCCAAGAGGTAAAATGTTTATAATTATACTTTTTGGCCCCAATAGGGGAGATTAATTTTACGTTGGGGGATGCTTATAAATTAATATAGTTTTATTTTTCAAGGGATAGGGCCCATATGTCTAGTGATGGGAGTATTGGGTATATACAGAGAACACATGTATATTTCATAGATCATCAAGTAGAGGAGAGTGAGCCTTTTGGAATGATCTATCTAAATGATATAGTTAGATATGTTGTTTCATGTTTGTATAAGGCCATTTTTTTTCTAATAGTGTATTTTATGGGTGTATATGGTGGTGGGGTAGTTATATCCTACCACATGTATCATGTTATGTAGAACATCGAGGATCAAGGTTCCAAATATTATTGGGGGCACACCATGGTGTCCCACTTATATAAGGACTTGCATCAATTTTACATAGAGACATTTGCTAGTGTACTAGGTGTATTCAAACTTTTTCATGTATGGGAATATGAGAAAATTTTAGTTGCAGGGCCCATCAATGGACCTTTATCTAGATGGGCTAATCTACAAGTTTTTGTTGCTCGATGGGTACTACCTAGGGGTTAGTACTTTGGAATATGGAATATCACATAATAGTGGATCATCTAATCCCCAAAAAGATTATTTGATTCCTATATAATATATATTTTAGGTATCCTTAATATGTTGAGAAGATACATTAAGTGCATGTTATCTATGGTTGGTTGATCAGATTTTGGGTACTTATAAGTATTTCTAGTATGATTAGGTGGTAATATAGTTTAGCATTTGATAAGGAGTCCCATTTGATCTCTATCCATGACATAAAATAATTATAGTTGGTCATAGGCCATATAATAGTCCCAATCCTATAGCTATAAACATACCATGATCTTAGCTGTGGAAATATATCCAGTTTTTCCATTAGCTATGGGTGATGATGTTGGATGCATGAGTACATATACATAGTGGTGGTATATTTTGTATTAGCCATTGATATTCCTAGTTATTTTTTACCCCATATTTCACTACTTATATCATAGGCTATAGATGGAGGAGGTAGATGTGTGGGAGCTCATATATGCTCACATCCTTTATATGAGGTAGCATTCAGATCCATATGTAAGTATATTATTATATTTAATTTATTTGTGGGATATTTGGTAGATTGTATTTGATAAGTATATATAGTTTTACACTTTTATGCATTTATTACATGAAATAAAGAGTGGGCCATGATTTTATAGTTTGTTGTGTGGGCATTGAAACATAGTATGCGCATATATTTTTTTGTTGTCTAATCCAAAATCTAGATCAAAGAAACTTCTGAGATTAAGTGTTCATAGTGAACTTTGGGACAACAAGGGAATTTCATCATCCAATTTTATGATTGATTTAAGAGAAACCTAGGGCATGGCCTTTAGGTATTTATATCCATGATATAACCTACTTAAAATGAGTCTTTAAGAGCTGCAGTGCTACCATCGAGGATCTAATACTCAGCCTACTAAAGAGGTTCTATCCTTCACCTAGTTTAACAAATTACAATCTTAAATGTTATTGGGATTTAATTTACCAATTTATAAATAAAGGAAATAGATTGGCTCAACTCTTAAAATAAACATGAAAGGGTGAGAATGAGGTAGGGCAGAAAAAGATGCTTCTTAGATTGAAAGGATTCTAACACTTCAAGAACTGAGCTATGTGCCCAACCATAGTTACACCACTATGTGCCAAGTTTCATAATAGGCTTAGACTCATCATCACACAGGAAAGATTCTAAGGAAAAATTAAAATAAATAATTAATTTTTTATTTCTCCACTAAATATAAACACAAAAAAGAACCTAAAGTTATACATAAGATCTTAACAAATGATTTGTAGATTCAAGAACATAGATTACAAGTGTTACAAAGGAAACAAGAAGAATTCATAAACTAATTATAATAATGAAGCACATTCTAACTAATACATTGATTATTGGTGGTAGAGCACATTATCAGTTCTCTAACATAAACATTCATTCAAAACTATAAGACAATAAACCACATTCTATAGATAATATTTATGGATTATATAACACCTCAATATTATACACTTGGAAAACTTAGACCTTGGTTTTTCCTCTTAGTTTTTTACTTTTCCCCCTTTTGAAAGTATTGTATCTACTTTATCTTGTGCTCCTTGGCCTATCTCTTGGTTTGATTAGTCTTATGTTAATGACCTAGACATTATATCTTCCTTAGAATGTTTAAAACATACTTATCTTCCACCTTTACAAGTTTTGAGTTTGTACCTACTTTCACGTTTCTTTGACACTAGTATCCTGAATACATACCTATATTGATGCAATTGTTGTGTTCTGATGTAAGTTTCTAGTGCCTTAAAAGTTATCAAATTTACAAATTAAACATATCTTAATGGTCGACCCAAGTGATTTAATGCAAGTTACTTTTCTAAAGGGATTGATATAAATACAAGATCAACCCTCATTCATTCCTAACATAGATACACCTAAAAATACCTAAGGTAACTTATAGAAACATTCAATAAAACACTTGATAAATCAAGGCTTCCCTATTTTATCCTATTTTCATATCATTCATAGGGACAACACATACACAATTTTGAATTATTGAAGGAGTAACCTGAGAGCTCAATTTTTCAAATTATAAGCTAGGTCACTATTGTAATTTATTTACACATGTTACATGATTCACACACAAGCCAAAACATAGGGGAGAACTACATCAGTTTGAGGCCCTCTTCAGACTATTATCTATGTAGGAAATACTCATTGATATAGGGGTATTTGGGGTTAGATTGACACCATGTACCCATTAACCCATTTCCCCCTAAGGTCACTATGAAGATGAATATCTATGGTTTTGAAATTTCATAAGGATTGATAGTCCATGACCAAGATCTGAATGCACCAGAGTGAAGGTAAAGACAAACCTAAAATCATCTAGGTGGTCACATTCTTTTCCAATAATTATTCTTTAATGGACACTTACATCAAGTTCAGACAATAACATTGATGTAACCATCTAAGGATGATGCTAGTGTCTAAAAACTTAGAGGCACCTAATCCAAAATTTAGAGACTATTTCAAAATCATCTTTATGTCTACTTCCTACATGTTCTAGATCCATAGTTATATCAACATCAGAACCAACTAATTATGTTACTTCTTTGTCATTTCCATATCTAGCATAATTATACTTATTATTTATAGCCTATCTTAATTTAATAAATTTAACATATGTTATATCTAATTTTAACATCTAATTGGCCTAATTTAGAGGCAGTTTATCACCCTTATCCCTTAGACTATATATATCAACTTTAACCATAGATAAATCCAATATAAAATCAATTTAGGGTTAAACATTTGGTGAACCTAATATTTAAACTCTAAACCCTAGGTCAATTAGGGTTTTATGATTTTTTTTGTTGTTAATCATTAATTTATATATAATATTTATAACATGGATGCATCTATCACACATTTTAGGTTCCAATTTTTCATAGTTTTTATCGTTTGCTACATTAATTCCCTTCTCAAAATTGTTAAGAAAATTCATGTTAATAATGAGAGGGTTTTAAAGTGGAAACAAAACTTGATCTCTCTTCAAAATTCCTTTTTCAAAGTAATATAAATATTATATATATCCTAAATTTCATGCTCTCAACCATTTATTATACCTAAATCTTATTTGAATGGAAGTTATCATCCTTCTCGCATTATTCACCCACATCTTATTGGATTATGCAGTCCATGTTGTTACTATTAAAAGAGGTAAGGTTTCTTAACCCATTTTACCACATGTTAATATAAAACATATGCCTCTTAAACCTAAGCTTGTAATAAAATATAAGGGATATAATATTATTGACCAATTGAGCATTACACATGCTAAAATTTTAATACTTGAGCTACTAAACCAATCTAATGTTTATAAGGATATAATATATGTGGCATTGCATGAGGCACAAGTTATAAGTGATATTTAGCCTACTTATTTTTGAAAAAACTCAAGATCATTACCTTTGATCCAAAAAATTTACCATCCAAAGATATTATTGACCAGAATTTTCCTTTGTTATTACAAGTGACCATGCAAATTAAAGGCATCAAAATGGTCATCATTAATAATGAATACGGCCTAAACATTTTTAGCATAAAATTCATAACCACCATGGGTATTATCACTAATATTCTTCAAAAAATGGTTATGCACATAATGTTATTTGACAATTCACATATCCATCTAGTTGGTCAAATCACATTGGATATGACATTAGGAACACAAATTGTTTCAACTACTTTTCAATTAATGTCTTAAACATTACATTATAATTTACTTTTTGTTAGACCTTGGATACATTTAATAGAAGTTGTCCCAGCTACACTTCACCAATATGTACATTTCATACATGATGGGACCTTATTATCCATGCTTGTTGATGATGAACCTTTCAAATTTTGAAAAAGGATACATTGTAAAACTAAAGGAATTTCTATAGTGGTACCACATAAACAATGAATTCCTCTTAAGCACATGCAAATGTATTAAATCATTGAGTCAAGTTTAATGGATATTTTTTACTTGGATATAAATAAGGTAATAAATACTAAGGTACACATATTTTCACATCAAGATTAATAAAAATTACTAAAGGAGCCAATAGAACCAAAATATCCCCCACCGTTTGATCTTCCTTTATTGGTTAGTATCGAGCAAAAATATGGCCATATTTTAGATTACTATGATATTTATGATGATACCACTTATGATATGACAAATGAGAAAATGAAAAAACTAAAATTTGATCCACTTGATCATATTTCACACAACCTATTCAAATCTACAGGTCCCAATACATACAAGCTAAATACACTTTTAAAAGATACAAAATTGAATCTAGATAAAGGAAAAATAAAAATAGCATATGAACATGTAAATTCTTGTTATTCCATACTTCCATTTTGGATTAAAAAATTGAGTCAACCTTATAATTTTCAAATTCAAATCCATCATGTGAACAATATGGAGTCTTATCAAAAGCCTTCACAACAAAGTTTTCAAATTATGACATATTAAGATACTCTAGATACCATGTTATCTATGTTACTTAAACGTAGAATTATTTCTTTACCTTTTAATAGACATAGATCATGTAGTAGAATTATACTTACATAATACAATGTATCATATTGTAAATATCAGTAGATCATTATCCATAATACCAATTAATGTCAGGCATTGAAGGAACTAATTCAAAAATATAAGAATGAATGATGCATACACATTGTGTCCAACATGAAGAAAAGGAAATGTCCATATCTTTAAAAAAATAATTATCTATCAAAATGATCAAAGTATGAAGATTTATCTATTATTACAAATATTGATGGGGTATATTTCCAGCATATCTAGTTTTATATTAACTAGTGGGATACAACTTATGGCACCACATTTATCGCATAATTGGGACATACTAAATATGAACTAATATACTCTCCATAAATTCCATAATCTTGAGGATAAATTTGATTACTCATAACCAGTGGCCCACATGTGGAAACTTCCATCATATGGATATTATATTGTGAACCACATTTGAAACTAAATTTTTGACAAAATTATCTAGTCGAGTGGAATGCTAAGCTAGTACCTACAAACATTTGTGTTAATTTTCTCAATATGGATACAAATATTTTTATATAACATGATACATATGATTATTTTCCTATACCTTTGGATTAAAGTAAACCATTATATAAAGACATTAAATAGGTGGAATTACATCAATATAAAAAAAAGCTTGAGAAAATTTCTAGGTAGTCTTAAACATTTTGATGATGAGGACTTCCTTGATTAGACATCTTAAAATATTCCAAAAAAACCAAAAAAATCAAAAAACTTTCGAAAACCCAAAAACACTTTCAACATACAACATGTTATATGGGCTCCTTGGAATCTATGTGTTAGTTCCATGTTGATGGATGGCATATTAATTACTTCTACATACACATATGTCTCATAATTCTACTTGAGTTAGATACAAGCATACACAGATGCATGATCTATTCATATTTTGGATGTTGGGCATTCCCTCTAGTGTTCATATGGACACTGTGGGCATCCACCAATATGATCATGATACTTATAGGTTATATCATTCTATGGTCACTATTTATTATAATGTTTTTATCTTGTATATTTTTATACACATAATATTTTCAAACTTTACCGATTAATGATTATTTATCTCTTATAGGGACCTGTCAAGTCTCAATCTTTTTGTATGCACACCTTAAGGGGTACATTGAGAAAGGGGTGAGAAAACCATTGGTAGTTCATAAGATTTTTGTCCCTATACTACCACTTTCTATCTATATAATCATCTCTTAAAAATACTCCCCTAAGTTTTGCCTCTTCTTTTTCACCCTCTTCTAGTCATTTTCGACATTCATTAGCCCTTCCCTAGCCTAAAACCATTTTTGATAGTTTGCATTACATTATCAGCCCCATTGACCCTCTACTCTAATTTATAAAAAATATTTAGGATCTAGGTTATCCCTTTTTGGACCTAAACAAAGGCTTAATTTTTTTATCAATATTGATACATAGTCGATTAGGCCAACCCTATAAACTAAAATTTTGGAAATATTTAGGGTTAAATTCAACTCTATATCCACATTCATTTCATCATTTATTTAGGAAGATAATAATAATAAAATTATTATATTTCATATATGCTTATCCACCATTCTAATTGAAGAGAATAGCATAGGGTTTCAATACTTTGTTTGGAGATACAAATATTGTCTTGTGGAGAAGTCTTTTGGATGCATATAAAAGTTCTGTATCCTAGAGCTAACTTATCCTTATTATCCTTACATACCACAATGAACTATTATAAATCACCTTTTCCAATGAATATATTGAGGCTTGGTGGGTTTGTCTTCAAAGGTAAGTATTCCTAACTTTGTTTCTCCTTTGTAAGATCAAATAGATTTACATTTGTACTTCTCTCACATGCATTAGGATTTATTATACATTGACGTGATTATATATCTTCTATGAATGTTTTATTTTTATTTTTATTACCCCCACTTTATGCCACAAGATTTGGTGAGAACTATATTAGATTTTAATTTACTTGTCATTATACTTAGTGAATATGAAAACATAAGATCTATTTAGGGTTATTGCATAGTTTTGCTTGACTAGAGGCTTTAGAACTCTCCCCAGTGAATTTATTTTTCTAAGAGATCCCTTGTTTAGGTATAACATATCCATATCATTTATGCCTCCAAATATCTAATCTATCAAAAATCAAAAGTGTAAGGTTTATCTTCTCAGAGCTAGGATTTATTTATAGATTAGTTAGATTTCCCTTTGCATATAATATGTACTTACACATGCCTTTATCCTTGATTATGAATTTCACATAGTACTTGATATGTTATGGAATTAGAATTTTTTTATAACAAATTTAATCCAGGTATACGATGATATGTTTATGATGGTTTCTTATGATTTATTATATGCACTTCCTTAAGTTTATTTCCTTACTATTATCTTTCTTTTTTGAGTATTTGAATATGATCTTTTATTTATAGCCACCATATCTATGTGTGAATTCTTTGAAATTTAAGCATGTCATTATTT
Source organism: Torreya grandis (assembly GCA_037957365.1). Classification (NCBI taxonomy): domain Eukaryota; kingdom Viridiplantae; phylum Streptophyta; class Pinopsida; order Cupressales; family Taxaceae; genus Torreya; species Torreya grandis. The sequence continues at coordinate 2,877,344 of JARHVA010000742.1, read as the reverse complement.
TTTTATATGGACATTTGAATATGTCATAATTGATTTTATGGAAATTTGACTAAGTCTTGTCCCTTTGATTGTGTGGAATTTGAACATGCCCCTTATTTATGGTCTCCTTAGACCATTACCTTTTGACTTGTTTTTGAGTTCTCATGTGTGTTATTGATTTGCTTATTGAGATTGTACTATTAATATCTATGTGTTTCCATGATCTTTATCATGTATTTTAGGCCTTCATGTGATCACATCATTCTATGTGATTCAATGCTACATTTAACTAGACATGTTCTTATATATGCTACATGGTTACATTCATAGATTATTTAGTTGTCTTATCCTTTTGATGTGTGGTAAATACCAATTTTTATTATTCCTACACCTCAAAGGGGGAATATCATTGGGGGCATGTCATAGTGGTATGTTATAAACATTTGAAACTTATATCAATTCTTAGATTTAGTGGGGGATTGCTTTTGGATAATTTTCTCCATAATTATTTAGTATTTGACACTTATATAAGTTTTTAGATTTATTGAGGGACCTACACATTCATAATATTTAGATTTAGTCGGGGAATGCTTTCAAAACATGTTCTCATACTTATTTAGTATTCAACATCTCCATATTATAGTGGGGCCATGTTTTGGAAATATGTCCTCCACATTGGTATTTATTTAATTTTTTAGATTTCTTAATATATAGTAGTGGAATGATTTGGAATCATGTTTTCCACACTAACATAGTTTCTAAATTGTCCAAAGAACACAATTATAGAATTTAGATTCATAGTTGTGGTAGAATTCTATACGTTGGCATCATTGTTATACATAGTTTTATCATGAGACATATCTAAGGTGCATTTGATATGTAATGTCCAACTAATATTTTAAAATAAAAATTATTTTCAGATTTCAAAACACTCTCATGGATAGTAATCACCCACTAGGATGTAATTTCATAGATTGTATTATGATAATATACTATAAAAGTTGGTTCATTTTTGGTATAGTTGAGGTGATTAAATAACTCAATCTTTCCAAGTTTCTAGGTTGGACATGATTTTATTATCCATCCTTACTAATTTGATAGTATGAGTTGATTTTTTTCACTCATTCTCACCAATTTATAATTATTATTGGGTTGCACGATTGAGATAATATTAATTTTTGGGTTACAACTCATCTTTTATCCAAGGTTGCGGTATGTTCCTTCTAATATATGTGTGTGTGTGTGTGTGTGTGTGTGTGTACTCTCAATATTTATACATATTTTTTCTTATCTTAGTTTTAGAGAATTATAATGATACGTATTTCAAATCAATTTTTCCAACAGGCAAGGCAGTTACATCGATACACAAGTGTACTCATAAACCTTTATCTTTCAATTTAAATCTTATAAATACTTTGTATTTTGTATTATATGAATTAATTATGTACTTTAACATGCTCTTTGTTTGAGGTTAGTACCAACAAAGCACACAAGTTAGACTCAAACAAAGGCAAGGTGTATTATAAACACCTAAGTACACATTTATTCTCCTTTAAACCATAAATTCCATTACTAGATTAAAGTGGGGGAAATGTAGATGATATATATGGATTATATATCACCTTAGTCTTGTACACTTGTAAAAATCAAACCTTGGTTGTTCTTATTAGTTTTATACCTTTCCCACTTTAATAAATCTTTCATCTACTCTATCTTCTACCCCTTAGTCTATCTCTTGGTTTGACTAGTCTTATGTTAATGACCTAGACCTTATATCTTGCCTAAAATGATTAAAACATACTTATATTACACATCTATAAGTTTTGATTTCTTAATTCCTTTCCTATTTCTTGAACACTAGCATCCTAGATAGACACCTATGTCGACATAGGTGTCTTTCTCTAACATAAATGTTTAGTGGTATAAAGTCATATGATTTGCAAAAGAAACATATATTAATGGTCAACATAGTTATTTTAATGCATGTTACTTCCCCAAAGGAATTGATATAAATACAAGATCAACCCTCATTCATTCATAACCTAACTACACCTAAGGTAACTTATCAAAACATTCAATCAAGAATTTGATAAATTAAAGCTTCCCTAGTTTCTCCTATTTTCATATTAGTCATAGGGACACCACATAAATAAGTTTGAAGTATTGAAGGAGTAGATTAAGAGCCCAATTTTATAAGTTATGAGATAGGTCATTATTTTACTTGATTTAAACATATTTCATGATTCACACACAAGCTAATACATAGGGGATAACTACATCAATTTAAGGCCCTCTTCAAAATATTGTCTATATAGGCAGTGTTCATTGATAAAGGGGTATTTGAGGTTAACTTGATACCATGTGCTCACTAACCAATTTTTCCTCAATATCATTATGAATATAAATAACTAGGTTTTAAAATTTCATGAGGAGTGATATTCCATGACCTAGATCTAAATACACCAAAGTGAATACAAATACAAACCTAAAAGCATACATGTGGTCACATCCTTTTCCAATAGGTATTATTTATAGGACACATATATTATTTTTAAATAGTAATATTAATACAACCATCCAAGGATGACACTAGTGTCCACAACTCTAGAGGCACCTAATCTAAAAATTTTCAACTATTCTAGAATCATATTCTAGTTTACTTCTTGCTTGTTGTAGATCCATAACTATATCAACATCAGAACCAACCAAGTAAATTAATTATTTTTCATTTCCATATCTAGCATAGTTATAATTATATATTTTAACCTATCTTGGTTTAATGGATTCAACATATGTTATATCTAAGTTTAGCATCTAATTAGCTTACTATAGAGGTATTTTATCACCCTTATACCTTAGACAATCTTTATACCATTTAACGCTAGATAAATCCAATCTAGAATTAATTTAGGGTTAACACATTCATAAAAAAATATACTAGTTAATATAGATTAAGAATTTGTGCATTCATTTCAAAAAAGTTTATTTACATAAAAATGTCAATCATTACAAAGAGAAAGTAGACTATAATATATATAAGGATGGGGATCATCCCCAAGTAGCACACAATTAGCATCCCTAACCATGATGTTAAACCAAGGTTGTTACAACTGCAATGATTTTTAAAATGAAGATTCACCACTCCCCAAAAGATTTTCAAGGCCCACTTCAAGTGATATGTTAAGGAGTTGGAGGAGAAGCACCTCCTAGTTTTTTGGTTTATGCCTCCTTGGTTGCTAGCACATCTTCCATCAATTCAAACTTTTGGTCCAAATTATTTAATTTTATATGGGGCACATTAAATACGACCTTAGATTGAGAACAAAAATCACTCATGGGGATTGAATGGGGATTCTAAGGAGACATTCACCTTAGAAACTTGGCTGATGTTGGTAGTGGACTTAGTCGCCAACTCTAGGATTGATTTTTCCCTAGCCTTGTTGGATTTATCAACCCTTTTATACATTACTTAGTTAGATTGAGCTAAGTGGACACTGAATTATTCCCTTTCAAGCAAGGTGTCATTGAGGTGGAAAAGCATTATGATGTTGACTTCTTAAAAGTATGTCAAAATATATTCTATACTCAATTTTAAGAGATCAATTATTACCTAAGATACTAATAGCCATTCCTATAGATATTTTCTCATGTTCTTAACTTAAGTTTGGTAGAGACCCAAGTCTACCAAAGGTATTAATTTCAACTCCAAGATTTTTTTTCAAATTATTATCACCACAAGCTTCATATAATTGTTATCCATACAAATTACTTGGTCTAAATAATATTGAGTGCATTATAGGTGACTTTTTCCTATGTAAAATTCTTAGGTGACCTTCCTAAGAGATTAAAACAATTATGTCAAAGTATATGTCACCTTTCTAACTAGACCCATAGGGAATGAGCTCCTCACCTATGATTAGCATACCTAAACCTATTCTTCCATGTCCTTCATGAGTTTTTAGATGTGTCATGAGTATCTTAGAGCATAGAGACTATATTTTTAGTGATTTTTTCCTCTCTACTAGATGTCCTCACTTTGGTAAGGGATAATAGGTTGTGTTTGGTTTTCCATACCAATGGAACTCCTTCTTGAGTAAATCTCTGTGTAAAAATCCTCCTCATGTTTTTATACTCCCTATCAAGCTCTCATTGGAACTTTGGATCACCTTAAAAGATCATCTTAAGTATCTGCGATTCTATGGTAACTACCAAGGTAAAATAAGATGAAGGTGGGGGCATAAGAGTAGGAGGAATGAATAAATAAAAGGGAAGGAAGGAAGAGAGAAATGAAGGAGGAGGAGGCATGTGGGAAAAAGGGGGAAGGATGAATGGGGAATCCCATGGGAACATTTGGGCATGCCATTATCTTTGGGTCAAATTGACCTATGGGTTTATGGTAACCAAGGAAAGGGGTATTCAATAGGAATGAGGAAATTAGCTAGTTAAATCCAAATGTTTAGGAACCCAAGATGATATAAAATGAAGACTTAGAAAGGATAATGGAAGAAATTAGGGACTAAGTAGAAGGCCAAGAGGGAGTCACCTTTTATTTCTTCTTGGGTATTTTACCTATAACAATTTGAGTTACATTACTTTAAAGGGTTATGATGGTGTTAGTGGCTAGATTAGACCAAGGAATTTATAAAGCTACTATAGGTGATATCAATATGGCTAGAGATAACTAAAATATGCACATGTGTGCACTCCTTGATAGGATTACACTCATGATTTGAGCTGGTGTAGGTCTTATAGTATCCACTTACTATGTACTAAACACTCAAAGTGTCAATTTCTAGACAACCAAAGATCTTAATGACTAGAGGTGATGTGTAGGGATTCTTATGGATGGAATGGGTTGAGTGGATGGAAATTAGGTTGTGATAATGTTTTACATGGTTGAATGTAAAGGTATTTAAGTGAATTATGGAAAGAGAAGAATGTGAAATAGGGGAGGCACCACCTAGGTGATCCTACCAAAGATAATAAAATTAAGGGGTTCCCCATTGGGATGTTGAGGGATGGAGGTAGTAGGGGAAAGAATCTCTATGGGTGTCTATTGTTGGTCATGGTTCAACTTTGAATTAGGGTTGTTACTAATGTCAAATTATAGCTCTTGTGAAGCTGAGGTTTGAGTGCCGTAAGTCATAAAAGGTAATGGATCTGAATAAAAGGCTACGGGAGGTAAAAATCATGATGGAAAAGGAGCTAAGACCCCTTAGATTATCCTCATTAAATTTCAAGGTGAAATCACTTGAACATTTCCCCTATCTTGAGTTATCATAAGTGTAGTGGGGATAGTCTGATAAGATGGCCTAGAATGGTTCCACTTTCCTTTCTTATTTGCATCAATCCTAGACAACACTTCCTTTTTATAAATAAGATTGAGGTGAATCTCATTTTTAGGGTGGGACAAATGGATATAGTTGATGTTGAGGCAAGACATGTAATTTTTCACATGGGTTTTGATGATACCATGGGGGTTCCATTCTTGGTACTCTTCTCTACCTAGGGTGTAAGAATCCCTATCCATCACAATATTGTGTAATGAAGGATGATTCTTGTACACATGTTGGTAGATGATGATGGGTAAGTCAAGCAAGAATTTTGTTGGTAACTAAGGGAGTGGAATAAAATGCCTTCCCACCAATTGATATGTTATTTCTTGTTCATCTAATTAGTCTAGGATGTGATAGGGTAGGAGGAAGGGGGACCTGTGTATGCCTACTACTTGGATTATGGTGTCATATTGGTAATACTAGTAATCACCAATTAAGGTTCAGGACTATTTCATATTGTTATAGATCTAAGGCATGGCCATCTCATTAATGGCCATGTAAAATGTTAAGTAGAATGACTCATAAATATCCCATATGTTATTTTTATAGTGTTGTCCATATTCTTGTATAAAACTACATGCACCACAACACCCTTGGGGGTCTATGATTGGAACTCAAAAGGTTTGAACATAAGGGTGACACAAATAATATCCAACAAGTAACTCATCATTTAGAAGTTACCACCATTCTAAGTTTCCTTGATGTATGGAATCAACCAAAATTCTATAGTGTTCCCAAGGTTTGAGATCTCATCTCCTGTAAGGATGATGTTGATAAAGGGTACCTAGAGAATACCAAGGTGGATGTAGATGCTTACCCTAAACAAGATATTCAAAAATATCATCTTAGTGTGAACCTCTTCTCAGAAGGTGTGGATAGTGTGGAATCAATGTCTTCTATGTTAACCCCCTTGGCATTGGTAGCAGCTTCCTAGTCATACAAAACCTCATATATATCATAGGTGTTGGCCCATGTATCTATAGTGGTCTTTTCATAGGCAACTATGTAATCTGGGATATTATAATTTGATTTGAATACATCCCCAAAAATGTCTAAAATCTTATGTTTGTAACCCATAAAGTAAACTACATCTTGGAAAATGTCTTACACTCATTTGGAAGTGAAAAACATATTTGCAAAGAGTTAAAAACAAGGTAAAACCTCTAGTTAGATGTGGACTTATACAACCCACACCTTTCATATTCATTGAGGCCATCCATGGACTTGGCTTCATCTTCATCATCACTAAATGCACATGTAGGAACAACTTCAATCTCTTTAAACATCTCATTATAGTTATTACTTGGTCAAGTCTATAAGGAAGGTGGTATCTTTATTCTTAGTCTCAGGCCTAGTGTTGGAGGATGAAGTAACCATAGTGATAAGGTTAATATTGATAATATAGAAATTTGAATGAGGGAATGAAGGGCATAATAATAAGTTAAAAAAAGAGATGAACTCTATATAATTAAGAGTAACAATAGTAAATTAGCTTACCTTTAGGCACTTATAGGGATCTATAAATATCTCCTATATTAGTGGCATTTGGTGGCTTAAGCAGTATATTTTCAAAATTGAGTTGATGGCACAATCCACCCATTCATTTCCCAATATAGTATTAACTCAATAATTTTAGACATACATTCCTTACTTATATTTAGTGACTATGATGAGACATTTTAAATTATCTAATCAAGGCCTAGATTACCATTTAATTAATGTGAGGAATATGGTAGGAACACGGCTATCTTTCCCTTGTGGTATCTTAAGTGGCTCTAGGTTATGTCATGTGTCTACCAATAATTGGTATTATTTTTTTTTAAATTCCACCTAAGCATAATTTGGTGCCACATTTTTACATGTATGAGATCCAAAAATGACCACTTGGAGTAGCGAGGTGATATGTGGAATCCACCAATTGTATTTTGATTATAACTATACTAGATTATAGTTACCTTAAGGCATCCTAGGCCTTTTTTATCAATTTATACTGTCATGACATTTTACATGGTCTCATTGGTCAATTTATCCTAGGATCTGACATCTCTAACAAATCTAAGAAACTAACACATTTGATATCTTCCAAGTGGTGCTCTTCCAAATATTAGTTTCTCCTAAGATCTAAAACCTCTAATAGGTTTGGGAGACTAACACATCTGACAAAATGTATATGTCACTCCTTTAGTCATTAATATCTCCTAAGATTTGACACCTTTAATATGTTTGAGAGGTTGACACATTTGACAAGCTCCACATGTCACTCCTTCATTCATCAGGGTTTCCCAAGATCTAGTAGGTTCAAGAAACTGACACATTTAACATGCTCAATGTGCTTCTCCTTCATTCATTAGGATCTCTTGGGATTTAACACCTATGACAAGTTTATTATATTGACACATATAAGAGGTTATATGTGGTGCTTCTTCATTTTTTAGGATCTCCCAAAATTTGGTACCTCTAACAAGTTGAATAGGTTGACACATTTGATAGGTTCCACATGGTGATTTTTCATTTATTGAGATCTCCTACGATATTTCATGAAAAGTGATTAATTTAAAATAAAACCACACAATCAATTAAAATCTCATCTACCCATCACTAAGTCTTTATGAGATGCCAAGTAGGACTCTAGGAGATTATCACTCTAAGAAAATTGACACAAGTCTAATTCAATAAATAAACATAGTTAATAGAAAAAATATTCTAAATATGAAAACCTTTTTATATTTTAGAGTACAGTAAGGAATAGATTATATTTAGACTTAGAAGACTATAGGGATCTTCAATAAAGACCAAATCATCATTACAAACATCATTAAACACTCGATAATTCAAAGTAAAATAGAGGTTTAAGGTTCAAATTAAGGTTCAAGGCCAACTGGAAAGGCATTGAATCTCTAATAAATATTTGAGTTGAGAAATTTTAGAGGGGTCTACCTACTCTTCTAAATAATGGGGGTCATGTTGGCCACAACAAATGGTGAATTTATAAGGAAAATGTTGCCCCAACATTTAGAATCTAGACTATAATCATCTAATATTAAACATAGAGGTAGGCAAGTTAGACTTTGTTTGATATAATTTGAGTATGAAAAGTGCTCAAGTCTACTTTAAAAATTAAAATACTAGGCTATAGTTCCTTCTAAGGCCATTTTGTATGTTAGTGTTGGATTATTTTTCATTTGATCAACCACTTCAATAAGTTTGGGGATACCTAGGATATTAAAGGACTTATGAACATGTATAAATTTCATAGAATTTTGGATAAAGTGGTAGGGATTGAGCATTTCTATACTTGTATCCAAGAATCCATAGACATGATAGAGATGATTTTGGTCTCACTCCTTGCCTTGTTCCACTTCTAGCCAAACTTGAAATCATGAGATGGAGATTGATGAAACCACCCTTTCTTATGAAGAAACTCAATATTTTATAAGAAATTTAGACTTCCTTTGATCTGATATTTAATGTTTTATTTGGGAAGGTTGGATACTAATTTATCTAAGGTTTATGTTAGTCTTCATAGGCCTCTAATATCCAATTGACCATTCACTTACTTGTTTATTAATAATATCTTTATTCTTTTTTCTTAAAGTGCTTGTGATGGCCTTGGATAGAGTAGAGATTTTTTCAATTCACTTGATTAGTGTTGACTCAATGGATTTTAATTTTCTTAGTGCTTCTTTTAGAGTTACCTTGCTTATCATAGTGTTCAATATTTGAGGTTCACCTTCTATTTTTCAATTTTGGTACTATTTCTCATAGTTTAGTCATCTTTTAGAGTAGTCATCATTTCTTCATAACTCAATTCCTATTTATGAATTATTAGGGTAAAGGATAAACTTATGTGGGGTATCAATATCTAATACATCTGTTAATAAAACTACAACATGGTCAAAAAATAAGCACAGGGCATAAAGACACACAAAATGAAGAATAAAACAACACCACAAAAGCAAACACATAACAAAGAAAATTAATGTAACTCTAATATAATATATACATTACCACCATCATACTTATGTTATTTTGATATTGTATTAGAAGGTATAGTTAATAATTAGTGATTTAGGAACTATCCATTAAAAGTCAATGAGAGGTTATTGCCTTCAAAGTCCTTGAGGTAGAAAAAATTATGTCCATGTAACTCTAAGATTTGATATTGGCCAATCCATAATAGTTAAAATTTAGAGTGTTGGCCCTTATTTTCATGGGATTTATCCCATAGTATTTCAAAGTCAAAATTCCTAAAGGACTTCACCTTCGATCTATTGTCAAACCATATTTTGATGGTGCACTAGTGCTTATTAAAACTTTGGAGGGCCACTTCTTGAGCATATTCTCATTATAAAATATCCAATAGCCTCAAGTCTACCTTATTTTTTATTTCCATATACTCTTCCAAAAACTTATAAGTAGGAAATCTGAGGGTAATTGGGAATACACCAATAGGAATGACAAAATTTTGAGGGGTTGTTTATACCAGGTGAGGTCAACCTAAATGGCATATTTTAGCAATGAGTGCCATTCTTAGGGCTTCCTCTCAGTATATTTCTTGCTTGTATGAATCAATTTATTTTTTTTAGACTCTGATAAACCATTTACTTATAGGTAGTAATTAGAAAATAATATTAATGTGACTCCATGTTGATATTCCCATTCAATAAACTCTTTAGATTGGAATGTAGGTATCTTTTTATAGATCTAGTGACAATGGTGTACCAAATTGAGTGATTTTGTTTTATTCTATAAATCTAATCACCTCTTTGGTGGTACTATTCTTGGTGGCTACTTCCTTCATCCACCTTGTATTATAGTCAGTGGTTGTGAGCAAGAATTTGTAGTTGGTTGAGGATTTTGGATTGATAAATCTTATGAAATCAATCCCCCATTACAAAAATAGTTTTCCTTAAATAATAGGATACAATGGTATAACATCCATTATTTAGTAAAGGCTTAACATTAGTGACATGAATGTACATGGGCATGAATATCCTTAAAAATAATGGTCTAATAATATCCTGCTCATAGGATTTTATTTGTCATTACATTCCTAGAGGGATGGACATTACCCATGTTCTCATGGAAATTAGTCATAACATCCATGGCTTCTTCCTTAGATAGGCACCTGAGATATATGCATTTGTAATTAATTTTTTAAAGGACCCCTTTTTTAAAAATGTAATGAGTTATTTTTAGCATGAGGGCCCTTTTATGGGTTTGGTTTAGTCCAAGGGGTGAACTTATATAGAGAATGTAATGGGTGATTCAGAGCATATCATTCTTCATGAATTACTTCTACTTTGTCCATGTGATGTAGTATAATCCAAGGATCAATCTCTATGATTAATTGGATGAGACTTTGGCCTCAAAAAATATTATTAGATCATATCTCAAGATCATACTATTGTAACTTGGCCATCCACTAGGCTTTTTGCTCTCCTAACTCATTCCACCCAAGCATAATTTTCATTACTAAGTCTAAGACAATGGTATTTACCTTATTCTTAAGAATGTAATGCTTAAATTTCTTCATCACCTTGAACAAGGCATAGGCGTGTTTGTCAAGGGTAGAATAATTAATATTTTCATTTATAAGGTTTGTTCTCATGTAAATAATTGGGTGTTCTTATCAATTCTTCTTCTAAGTGAGGATTGTGGTAATGGTATGCTTAGAAGCAAAAGAGTATACATAGAAATACTTGGTGTAGTCTAGGCTTATCATAACTGGTGCCTACATGATGGCCTCTTTGATGTCTAGGAAGGCCTTCTTAGATTCAATGTTCCATTCCACTTTAGATTCTTGTTTCATCATGGTATTTAGAGGTTTAATAATCTCAAAAAATCCAGAAATAAATTTTTGCATGAAACTAATTTTCCTAAAGAGATATTTTAGTTATTTTTTATCATTCAAGAGAGGTATCTTATAAATAACATCATCATGTTTAAGTTCAATATAGGTACCTTACTTTTTGTGACTAACACGCTTACACTTGGTAACACCAAACATGCTCTTCTTTGATTTCAAGGAGATACCATACCTTACACATATCTCAAATATCATCTATAGGTGATGAATATGATCCAGCCTATATTTTGAGAAGACACTAAAATCATCCATATAGATAACAATTTACTTCCCTATAAAAAATTTAAATGCAAAATCCATGGCTCTCTAAAATGTGCCTCTTACATTAAGCAATCTGAATGGCATCCATTTGTAGGCAAAAATTCCCCACTTCATTATGAATATAGTCTTGGTTTGATATTCCAAGTTGACAAGAACTTGGTTATATTCTAAGAATCCATATAAAAAGGACATCATATGGGATCCACTCACTATCTAAAGTACTTATTCCAAGGATGGTAATAGGTAATTATCTTTATTAGATGTTTGTTTTAGATTTTAGAAGTCCACACATATCCAAATCTCTACATTTTTCTCACAAATAGGTACCAAATTGGATACCCAAGTGGAGTGGCAGACTAGAAAGATGATTCCTACTAAAAGGATATTATGAACCTAATTATGTATAAGTGGTTCTAGAATTAGGTCCACATGTCATACCCTTGTTTGAAAGGTTTATTATTTAGTTTGAGGGATAAAATATGGATTATTACACTCATGTGAAAGATATTAAGATCTTTGTAGGCCTAGGAAATTACATCTTTATATCTTCGTAACAACACTCTAAGTTATTACGTCTCCTTTGATGTATAATCAGTGCTAGTGTTAATGGTTTGGGGGTGGTTAGGGGACCCAAGATTGATATTATTAAACTATGTGTCTTGGTACCTTGGCTTCTTGGATGGGTGTTCATACTTATCAAGGTCAAGCATTCACTCAAAGGAGATTAGGCCTTTTAGGACTCAATTTTGTCTAAGGTTCATGATGTTGTCCTAGTCATAATTTGTATCTCCCAGATCATCCCTTTCCCTCTCATCAATTATATGAGCTTTAAATACCCATTTAAATACCCCTTTATAAGATATGTTATTCATCTTGAAAGACTTGGAATTTTTAACATTATCTAGGATAGAGGGGCCAAGGGATTAACTCAATAGAGAACTCTTGTAATCACATGTAATCTAAAGGTTTTAGATTGACAAAAAAAATTTACCAATGAATCTTCCAGTCAGTTATCCACTTAGGGAATGGGAATAGTGTTAAAGGTCATAAAAATTCTATAAAATCCCATACCCTTTGTTTGTACTTCCTTAAATAAGAATTTTTTCACTATAATTTTCTCCTAATTTGGTTTATGACTAGCTTAGAATCTCCAAACACCTTAATGTCCTTGACTTTATGTTTTAATTCCAATTAGATCCCCAGGATCAAGGATTCATATTGTCTAAGGTTGTTAGTATATGGAAATAAAACTATATAGGTGGCTAGGCATCATTTTCCCTACAAGTCAATCAAGAGGACCTCTACCTCAGAACCTTGTTTAAAATAGACCCAATCAAAGAATAAGTATCATAAACCTAGAATCTTAGGATCAATACTAGTTTTATGCTTATTTGGTTATATAGATAACGTGTAGATTCTTAGGTTTAAGGATACTAAGTTCACCTTATCATTTATGGCATTGTATTCTATGATCATGTGTTTCATCTTAGGTTCCTTATCTGCTTTGATTTGATTGACCACGCCTCTCTAATAATCCACATAGGAGAGAATTCTATAGACACGTATACATTCAAGTTTTTAGACCAAACCCTATTGAGAATCATTTTATAGGCTTCAAGGATTTATACCACTTGGATGTTTATAAAATGTTGGATTCTATGCTCAAACTTTATCTATGTATGAACATTTAGAATATCACCAACTACCTTAACCTCTGATTTATTTATTTGGACCACCATATTATCTATTTTGATAGATACTAACCCTAATTTTTCCTAAATTCCCATGGGCATCACATTGGATAAAGTCTTGAATTAAATAAGCAGTTATACAAGCTTTTCCCAAATGCCTTGATAGTCAAGAAGAAGAGAGGAACTTCAATTTTATTCTTGGTGATGACCACATTGATGTGAATATTTTTTTTCCAATTAGGTTAGCTTCATTGTAAGTTATTTTAGTATTAGGTCTCATTATTTAGTGATATGGGCAAGCTCATAAAGCATTATATTAGATTTTATTTTCTTCATTACTTCTACTATGTTATATCTTACCTTATTCTAAATTGATTGGGTCTCTATAAGATCCTTTGACTCATTAGGTTTTGAACGTGGATGGTTATTCTTGGCTTTGTGATTAGGAGGGGCAAAACCATTATTTGGAGTAGTAGAGGTGGTGAGGGGTTGTTACTATATCTAGTTCCTAAGGTCATAATTAATCCTTTGGAATGGCTAGAATATAAGAACCTCACTAGTACTCTCCTCTGGTTCATTGTCTTCTTGATTAGGGAAATCCATGATTTTTAATACCATCACTATGCTTCGGGGTCTAATAGTATTAGAGGATTCTGAGTGGTTTAGGACCACCTCATAATCATCCATTTATCATAGGAATATATTAAAGGAACTACAAAATTCTATGTATTCGAGGTCCCCATGTTGGGTTGTATTATGCATCCAACATTACTTTTAGAGGGATATCTCATAGATGATAATCTCAAGTAGATTGGTAGGTGATAGATCTAGTTTATTATTAAGGTGATTTTAGGATATATTGTTCTTTTTTTAGGTAGATTTTATGTTGTATCTCTCACCATTAATGTTCCCCATTTATTTATAAATACCCAAGAAGTCATTGCTCAACCTATATACCATACATTTGATATCATATAACTCATTCCTGGTATACTCTTGGGGTATAATTTGAACATTATTCACAATGGGAAGTAGTGCCTGACTATGGGATTAAGGTAATACTTATGTGTTTACTATGGTAAGGAAACCTATGTGTTGGTTGGGTTCAATGTGCCTCAATGGAAGCTGGTTTGTCACAAACATGGTTTAGAGCATCAAGACATTTTAGTTCATGTAGGGGACAAGGTTCAAGGAAGGAAATCCTGGAAATGTGTTTAGAATGGGTGATAATGGTTGGATTTGAGGGTTAATCTATCTTTCCACCTTAATGTATTTAGCATAAGATAGAGGTAATTTTTAGGGGATCCCATATTTGAAACATGACCATCTGGGGGTCTAAGGAGTTATTATACATTTCAAATTCTAGTTGAGCATTGGGTTGATAAAGTACAGTGACTCAACTATACATGTTTTGGAACTTAGAATTAAAATTTATAATGGTCTTGTTTGGTTCCCTCTTAATACAAGCGAACTAATGATATAGGATGCTAGGATCAATGACTTGCCCTAACTAATTCAAGAAGGCATTGATAAATTATTCCCATACCATAATAGAGTCTTTAGGGAGATTGAGGAACTAGTCATAAGATCATACATCAAAGTAAATGGAAATATTATATAGACCACATCTTCATGTTTGACATTTTGGAGCCTAAGGATTATTTTATATGAAGCCACATGGTCTTCTATCATTCATCCCACACCAATT